>JAGFMF010011568.1:7461681-7596056 GCA_019455555.1 Galemys pyrenaicus
TGGGGTATATTCCTAGGAGTGGGATTGCTGGATCATATGGAAGTTCCATTCCTAGTAGATTGAGGAACCGCCATACTGCTTTCCATAATGGTTGGACCCAAGATGAAACATTTCAAGAGTTGGCTGAAGGTATTTCAACTTTGTTACAGTAAGCATTTAGGATTTTATGATAGTGACGATAATCTTAGAGAACAATAATACATTAAGCAGTAGTTTTTATTTTTGTTCAAACTAGTTCTCTCCCCACCACAATCTCACAGCTTCAATTCTACAGTCAGATTTGTAGGGTTTAGGATGGGTATGGTAATCCCTTTTGGTGGGGGATTATGGGTGCTTTGGTGGTTGCAGCAGTGTGGTAACTAAAGAAGTGTGAGCCTGTAACTCTGATTCATATACAACTCTACCTCAATAACAAAATACAATAGATGAGAGGGAAGACATGAAAATGAAACAAAACAAAAACAAAGTAAACAATCCTTAGCTTACCTCTGAATCATTTCAGTTTTGTAAACAATGTTCAATTAAAAATACAATGAAAAGGAAGGAAGGAAAGAATGATGGAAAGAAGGAAGGAAGGGAGGGAGGGAGGGTGGGAAATTTAAGAGAAAGAAATGTTAAGTGAGAGAAATTTAAGTGAAAGAAGACAAAAGAAAAACAGTAAACAGTCCTCAACATACCTTGGTGCAGTTCAACAGTTTTAATGTGCCTTGTGAAACTCTTGATAAATGGAGGTTGAAATCCTCATGGTCATATAGTTTAGGCAATTGCTTCAATTTCCGAGCAGCACGATTTAAAAACATAGCTTCCTATTACAGAAAAAGTCAGAAAAGCTATGTTCAAATAAAATATTTCAATAAATATATTCAATATTGTTTCAAATAAAGTTCAAATAAAATCTTAAGAAACAATAGGCTTTCTTAAGAAGCCTAAAGTCAGAGCTGTATTGCTAAATAATGCCCCACCTCCACCCCAGCTTTCTGTTCCAGTTAATCACATGACTGACAAGTAACTAGATTGCACCCATTTAGTTCCTAGGTGAAAGCACGAAGCACCTAGAACTTGGCTTAATGATTATCTGACTTTTAAAGTCACTTTTCTCTGGTAAATATGTATGCTCTTATCATTTATGGATAAACACATGACAAGCTTATTCAATTTTAAACAAGATAACCAAAGAAGAGGACTTTTGGAATCAACAGTAGTGAAAGGTATGTGTCGCTTGGTTTATTGTTACTATCTTTCCATTTTTTAAACCATGGATGAATAACTGACAATACACAAGTAAAAGGCTATCTTCACAAGTTTTTCAGATATTTAAGATAAAAATATAAAAACATGTGGACATATATAAGATGCCATGAGGTTAACTCAGTTATTTTGAGTTTATAATGCATTGTTACTTGAATTTAAAAAATAACACAAATTTTTGGAAGTTTTGTAAAGTGCAGTGCACCAATTAAAAGTGGTAGTAGTTTGAAGATAAGCAAATAGTGAAAGAGAAACTTTCAAAGCACCTACAACTAAATTATGTCCATAATTTATGATTGTGTGTGAGTAAGTAATCACACTAACAAGCATTTTCCCTACATAAGAATTTCAAAAATAATGGATACGTGGTCTTTGAATTCAGCAGTTATTTTAATATTTTCAAGGAGAAAATTAAATGGTAAAATAGACTATCAAGCCTGGGGCTACTTGTAAATAAAAGTGTAAAAGACAATCATAGTACAATTTAATAGATCATTGGGAGTTATCTGGCTAGAACTTAAACAGTAGGTTATTAATATAATCAATATAATTATAAGACAGATGCAAAATATACACTTCTATGAAATAAGCTCAAATGACATATAAACTCCAAATAATTATCATTACCTTATTATCATCACATGAATGTTTTTTAAAAAAGTTAGAATCATTATTCAGGCAATTGCTATCAATTTCTATCATGCTGTCCTGTAATAAACAATATAAAATAATATGGTTAAACTGGGGACTTTTCTAATATGTAGTAATTACAAACATAACAATGTTATAATATTTGGTATTTATATGTGCACTTTAAGAAAAATAACTTTAACCTGGCTCAGATGGGTAGGCATGAATAAAAGTTTGCTGTGCTTGAAGTATAAGCAAGTGTATACACAAGTCCTTACATTATTTAGAGATCCCTTCTCTCCCTGAGACTCCATGATTTAAACCTAGAAATCCTTGAATTTGACCTATTTGAGAAAATAAAAGTATCTATTTTAGAAGTTACATAGACAAGGCATTATACATTTTGAAATCATTAGTTGAGATGCATTTTTAAGAGATTCTTTAGTCCAATTTCCTGCCACAATCCCACAGCAACACAGGGAATATACTAGAATAAGAGAAATCCTCCTAACAGAGTAAAGTTCAATTTTTCATTCTACAGCTTTTTTAGCAATTTGTTTGGATGTTTGAAGCACTATTTTGCTGAGAAACAAGGGGCTTTAAAGTATCAAAATGTAAGAATGGAAGGTCAGACATGTAAATGCTTATTTTTCATCTCTATGGAATTCTGTTCATTTTCAATGATTCAGGTGGGGATTACGTAAATCAAGAATTTAGTTGACCTATTAGGAAGAAGTTCCCCAGGATTGAGATTCTCTATGCACAAGGTCATTCTATTTCTGTCTAGCAAATAAGCAATTCCATGATATCAGAGGTTCTAGAAGGACTTCAAGAATTTTAGATTATGTGATATCATCAAAGAATTGGAATAAGGGACAGAGTAATGGTAGGGTTTAGTCATGGGTTTCTAATCTTCATCTGCCTTTGAGGAAAATGTTCATCACCTGTGGAAAGCATAAATGATCTCAGGGTTTATCCTGACCTAAATGATATACTGTTTACCTGAAGGAATTAGTGTCTGAAAACATTCATTTAACCATTCAACACTTACTATGGGCCAATGTGCAAGGTCCTCTGCCAAGCCCTATGGGAAAAGAAAGATAAGAAAACAGGGTCCCAGTTTCTTACATCATTTAATATAAAGGGGATAGTTATTACATCCCTTGGACAATTTTATATCACTCTGATCTTTGTAAAAGTAAACCGAAGATTTATGTTGTCAAGCACCCCCATCAAACCACAAATATCACAAGTATAAATTATTTTTTATAACTACCCCCATTATTCTCATTGCTGAAAGGAAGATGAAAAATAATCTTTGCCTATTCAATAATTTTCCTGTCAATTTTTATTTAATCACAAGAAGGACAATAAGATATATATACTATTCTTTGATAAAACAAAAAGCATTTCATTTTTGTCCTGCCAAAAAAATAAGATGGACAAATATGCAGTTTATCTTTATGATAATTTACAATTTACCAAAAATACTGTATGAAAATATGTTACAGAATTAGTACCCATTTCTTGGAGCATTTTAACAATTGTATGACATATGAATATTTGAATGTTGCATTAGTTAAGCCATCATTCCAGGTATTTAACATAATTCATTTTTGGTACAAAAAAGATATCAGTTGATTTGTTTGTTCAAATGCTTGAAACAGTACACAGAGGTATTACTATAATATTAAAAGTTGGACTCCTGTAGAAGTCACCATTAATATTGAATTGACTTCAGTGCATTTTATAAATATATTTAACATAGAAGTACATGAGTGCCAATCACAGTTTCTGAAACTGTTTTCATTCCAGGCCTAGGGATGGATCAGATCATGATTTTATAAAATCACATAGTTGGAAAGAACGTTAGAGATTCATCTCTATTTGATAAATACAATTTTCAAAAAGTTTCTTACAGGTATATTGACATATTTGAAAATGTCTTCATATTTATTATGAACGTTGAAAATCATCTAACTTTTTCCAGTATAAAACATGATGTTAAATAATTTGTTCTGAAAAGGCAGAATGTCTTTTTTAATTTATAGAGTCACATCTTCTTTCATTACAGCATGTATTTCTTCTCTCTTTGGATTTTTTTTCTACTGCATTTTTAACATTCTTCTTCAGAAAGACTAGTTATAATAGCATGGATTTTCATATAACTTTTTCTTTTACATATTTTCTTCAATTTAAAAATATTCATTTTGTGTGGTTTTCTCCATTATTTCTTCAACATGTTTGTTCCTAACAGAGTACTCATTATTGGCTTTTATTTTACCCTTGTATTACCCTATATTTAATGGGATCATTTTTTTTTATGTTATTACTTCTCTGACATTATATGTAGCTTTTTACTAGTTTTAAAAAGAAAATTTTTAATTTTCTGTACTTTTAGTTTTCATTATATGTACCAATTTGCTTGTGAATATGTTCAGTCATATATTTTTGGTAGTATCAATGCATAATGTTTTCTTTTGATTTTCTGGTTATTTTTTTTAAGGAATGCTAAGGTAGATTAGATTGTCTTGTTTTGGAAAGAACTTAAATATAATGAGAAGAGAGCAAAAAATACTCAGTTGCCTATGCTGTGACTGTGTTCTAACTTTTCAGTGACGGCTATGAAAACTTTACAAACTTGGCTAGTTCTGAGTTTACCTGGTGGCTCCAGCCTGTACCTGGCTTATATGTTCTTTTTTCTTTTTAAGATAAGCTCAGTCGGTTTCAATTTTTTCTCCTATCCCATGACAGAATGTATTCATTTCCTAGTATTATTGTGACAGATTGCCAAAAACTTGATTGTTCAGTTAACATAGGTTTATATTCTCAAAATTCTAGAGGCAAGAAATCCATACAAAAAAATGTCAGCAGGAGACTCTAGAGGAGTCTTGCTTGTTTGTCTCTTCATCTTTTGATGGCTGCCCATATTCTTTGGTGTTTCTTGGCTTGTGGTCACACAGTCCAGTTGGTCCTCATCTTCATCACCTTCTCTATGTGTGTGTCAAGACATTTTCTTCATTTTCTATTATAAGTACACTTGTGATGGCAATGTGGAATTCATCTTGATAATCCAGAATAATCTTTCTACATCAAAATCCTGAATTGGATCACATGTGCCAAGACCCCCTTTCTTTATAAATTTCCAGAGATGACAACCTGATGTCTTTGGGTAGCAATTATTTAGCTGACTGTAGAGTACTATTTCTCTGTCCATTGATTTTGAGTTTGACCAAAAGACTTTGGGGAGTGGATATTAGCAGACTGAACAAAAGGAGAGGATTGAGTATACTTGCATGATTATGTTAGGTCCCTTGACCTCCGGTTTTCAATATGAGAATAAGCCTCTGAAAATAGCCTGTGTTCATTGTTATTAACACATGGTAACTTTATCACAAAGTTTAATTTAAAACCACAAACATTTATTATTCTACAGTTTCTTTCAGTCAAGAATTTGGGAAGATCTTAACTGGGTGCTTTTGACTCTGGATCTTGTATTTAAATAATTTGATAATTGATCAGCACTTTCTATTCCTTTTGTAAAAACATAATGACCAGTACCCCCAACAAAACGAACACTGTCAACTAGTAGCCTAGCTCCTAATACACTTATATATTTGCTCTCACAATCTGAATTGTAGTTACTAAATTAACCGCTTAACACTAAGTTATACTTAGGTATTATTATATCACTTAAATACCATATAAGCCAAAAAATATTACTACGAAAACATAATTTTTTGGAGGACTTCCAGTTTCCAGTCTGGAATCTAAGGAGCTTCCTAGTTACCACTCCATCTTAACAAAAAGTAAAAAGTTGAACAAACTGACAAAAGAAGCAATTCTTCTTATATCCATCAGAGAAATGAGGTCCTAGGGCAAATTACTATCCCAGAAACTGGAAAGACAGACAGATACCAACAATCACTTTTATTTTTAACAGGAACAGAAACCTTCATGGGAATCAGTGCTGGGTAGAGAAACCTAAACTGGAATTTTATAAATTACATAATAAAGTGTTGGGTGGGAGTTAAAGCTCCAAGCGGAGGAGGGCTATCAATGCTGCAGCTTGAGTTTGACCCTGCCAGGGAGTTAAGCCCACATATGGCACAGCAAACCTCTCCTGTCTTGCCCACTTCTCCCCTTAGCAGTGTATTTCAGGAAATTTGCCTGTTCTGCTCCCCACTCTGTCTCTGGTGAATTCGCTGACCCTTCTCACCTCTGGCCTACACCTCAGTTCTGTGCATTAATAAATAAAATAAATCTTAAAAACAGCAACAAAATACTCCAAGGGAACCGTATCATCATGGAGCTCCATTTTCTGTGATCTTCCTCCAGGACGTCTATGAGATTACCAAGAAAATTACTTCATGATTCTGACAGAGAGAGTGGTAGGTATCATTTTTGAATACACCACAACATAATTTCCTTTTTAACAAGATTTGTACTCAGGATAAACCATTAACCAGAACTTAACCTACTGGGGTTTCACTAGATAATAACTTCTCTGGGTTAACAGAAATGCCCTTTCCATCTCCTCTAGTCATCCTGTCTCATTTAGGATGGGTGCATGCAGTGAAATGCACTAGTAATATGTACAGTCCCAGAACACAGACTCACCAAACCACATAATAAAATATTTCTCTTCCCCCTAATCTCACCATTACACTACTAAAGTCTATTTGCCACAGTTCCTTTTATCCAGTATATCATGCCTACCTTTTAACAAAAACCTAAAACTTCAAAGCATAAAAGATAAGAAACACAATTTGAGGAGACCAAAAAAATAAAAAATCAGAAAGAGTCAGATCTGGCAGACAATGTAATAATCAGACCAGGAATTTTTTTAAACTATTATTATGCTAAAAGCTTTAATAGACAAAGTTGATGGCATGTAAGAAAAATGGATAACATAAACAGAAAGATGAAAATTCTAAGAAAGAATATGAAATCTAAATTGGGCTCTTTATTAGACTAGACATGGCTAAGGAAATAATCTCTGAACTTGAGAATATGACAAAAGAAACTTCTTAAACCTTTAAAAAAATATTAAAATACAGGGAAAAAAAGCAGAATGAATACCCAAGAACTATTAACAACTACCAGATATGTAACATATGTATAACGGAAATATCAGGAGAAAAGAGAGAAAACACAAGAACACATGAAGAAATAATTACTGAGAATTTTCCTCAAGTTAATTCCAGACACCAAATCACAGGTCCAGAAAGCTCGCAGATCGCCAACCAGGATAAATGCCTCAATACCCCACCTAAGTATATCATGTTCAAACTTTACAAAGTCAAAGATAAAGCCAAAACCTTGAAAAAAGCCATCAGAACAATCTTATTTATAAAGGAACAAAGATAAGAAAATCACATACAACTTCTCTGAAATGATTCAAAGAAGAGAGTCAAGTTAATGCAATTTTGACAGGAAAAAAACACCAACTTTGAATTCTGTATCCTAATAAATTGTCCTTCAAAGAAGAAGAAATAAAAACATTCTCAGACTAAAACTGATAATTTGTTGCCTGCAGACATGCCTCAAAAAGAATAGTTTTCAAAAAGTTATTCAGAGAGAAAAAATGATATATGTTAGAAACTCAGATCTGCATAAAGTGTATCAGAGAATGAATAAATGAATATAAAAATTATTTTCTTATTTCTAGTTGGTTTAACTGTTTAAAATAATAGCAATAATGTATTTAAATATATAAGATATATGCTAATATAACAGGGAAATGAAAGAAAGCAATGACACAAGGGGCAGAAAGCTGGCCTTAAAAATACTATTTTAAGAGACTTGTACTATCAGTGAAGTTGTGTAGTTTTATTTGAAAACTTATTTGAAAATTACTTACAGTAATTCAAGCAAACTCTAGTACCACAATTTCTAAAACTAAGAAGTACAGTTCTATGCTTAGGTGAGAAAATGGAGTCATAAAATGTCAAAGCGACAAAAGGCAAAAAAAGAAAAAAGTATGGAAGACAGAAATACAAAGAACAATCGCAAAATACAGAAACGATTAAATGATATGGTATATTAATCTAATTATATCAAAAATCATTTGAAATGTCAGTGGTCTTAATACATCAATAAAAGGACAAAGATTATCAGGATGGATTAAAATAGACACAACTATGTATCACCTCAAAGGAACCTATTTTAAATATAAAGACATAGATTAATGTGATAGCAGTCTTTATACCATGCTAACGCTAATAAAAGAAAGCAAAGAGTAGCTATGTTGAAATTAGAATATTCAGACTTCAGAGAAGGGAAGTTATCAAGGTTAAAAGTGTTCAGTATACGTGCATGTGTGTGTAGCATATGATATCTTTTTAAATTAATGCCTGCATTTCTGTAAATTGGTTCACAAAATTGAGATTTGCTGTAGAAAATGACATTTTCACTTTTTAAATGATTCACATTTCCACCAGAAAATAAAGAAACCCAATTTGTTATATTCTTGCTAGCACCAGATGTCAACCTTTAACATTTTTACCAATCTTGATATATGAAAATTTGTGTCTCATTATAGGTTAAATTTGTATTTCCATGACTACTAGATTAGTATCATCTTGTGTGAAAATTTGCATTTTCTTTTCTGTAAATAGCCTTTTCTTATCCATTCTCTCTCTCTTTTTAAAGATTTTATTTATTTTTTGCATAGAAGAACTGGGATGTAGGCCAGAGGTGTGAGGAGTGAGAGGATTCTCCAGAAAACAGAGTGGGAAGCAGAGCAGGCGGATTCATTGAAACACACTGGAAGGGGAGGAGTGGGAGAGAAGGAGAGGTCTGCTCTGCCATATGTGGTTAGCTCTGTGGCCAGGGATCAAACTCAGGCTGCAGTAGGGAGGTCTCCCTTTCCTTAACCACTCTTTTAGGCTGTTTGCATTTTATTGATCAGTTTATACATTTTATATTAGGATTTTTGAAAGAAACATGGTTTTATATCAGATGTAGTTCTCATAAAATACATTTCATGAGGAGACAAGGACAGACTGGGGACACTTGGTGGGGAGGGGTGGGGGAGGGTTGGGGGGAGGATGGAAGCACGGGGGACTGAGGTGATGGTGCACTGGTGAGGTGGTGATGGGGAGTACATGGGGATTACAGTTGATGGCAAGTATATGGAGTACATGGGGATTACAGTTGATGGCAAGTATATGTAAATTTAAAAAATATTTTATATTAATAAAAAAGATAATAAAGGTATTAATGACTCTAAAAAATAAAAAAAATAAAATACATTTCAGGTGTATCTCTCATATAATCTATCACACAACTAGTCTTAATTTCAAAGTTTAAAATAATTGATATTATTTGTGAGGTCTGCATTTGTGTTACCATTTCCTTAGGCCTAATTTCATTTGTTCAGTAATTTTGGTATGTAAAAGGTAGTATAAGGGGTAATGAAGAATAATAGTAATTAGACTAACAATGAAGACTGGGAGAGATTATGCTACCCAAGTGCCCAGATAAGGTATTAGTCTTGATTTAATAGACAATAATAATAATCTATGGACTGCTATTGAGCAGGGGTATGGCATGATTTTAACTCTGCTTTATGAAAATAAACACATGTTGGGAAGTACTCATGGTATACTACTAACTGTAATGCTTTTTTACTTTGCCTGGGAAAGCAAATTAGGTGCTAATAGATTAAATTATGTGAGAAATATAGGGCAAGGAAAAATAAAAGCAGAAGAATCAGAGATTGTAATGTCTCACTGGATATATAACATTGAAATAAATCCAGCTGAATCAAGGAACTAATTCCAATTTGGAAATATCAGATTAGGTAAACAAATTCTTTAGCTTGGAATAGTTATTGAAACAAGCCATAAATTAATCAGTTCCAAACAGATAATCATATTCTACATTTTCTACCCAAAAGTGAGGGGGGAAAATCACACACACACACATACAGATATTTGTTTGCATTGTTTTCTTGCCTAATATTTTCTCTAAGAATTCATGCTCAGTGCACAGATTTTGAAAAAATAACAGATACCAATTCTTTACAAAGACTAAAAATATCCTTATAAAGTCCCATATTCCCTGCCTTCCCATCCTCTGCTGCCACATGGATTCCACATGATGATGCAAAATAGTTAGGTCCTACAGCCTTATGGGAGTTCTACATAGTTCATTTTTAAAAAATGCAAAATTGTCATGTATATGTTCATATTTTAATAGAATTTCAAACAATTTATAGTTATATAAAAATATTACAGGTTTTTATTTGGTTCTGTTTTTAAGGATGTGAAATAGGAAATTTAAAAGGCATTGTTGCAGAAACAGTATTTGTAACATGAATAATTGTATAAGAGCCATCACGTGTTGAATGCTTACTAAGTTCCAAGCACTATTTCATGAGATTTACATGTTAATCTATTTTATCCTTATCATAACCCTATGATGTATAGGTACTCATTTTAATTGTATTTTAGAAACATGAAAAATAAATCAGAAAAAGACTAATTTATCCAACATCACAAAGCTAGCAAGTAGCAGATTAAAGTTAGATACTCACACAGGATCCACAGGGTCATAACATAAATAAATAGGTTCATTATAAGTTGCTTACTCTCAGATTAAATATATCTGTAGTCTTCTTGGTGCACAGAAACCCTTTATGTCTATAATTCAATTTTCAACATTATAGCCTGCAACACCAGTGTTGGTCACTGAATTAACAACTTCATAAATAATCACCATTATTAGAGCTACAGCATCTTGATTGATTACCTAGTTGTTATTTACCTTCAAATGCATATGGTAAAGAAACCAGATTGATAGAACTTAAAATATTGCCAAAGTTGATTGACATAAATCTTGGATCATAACAGTTACCATTATAGTAATTCTCATAAAACAGTTATTAAAGCGTGTAAGTATTAGGGCCTCATTGATGGGGTTAGGTCTTAGCACTACTACCACTAAGGCTTGAGTTCGATTCCCAGCCAGGTTGCTAATCCACATAGAATGCAGGAGACCTCTCCTGTCTCACCTGTTGCTACCCTTAGCAGTGTATTTCAGTAAATCTGTCTGTTCTGCTCTCCACGCTGTCTCTGATGAACGTTCTCAATCCCCCCACACCTCTAGCATATACCCTAGATCTATGCCAAAAAAAAAAAAGTGAGTGTTACAATCCATATTGTTCTCAATGATAGACACATTGACTAATAGGATCATGGCTAGGAATAAGTAAGTCATTCCTGAAAATAATAGGCATCTATCAAAAGAGAATTCTGAAGAAGGGGGCTTTCTTCTCCAGCACGGATTGTAAGCATGGTATGCTCTAGCATTCATATCATTGCCCCTAGTTAGGAAAAGCCTTCTCCAACTGGGAGGAGTTGCTTATTTACCACACACTTAGTATTTATTGCTTTTTACTTATCAGATTTTCCATTGCCTTTCATGTGGTAAACGTTATCATGAGTTAAATACCCATATTTGCAGAGTATATTAACTGCTGTCCGTAAAATTCACTACAGTTTTAAAAAGTAATATGCCCTTTTCATCAATGACTATGCTAAACTGTGAATGATGAAATAACTTATCATTTCCATCTCCAATTTATATGGGTTATTGTTGTAACACCCAGATACAATTCTACCATTCTGGTTTAGAGAGACTTCAATGGTTCTCCAATATTTTGTCCTCAAAAATCATGTTCCATGTTCCATGATTTTTGTCCTCAAAAATCATATTCCTCAGTGTGACAATTAAGGCATTCCAAGAAATCTGATCATAGCCTAACTTCTAAAGTTTCTATACTCAAATCTCCACCTAATCTCAAGTCATGGGGCTAAAGACTTTAAATTGAAACTCTTAAATTCCCACATTGAATTAGATAGATGCTTTCTCTAAACATTTTTGATTGTAATTATCACATTATTGCTCTGTATTCAAGAATCTGTTTTCCTTCAAACTGAACTTTACAGGACTGGGATCAAGTCTGGTAAACTGGTCTTTTTTATACAAACAGCTGATTTGTAATCATAAGCAAGCACATTATAAATGTGTGTAAAATTGTATTGAAAATCCTGGATTTCAAGCTTAACTAGTCATATTTGAGGAAATGGTATTCCCTTTGATTTTACTTCCTTAAGACTTACCCATTAAACCTGTAATTTCTCCTTCAGCCACTAGATTTCTTAGAGAGAAATCATATCATTCATCTTTGACTTGTCAGATCACAATTAGCACATGCATAATACGTGTTTAATTGAACCATTAAAAAACAGAAATTGATATTTTTATGGTTATCTGGGAGAACTGACTGTGAACCTGGCAATTTATGCACATTGATCATTTTAGGAGGTTTTAATTGCTTAACAGTCTTATTAAGGTTCATATGCATTAATGGTTATATAGTACAAGTATGGCAATCTAATGAGCAATTAATAACTGTGAAATATAAATTTATAATCACTAGTGCTTCAGTACTCTATTTTCTAACCTCCTTACTACTTGCCTGAACTTTATATACTACTTTCAACTACATTATCCATAGGATTTTATTAACAAGAGAATTGCCAAGTATCAGAAAGAATATATTCAAAGAATCTGGTGAGTTTAATTTGGGTAGTCACAATGCCAAGATAAAAAAGTACTGAAGAAACTGTCAGTCAAAGCAATATAATCAAGAACAGTAGAACAAACTATCAAGCAGAATCAGAAGGGAGTGCCTTATCTGAAAACACAACTATAAACACTACCTTGACCAGCGACAATAAAATAGACACTGAGTAGGTAACATGAACTCACACAGGTAGCACATAGACCAATTGTGGTGAAGTCAAGGTTATAGTCAATATGGTAAAAACTATGTCATATAAAATTTTCCAATATCACTTGTGTGTGTACATCAACATTTTTGTAATTTAAAAATATTTTAACTTTCTAATATAAAGAAAGCATGTTTATTCAGTCAATAAAAATGCGTGAGGAGCTAGTGTACCATGTAATATTTTAGATGCTGAGGACATAATTAGAAACAATATAGTTTCTAATCTCTCACATAAGAAAACATCAGATAGAAGAGTCTTTAAGAAAGTAAAATATAATATATTGCACATAGACGAGGAAGTGAGTTTGATGCTCATCAATTGAATTTTCATTGCAAAATCTGTACTTTCCTCCATTGATTGGATTTTGTGGTTGGTACTTTTACCTTATTTCCTTGTTAAAGAAAAGGTTTGTGAGAATTGTGTCCTCTACATTTCGACATCAATGTATATTTTTCTGTTTTGCACTTTACATTCAAACAACAAACTGGCTAGTAATAAAATTCTTCGGTCACATATTATGTCCCACAAATTTTATCACAATTATTTCATTATCCTTTTGCCTCTAGGTGTGGAAAGTCTGAAGTTTCTCTGATCCACCTCCTCATGACTTGTCATTTCTGTTTGAATGCTGAATTATTCTTTTATCTCGCAATTCAGTCATTTCAACAAGACACAATTTATAACCACTTTATAACAAGTTTGTTATAGTACATCATCTGCCCTTTTATTGCTAGTCCTACTTTTTTTCAGTGATTAGGTAAAAATTTTTCTTTACCATAGGTTTTTTTTTTTTTTACTCTCCCACTTGACATGTTCTCTTTTGTAGGAAAAAATACTCACCAATTGGTTTATTATGGTAATGGTATTTTTGTATGGTTGTTAAATAGTTTACACATTAATTTTAAAATGAGACATTTTCTCCTTTTCCTAATAAATCTGTGCTTTTAAAAAGTTTTTGAAAAAAAAGGAACTTGCTTAGTCACAGGTAGGCAGGAACGCTGCCTGCACTGAGCTATTCTATGATATTTATTTGATTCCATATCTCATGATGTACTGTTCACCAACCATCTCATCACTGTCTCTTCTCAGCACTTCTAAGTGGGGTCTTGTAATGTTCATTCTGTCTGTTCTTATTAAGTCTAGAAACACAGGGTGGACAGAAAAAGGTGTGTGGAGGTGGTACTAGTATGGTGTGGGGGAGAGGTTATCAGTCCACACTTTTCAGCAATTTATTTTTTAAGTTCACTTTACAGTTTGATGAGATTCTTGCCATCAAAATTTCATTCCAATTATGAGTGAAATGTTTGTTTTTGGGTGAGACTATGTTATTCAAATGAATATCAAATGGTATTCAAATACACATTGACCCATTTCACTAGCCTTTCTCTGCAACATTTCCCTTGCAACACTGTTTCCTGCCATGGTAGAGTGCTCATGAGCTCTTTTAGAATTTTGTCAATTTTTTGTCACTATGTGTATGAGTTTTTTATTGTTGCCATAGCAAATTTCCACAATCTGAGTGACTGAGTGAATTAACAAACAGAAACTTGTTGTCTCACAGTTCTGTGAGTCAGAAGACTGAACTCAAGGTGTTGGCAAGGCTCCACGCTCTCCTAGCTCTTAGAAGCTGTGGGAATCCTTTTTTGTAACAGCATAATTCCAGTCTATGTCTCTATCTTCACTTGGTCATTCCTTCTGTGTATCTTTTCTGCTCTGTACTTCTAAGGATACTTATCCCTGAAGTTAGTACCTACCTACTCCAGGATAATTTTATCTAGAGATTCATAATCTCTTTGTAGCCATAAGGAACGTTTTTATAAATAAGGTCACATTCACAGATTCAAGGTGCCCAGATTAGTTGGAATACCACATTCAATCCACTACATCATCTATCTATCTATATATATTTTTTATTTGTTTGTTTGTTTAGAAAAAGTTTATTGAGAAGGAAAGGAATAGAAATAAAGTGGGACTCCCAGGCCAGTGGAACCAGGCCAGGGAGGGGCAAGGGAGCTGACTATATTGTTATTTTTAGAGAGATATGGTTTTTGGAGATTCTATTAGTCATGTGAATTCTTGAAGGATTTTTCTCATTCTCTGGCTATCAGCTTTCAGTGACTTTTTTTTTTTTTTTAACACAAAGAAGTGACTTTTCCTTAGTTTGATTCTCTATTTTGCTTTTGTAAGGTTTAAGGTATCGGATTTAACTCATTTTAATTTGCTTACATCAGTTATCTTTTCCCAGCAGTACATTTAAAGTCTTGAGTAACAGAGATACTTAATAATACAGTATGTAAAAATCTACTGAGTACTCAATAATACAATATGTTAAAGTTCATTATGAAAGTTAGAACCTATATAATTTAATTTCTTTCTATGAGATCTTAACAGTATTTCCACCAAAACAGTTATGACATACTTTAGCCAACTGAATACTCATAGTCAGATCTTCTCAATTTCTTTAAAGTAGTTATATCACCATTTGCTAGATTCATAGAAACCTCTCTTTTCAGGCTTCTGAACTGTCCAAGAATATAGAGTACTCAATGTAAACATACTATGTTTCTTTCTATTTATCATCTAGAGAATACAGGACTGTCTGGTTCATCCACGACTTTTGCCTTGTGTTTTTTTCTTTCTGTTTCAGTCACAAAATATTAACACAAAGAAACTAGTGCACCTTAGTCTTTTGTTCTTGCTGATATAAATATGTGTACAAGTTCCAATGGTGCACAGACCACTGACCTCAAATTTATAATTATTTATCCTTATAAGCCTAGTATTGTCTCCAAAGAGCTCTGCAATGGCAAGGCACTTGGATCTGAAAGTGGGGCTGAGCCTTACACTCCTTTCCAGTATAAACTTCCCCCATCAACAACCTTGAACTTAGTATTAACACCAACAGACCACCAAGGTTCCTTTCTCTCATGATGAATTTCTCATCATTGATTTTAGACATGAATAATTCAATCACTCATAAAGACTCTAATATCATGGTGTAATGTACTTAATCTCATTCTTTCCAGGAAGCTGTCTATGGATATGTATTTCCTCTTAACAACTAATGCACACCAAGCAGGTTGAATTTGGAACACTATGTAACCATGAAGTAAGTACTATTAATATCCTTTCATTTGTAAATCATTTACATTTAATTAAATTATTATTACATTTTTGAATTTATTATTTTAAAATTTTTATTTATACATTTTTTATATCATTGTTCATTTTCGTACAAGTTTGATTTCTCTCAGGTCTAATCCCATAAAATCACCACCACCCAAGACACCTGTGAACCATCACCATAGTCTCTTCTGTTCTTCCTTCCTTGTTTTGCTCCCTCTCCCTAGCCCTCAACTGCTAAATGTCTTCAATTTATAGTTTGCCTGCTAGTTTTATCATTTTTTTTCTGATCCCTTGTATGGTTTCAATATGTTCCTTCTATAAGTGAAACTATCCAGTATTTTACTTTTTCTTTTTGACTTATTTCACAGAACATAACCCCTCTAGCTCTATCCATATTGCTACAAGTGGCATGAGTTAATCTTATTTGATTGCTGAATTGTGTGTGTGTGTGTGTGTGTGTATATGTATGTATAAGATCTTTTTGATCCAGTCATGTAGTCATGTGTTTTTGGCCATTTTGGTGGTTATCTTAGGTATTGTAAAAGGTGCTTCAAAAAACATAGGGGTGCAGATTTCCTTTCAAATTAATGTTTTTAATCTACCTTTTGGTAGATTCTAGGAGTGGAATTGCTGGGTCATATGGTAGCGCTCCATTTTCAGTAGTTTGAGGGCCCTCCATACAGCTTTCCATAGTGGTTAGACCTATCTTTACATTTTAAAAGGACAGTTTTATTAAGAAAAGGAGAAAGAGAAGAACCTGCATAGTCAAAGTTGCCTTTTTCATATTTAACTTGACTTAAAAAGGCAGTTTCACTTGACAGAAAAACTAGAAAAAAGAGGGTTCACTTATATCCTCTTATTATTATTGTCTTGCATTAGGTGATACCTTTGTTACAACCTATTCATCAATATTCATTACCTTATCTTTAATATCATAGTTATAGTTAAGATTTAATTAAAAGTACTAACAGTGTCTATGAGTTTTTCTAATACAATGTATAATGTGATATATTTACCATTATGTATCAAATAAAATAGTTTCACTGCCTATTCATTTTGATGTCCCCACTCCCTACCCCTTGACTACCACTGATCTTTTCACTGTCTCTAACTTTTTAGAATGCCGATCATGCATTCATGAAATCATGCATTATGTAGTCCTTTAAGATTGTCTTTTTCCCATGCAATGTGCATTTAACATACTCCATGTCCTTCTGTGGATTGACAGCATTGGTGATTTTTTTAGCATTGATCATATTTCACTGAAGGATTGTATTGTAGTTTATCTATCACCAGTTGAAGGAAATCCTAGTTGCTTCCATCTCTGACAATTATAAATAAATAAAGCTTCAATGAGCATTAGTGAGGATATCAGTTTTGAATTCATTTGGTTAGATATCTATGAACATGATTATATGGTATGACTATGTTAGCTTTGAAAGGAATTGCCAATGTGGTTGTTCTAGTTTGCATTCCCATTGACAATAAATGAGAGTACCTGTTTGCATGACATATTTGCCAGCATTTTGTGTTGTGTTTTAGATGTCAATCATTCATTAGGTATGTAGCAGTATATAATTTAACCTTAATTATATTAAGCTTTTTAAAAAAGATTTATTTATGCATTCAAGAACTGGGGTGTAAAGCCAGAGCTGTAGTGGGTAAGAGGATTCATCAGAGACACAGTGGGAGCAGAATAGGCAGATCTACTGAAATACACTGCTGAGGGGAACAGTGGGTGAGACAGAAGAGGTCTGCTGTACCATGTGGCTTAGCTCCCTGACCAGGGATTGAACTCAGGCCGCAGGAGCAATAGCTTGATAGTGCTGAGACTTAATCCCTGTGCCACCAGGGATTTTCCACATTATTTAATTTTCAGTTCCCTGGTGAACATTGTTTCATGTGACTATATATTATGTGTGTGTGCACATGTAAACATATATACACTCACATACATATACATATATATATGGTGAGGTTTCTGGTTAGAATATTGTCCATTTTTTAAAATTGTGTTGTTTCTCTAGTTATTGTTCAATATTTACTCTTCTTTGCATATTATGACTACACAAATCTTTTATTACATATGTGTCCAAGTATTTTCTTCCAATCTTCTCCCATTCTCTGAACAATATCTTCTCAGAGCAAAGTCTTAATTTTCATGAAATACCTCTCTTATTTCTTTTTCTTTCACACATTTATTATCGGGTGTACACCTAAATGTGATTAGTTCTGTATTAGACATGATGTTCCACAGTATATCTGGGTAAAGATTTCTAGATTATGCTTGAATTAAATGGGTCCAAAGTTCATGGAAGAGGTGTAAACATGAAAGTACGTAAGACTTATTTATGTAAAGAAGGAAACTGAATCTGTGAGGGCCCTAGAAAACAGACAAACACAGAGTTAAAGATATTGGAGATTGTAAAATCCATAACCCATTAGTCATTTGAACTTATAATGTCATTACATAATAAGGAACATCTCTTCATGTGCCTGTAATTAGGCTGAGTCATTCCTAGAAAGTATTTGGCCATCTCTATTAGCTTTTATATCTTCGACTTGTCTCTGTTCTGGTGACTAAGAGTTACATAATTCAAACATGAGTCATGTTTAAATGAAATGATTTTTATGGATAAAATAATATTGTATAGTCTACAAAGCTAGTTCATATTGAGTGTCAGAAAAGGATTGATATTTAATTCTTAACAAATATCCAAGGAATCAAGTGTTCATGAGAAATAGACTGTTGATTCTATTAGGAACAAGTTCTGGGTTCTCACTAGATTTAAAATTCATATATTATTTGTCATACATGAAGGTACTGCACTAAGTATCTGAGGGATACATAGATGAAGTAAAGATAAACTATGATTTTTAGGGCCTCCCTGGTGGTGGAATGGGTTAAGCAATGCACTACGAAGCAAACTGCAGCCACTGCAGCACAAGTTCAATCCCTGCCTTTGGCCGGGGAGGGAACCATATGGCAAGGCAGACCTCTCCTGCCTCACCCGCTGCTCCTTCAGCAATGTATTTCTGTTGATCTGCCTTTTCTGCTTCCCACTCTGTCTCTGGTGAATCCTCTGACCTCCCTGGACTCTGGCCTGTACCCCAGCTCTTGTATGTATAAATAAATAAGTAAATCTTTAAAACAAACAAACAAACAAAAAAACTATGATTTTTATAGACTAACATAATGTAAGTATAAAAGGAGAACAAAGTTAAAATACAGACAATTTTAAAATAAAGTGAAGAAAACATTTCCATTTATAATAACAAAAAAAGACACATAGTACACTCAGGAATAAATTTAACAAAATGAGATCAAAGTTTATAGTCTGAAAATACCAAACACAGCTGAAACTAAAGGAGAAATAATAAATGGAAAAAATTCCATGGTCATGGATCAGAAACAGTTATTGTTAAAAAGATCATACTCCCCAACTTGATGTATAGGTACAACAAAATTGCTATCAAAATTCCAACTTTCTTCATAGAAATATATGTACAGATCCTAAAATTCATATAGAATTGCAAGAGGCTTTAAGTAGACAAAATAACCTTGAAAAAGAACATAGAGAAAGTTTTATATTTCGTGACTTCAAAATTACTCTAAAGCAATTTAGATAGTGTGGTATAGCACAGAACAGAAAGGCATGTGAATAGAATATTATCGAAGAGTCCAGAAATAAATCCATACATCTATGTTGAACTGATTTTTGACAAAGGTTCCAAAACTAGCCAATAGGGAGAATAGTCTTTACTTCTTTAGAAGTAACTTGTTGCTTTAGAAAATACTTTAATTCTGAATAAATTTTCTAGACTAAATTTGCATATATAAATAAGTTAAATAAGCAAAGAATATGCTTTATTCTTCCTCCTTTTCCTCCTTCCTCCCCCTCCTCCTTTTAATTTCTCCTCCTCCTCTTCTATTTTGTAATCTTCATTTTCTCCTCCTCCTCCTCCTCTTCTTCTTCCCTTCCCCCCTTCCTCCACCTCTCTCCTTTACTCCTCCTCTTCCTCCTCCTCCTCATCCATCCTCCTCTTCCTTCCCATTCTTCTTCTTTCATTTTCTCCTCCTTTGCAATAATGCTTGATACAGAGCACTACACCTAGTAGGGGATTGACAGATCTTTATAAAAGGAGGAAAATAATTAGCATAAGCCAGCAATCAGCAATAAGGAACAGAAAACAAGGAAAGAAGAAATGAAACATGATTTTTCCCCATGTCTCAAAAATTGAAGCACTATGAGAGACCCCAGAAACAATTCAACTTACACATTATATAGAGAACTAAAGAGTTACAAAGACATTATAAGACATCCAGTATCACAGTGCTGATTAGAAGCAAAGCTAGGTAATAATTTAGGTCCTCTCTTCCTTCATTCAATGTCCCTTAATTCACTGAAATATAATCTAATGAAAGGTATTGAAATATGTTTGAAAATATATATTTCCATGCTGCAGAATACTGTTTTACTTCTCCTTAAAATTCATGTTTTAATTATGGATTCTGAAATAAAATGTGTAACTTTATAACAATCTTAATAAAATTTAGGTTCTGGACATTGTTTTTATTTCCACATTATTTCTGTAATTGATCTAAATACTGAATAACAAATAAACAAAGCCATAGCATCTAATACCTACAGAGTGTAATCTAGGGCTTTGCAGATCTAATACAAAAGAATTCAAGTATCAGACTATAGTCAAGGTACTAGTATATTTCCTTTTAGCATATGAATTCTTTGCACATGAGAGAAAGACGTGAATAAGCTATCCAGAGGGCCTCCAGATTCCCAATATTCTTAAGAACAATAGAAATCTCTGGGTGTGGCATCAGGCAATTTGTTTTAATAAGCTTTTCAATTCATTCCAAAATACCTTATATTTATGAAACACTCTGTCCACATCCATGAACAATTTTTACCTAAAGTAGTGAAGTTAATTTCCATTGTTTCCTTGCTTTCCATCCTTCCTCACACAGTATTTACATGGCTTCCAGGAAAATTACAAGATAAAATCTGTTGGTGTTATGTTAAACTTCATAAATTCATCAGATGTTTACTGAAAGTTCTAGCCCTTTAAGGTTCAACAATGAACACAAAGGGCAGAGATTTCTATTCCTTACTCCTTCCAGACTCTTCAGTGACTTCCTGATAGTGGGAAAAATTGCAAATCTTTGTACAGTGGGTACAATATTCAGTGGTCAAATCCATCTGTAAATATTCTTATTCTCATCTTGCATCCTACTATCATATTATCTAACCACACTTTGCTGGCTTTCTTCTTTACATATTTTGCAGATAATTGATCCTCTGCCTGGGAAACATAAAATAAATTCTGTATATCAAAATGCAAGAGAAAAAAGCAAATAATAAGTAGAAAAATATTTCTAACAAGTATGGTAATCATAAAGTTATTACACACCAATATATAATGAAATTTTACTAAATAATGAGACTATCAAAAAATGCTTACAGGAAAATGGCAAAGGATCTCAAAGCTGCAATAGAGAAAATATCCTTAAGTTCCTCACCACCTGTCCACTGTCATTGCTTTTGTAGATGTTCCTGACATGACCATGGTTGTAAGTGTATGAAATTATATGTAATTATTTGTAAATTATATTTTGTAGAAGGGTTTGGTATCCAACATATATAAAAAACTTGCAACAAAAAGACAACACAAGTTAAAAGTAAGTAAAGAATTTGAAGAAACAAATTCTACTCAAAGACATTACACAAATGACTAGTAGTAGTGACCAGTAATTAAATATGCTTCATATCAGATGCACTGACATCAGCCCCCAGGAAAATGCAAAGCTAAAGAAGCTCAGATACCATTTCCTGCCCCCTAGGATGACTGGAGTAAAAAATTCAGAAAACAAATTTTGTGAAGATATGAAAAAATTCAAACCTTCATACTCTGCAGGTGGGAATATAAAAGCACAGCCACAATGGAGACCAGTTTGACAGTTGCTTAACAGTAAAATATGTAGTTACCATATGGTCCAGCAATTCTACTTGTAGGTAAATATCTAATAGAATTGCACAAAAATGTATATACTAATCTTCTAAACAACATTACTCTTAATAGCCAAATAGTAGAAACAGCTTAAGTGTCTCTCAGCTGATAAATATATAAAAAATGCAGTAATTACTATACAGCAGAAAATTATTGAGCTATAACAAGAAATAAAGTAAATCAATGGTATAATATGGATGAATCTTAAAAACGTGCAAAAAGTGAGAGAAGCCCAACACAAAAGGTTACAGTTTGTATGATTCTATTTATATGGAAAGCTCAAAAAGAGCAGATCCATAAAAACAGAATGTTGACTAGTGACTACCAGGTTTTCTGGTGGTTTGAAATAAAATGTTACTGCTAATGGTTTTCATCACTCTTTTTTAGGTGACTGAAGTATTCTGGGAGTAGATAATATTAATGATAGCAAAACAGGAATTTACTAAAAGTCGCTAAGTTGTAATATTTGAATTAGACTTAATTTTATCTCAATGAAAAGATAATTAACAAGGAAAAAGATAAATGATGAATAAACACAAAATGCATTATCACTAACAATTAAACAAATGTAAACCAAAGCAAGAGTTTACCTTCTACGTTGGCACTTTTTTAAATAAAAACACTCAGTGCTGACAAGAGTGATGATTTAATCTATTAAGTGATAGATTTAATCTATCCTTCTCTCCTAGGCCATAATTTAGAGATATGTGTTAGGGAAGTTAAAATGTTGATTCCATTTAACTTAGTCATCTTAATTATGGGAACCTGTATTCCATACTTTAGAAAGAAAGCTTATTTGTTATCTCATACATCTGATTTTGGTAGAAAATCTGTTTTATACCTATCCTGGGCCCTGTTTGGAATTCTATATAAAGACTTCATATCATTTCTATTTTCATATGTCTACATCTTGATTCCAGCTTATTGATCTGATTTGAATGATATGGATAGTTTTCAAAATATCTGTTCAGTTCACAGTCTTCTTTTCCTACAACTCAACCAAGCCCAGACACCATCTTCATGTTTCTGGTGCCTGTCTATGATTATGTTACCATTGCAACTCTCTAATAAATGTTCTCCCTTAAAGAAACAGGCCATTACCTGCTTTGTCTTATAATAATGAGGCCTTTTCTGCAACTATATTGGTTGGGTTTAAATTCCAGCTTTGCCACTTGCCAGTGTTGCCAGTGTTGAATCTCAATTCTTTAATTACATAGCTATTGCAAGAATTATATAAATTGATATATGGAGAGTGTTTAAAGCAATATTGGTTTATCACTGTGACCCATGAATTTGTGTTATTATTGTTTTTGTTGTTATTATGTCCTCATAGAGATATTGCAACATTGTGCATAGAGATATTGTAATGTACTGCTGTCATCATTTTGTATTAGACTAGTATGTATATCACTCATCCTTGTGGATTATAGGGAAGGCTATTTATCTTTATATGTCCCAAATTGCAAATAGAAAATGCTCACAAATTTGTATATTAATTACATGTTACTTTTATGATTAAATTACTGTTCACTTATGATGATTTTTGAATAAAGTTCAAATAACATGAAAGCAAAATGATCCATGGTCTTGCTATAACTTATAGACCTACTGGAAACTTCTATTTCTAGTGATGACAAAGTAGAGCCCACAGTAGAAAATCCACAGCATTAAGGGAGGAAAATTTTACAAATTCTATGTACATTTAATTTTTATCTTATCCTGTATAAATTTTCAGTTTTTGTATGAATCATTATTAATCCATGTGAAAGTGCTAGATATGTAAATAAAAATGCTAAATGTATATGGGAAGTGAAAGCTCAAAAATTATTTTCTAATGGGGTGTACTATCTAAAAATTCTCGAGATCAGCGCTGTATCCACAACATGGTCTATGCGTTAATGCCAATCTGATCTATTCAACTCCTTGAACACCATTTCTATTTCTTTATTTCCAAAAATGGCTCACAACCAACTGTTCTTTTGTAATGACAGTTTGGTGGACTCTCTTCCTTCTTCTCAAGTTGCAACTTGCATTTCCAAACCAAGGTTTAAGTATCACCAAGTGTAAACTACTTAAAAGATTGTGTGTACTCTCATATACATACCACCCCACCTCACAAAAGGTTTTGCCACAATAACTGGCATATAACTTGCTTCAAACAAATGTTTAATGAGTGATAAGTTAACAGAGATTGCTAGTGGGAGGTCTTGACTAACAACAGTCTCAGATGCTGTCTCCTTCACCTATACACTGTGCAACCGCAAGCCTGCATTTGTGCAAGGAAGTTAAAAAAATGCTTTCTCATATGAGTGCTGTGAAGTTGAACTAGTTTCCCAAAAATCACTTAGCACTTAACAAGAACTTCATAAATGTTAGTATTACGGTCTCCTAAAATTTAAACACAGTCATGTCTGCAAAGCATCTAGTACACAGAGTGAATAAGAAAATAAATCTCTGCCCATCAGTTATCTTGAGAGCAACAATTCTTTCTGACTTTCCTTCTCCTTTCCTCAACTATATCATTTCATATTGACACACAACTTTCTTTCTATCATAGCATTATTCTTTTGGATAGATGAGAGCCTATTCTCTTTGCTGTTTTGTGAATTAATCACATTAAGAAGAGGAGTCATGTTTTTCTTTATCTGAGTAGTATCACTGTTGCTACTTCTGTTCTTGTTGCTTCTTTGCATTTTAATGAGATAAAACTCCTTTATATTTACCGAAAAATTGTGTTTTGAATCTGGGAGATAAAACTCTCCATCTTTTGAACTGCCAATAACATTTTTTTTGCAGAATTTTGCACACATATAGTTATTTCCACCTGTTGTAGACTAACATTTTTTTCTTTCACTGTCAGATAACAATATTAAATTTCAAAAAATCATGATTTTTGATTCCAAAAGGTTAATTTGGTAGCATTTTTAATGCAAAAAAATGAAAAAAATATGTGTGAAATGTAAAATGGGGGTACTTGCCCTTTACTCTGCACATATTTTTTTCTAGTCAGTGGGCAAAATCAAGAGCTCTCTATGGTACATTGTTCAATATGTCATTGAATTTTAATATACCACAAAAGAAGTATAATGACCAATTGTGACTTCAGTATTAGTATGTAGAGATTCAGAGAATAGAAAGACAAGGCAGATTAGACAATTCCTCCCATCTTACGAACATTTAAGAGTTTTCCTATACCATTTTGGATTTTAAGAATTTACTACCTACTAATAAAAAATCCCATTATAAGAAGAAAATTCTTTTTAGTTTAAGAATTAAATTTTGCAGATGATGTAATTGTCTTTGTAGAAAATCCCAAAGAATCCTTATCATCACTTCCTAGAACTAGTTTTCAAGTATAACAAGGTTCTGGGATACAAGTCAAATATACAAAAATAATTTGCTTTCCAGTATACCAGCAGTGAAAATTTGAAATTTGAAAGTTCAAAACACAACAACATTTACACTTGTATCAAAAATAAGAAAAACTTAAACATAGATCTAGAAAATATGAAATGGATCTCAATGAGGAAAACTACAAAACACTGATTAAAGGGAATCAGGGAAAGACCTAAATGAATGGAAGATAGTCCATAATCATAGAAAGTAAGATGTAATATTTTCAAGATACCAATTAAGGTGTTAGTTCAGGTACTTTGCCCAAGAAGATATGCAGACGGCAACAAATACATTAAAAGATGCTTAACATCACATATCATTTAGGAGTTTGCAAACTGAAACAATGAGATACTTATTAGAATGACCAAAACTCAAAACACTAACAATACCAAATGCTGGCGATGTGAAGCTTCAGGATCAGTCACTATTGAAAATGCAAAATGGTAGAGCACTTTAGAAGACATTGGAAAGTTTAATACAAATTTAAACATAGTCTTACTGTGGGATCTAAAATTATATTCCTTCATATTTACCCAAATGATTTGAAAATGAATGTCTACACAAAACCCTTCACATGAATATCCATAGAAGCATTATTTATAATTGCCAAAAACCAGAATCAATCTTCAATCAGTGAATGTGGTACCTCGATTCAATGGACTATTGTTTGGCAATAAAAATGAGCTCTCAAGTCACAAAAATTCAGGAGGAAACTTACATACAATTTGTCAAGTGAAAGAATCAGTCTAAAAAGCTACATAATACAGGATTTCCTCTATATGACATTCCAGAAAAGTAAAAAGTAAAGAAATCATAAATAGATCAGTGATTGCTATGGATTCAGGGGAATGGAGAAAGATGTATAAAGAAAAATAGTGGATACATGACATGATGTTCCTGTCAAACCTCACAGAACTGCACAAAGAAAAAACCCTAGTGTCATTTATGTCTTCTAATTAATAATTATATATTGATATTGGTTCATCAGTTGTAACAAATGTACCACAAAATGCTAGATACTAATAACGGGAAATGACAGATGGAGATCAGGTATATGAGAATGCTCTACTTTCTCTCAACTCTTCTGTAAAACTAAACTGCTCTAGAAAAGGAAATCTATGAATTAGAATATCTATAGTAAATAAAAAATAAGCTTATAGCAAATTTCATGTAAATACACATACATAAATATACATAGAGACACACCTATGAAATAATTACACATGTCTTTTCATGATAATTTAAAAATGTTATTTTCTTCTACTCTAATGCCTTCTTAGCAATTGTCAACATGAGATGAGGACATGCAGTTATGTTAAATTATAAAATTATAAATTATAAAAATTTGTTAGTGAAGGAAACTGGGACTGAAATGAATAGTTGTAAGATTTTTAAGCTCTAGGAAAGACTTATTTTTACAGAATATAATGGTAACTATAAAAATGTATAGTTATTAGTTTATTAATTTTTATTTAGCTATTATACCTTTTTTTCAAGGCATATAGATGAGTAATTGAATATATAACTGCATATTTCCCCAGAAATTGTAAGGATAACAAAGCAAGAACATACCAAGTAATTGATGCTGATCATTAGAACATTCTCATATTCTTTGCCTTCTTTACCGTCAACTTCACAATCAGATGATGCTACTGGCAACAGAACAAGGATCAGGGGTGGAATTCCAAAGATATACCTAAAAGAAACTAAATTCAACAGTAAGTTAGAGTAAGCTAAATGTCATGCATAATGTCATCTTTGACTGTGGTGATTCAGTTGACCTGTCACTTGTTTCTAATAATTAAAAGTGTATCCCAGTTTTTGGATAGTGTGGGTGGGAAGGATCCTAAATATAGGTAGCATGTAATGAGCAAAGGGGGACAACATTTTAAAGTAAAGTTTCTTTCCTTTTTATTCCCTGGAAATGATTCTTTGTGAAAGTGCAGGCCAAATACAATGAGAGTAGATTAATCTTCCTTCTGAAAAATCATCTCTGGTATAAATACAGTTTATCCAATTTCTATATTTATAGGTAAATGGGAAGCAGGTAACCTACAGGTAAAAACATTACAGAGTTCTAAAACTGTATGTTCTATGACATGTGATTATATATTTATGTAAAGGTTGATGGTTACCTGAGTGTTCAGTCCCTTCTGAAGGCAGCATTGCAAGTTTACCTCCATAGTACAATACTCCGCTGTTTCTTTTTAATAATAGAGCTTAAAGGGTTGACTTTTTTCAGAGTTTTAACAATTATGTCAAAGTTGGCATCTATACTCTGAGATTCCTTTTCCTATCTTTTCAGTATTTTCTGTATAGTCTCTAGGTGCCCAGAGATTCATATTCTTTTCAAATACTGTTTTGTCCAGCTTCTTGACATGTAAAAAAACCTAAAAAACCCAATATAAATGATTCAGACCCTGTTAACTAATGACTTGCATTTGTCATTGATAAACTTCATCATTTAGAAGCAACTGTCTAGTGAAAAGGAATAAACTTATAAATGGTACCATTTGTGGCAGCAATAATACACTGGATGGAAAATCAGTGATGCTCAGAGAAGTTAATGTGGTTATATTAGAATCTATTTCTTCATGAGCCTGCTGTAGTGTCATCTTTGCATTTTTTTCCCTACAAACTCTTGAGTATGTTAATAATACAATTCCTGCGAATTTCCCAAGTGAACCTCAACTGTACTTGTTGAGTACAAGATAAGTCACAGGTGTGCCTTCTCTGATTGAGTCTAAATACCACTCCTTGAAACCCAAGGAACTAATTCTGTGCCAAAAAGCTAAAGACTCTTGAGTATATCAAAAACTCAGAAACATTGTTATCTATTATATTGTTATCTGTCATATAAAAGCCAGTAGCACTCCCAAAAAAAGAACGTGCCACTAGTGACCTGTACTTTTATAAATACAGAAATCAGCTGCATAACATAAATGGGAGTAAACAGAAATCCTACATCTCATTTTCATATGTCACTGTCATATTTCACTTTAAGTGAAATGAAAATCGAGGTCTAAGACATGGAAGCTATGCATAGGTCTGCCACTAAGTATCTATAATCATGGTGACAAATTATTCATCACTTAGGAGATGAATAATCATTATGATGCTAGTTGCCTTTAGTTTAATTGAGTACCTGCCACATGCCCGACACTGTTAGGTGCCCGATACCTATCCTTTCTAAAAATCAGGAGTCCTGAAAGTGAATAACTTTTTTTTCCAAGATTTATTTATGCATACAAGAACTGGAGTGTTGGCCAGAGGTGCGGCAGATAAAAGCAGAACAGTCAAATTACTGAAACGCACTGCTGAGGGGAGCAGCAGGCAACACAGGAGATATCTGCTGCACCCTGTAGTTAGTTCCCTGGTCGGGGCTCGAACTCATCCCTCAGTGTCAGTAGCTCGCGATAGCTTGACCTCTGAGCCTCCAGGAGGCCCTGCAAGTTATTAACTTTGCAAAACAGACAGTAAGTACCAGGTCTGTGTTCTAACCTGAGTTTGTTGCCCCCTAGGATTTGGTCAGAAATGGCCATAATCTTTTAATAATATGCAATCACATTTTTCTTATATAAAAAAACCCCTCTTCCTCTTTTATGTAATACACAGCTCTGTGTCTGTCTTCTGTTACTGTTCCTTTATTCTGAAGAACTTCAGTGATCAGCTAATTATTTGCTAGGTGGTCACTTTTTTTTTTATTATTATTAGTTATATTTGACATCATTTGTAGTCCCCAGGGAGTACCCACCACCATTTCACCCGTGCACCATCACCTCAGTCCCTTGTGCACCCTCTGGCGGTGGTCACTTTGTAATCAGGTTTGTGTATATTGTATAAAAGCAAATATATATTTTTTGTCATTTTATAGATGCTCAAGCATATACTTTGGAAGGAGTAGATTATAAAGGAAAAGTTATACAGCATATAATTTGAAATGAGCTTTATGGATGATATAATAAAATAAATAAAATACTGGAATGAAAGAGACATTCCTACCACTATACATAGATGATATTCCAAAGTTTCATCATTTATCTTTTAATAAAGGAAGTTAGTTTATTTCCTATGAGCACTATCTGTTGTGTCCTCTTCACCTCAATTTTCAGTAATTTGTCTCAAAATTCACATCAACTATTTCATTGGATGGCATTTTATCAATATTTTCAAATGATAGTGGAAAATTCAGTCTTCTTTGTGTGTATCACAATTAGTTCTCAATCCTAAAACCTAATTTGTCTTGCCTATAAGGAAAGTCTTTTGTTGCCATCAATGCTGCTAAATGAGCTAACCCAGGCTAGACAGAGACAATGCAAAGCATCAGAGGTTTGGAGTAGGAAACTCAGGGTTTCTGTATTGATGTGAAAGATGTGATTGAATCACTGACACAGAACAGGCAAATCTACTGAAACACACAGCTGAGGGGGGAACAACAGAGGGATGTCTTCACATAGCAGATTTTTTAAAACGAGAACGTACTATCCCTCCTAGCTCTTAAGTTCTTCAATTCTAAGATTCTGCCAATCCAGAAAGATTATATAATATATATGTAATATTTATACAAATACAAATAGAGTATATATCAATATACACTATACAGTAACTCTTTGTAGTTTTGAAATAACCTCAAGGACAAGCCCCCAAGATGCAGGGCCTGGGACTCACATCTCATGGGTTCCTAGATTGCTCATTAACAACTTGTAGTTTGGTCAACAATTGCAGTCTTTTCTCACATTTCATTAAGAGTAGCATGTTCATATCACCAAGTTGAGTGTGCTTTTGACATTGTTATCACGACGGAAAAAGAACTCTGCTTTTAGTTTAGTTTCAGATTACACATAGACATCTACCCTTCCCCCACCCTGAACTTTCTATTAGGTTACAGAAGACAAACCATAAAGATGGACTTGTCTTTATATCTCCTGAAGGGATTGAAACTGGAGAATTTGTTTTCAGTAGGGATTTTGGTTAAACCAGAATGATGACTGTTCAAAAAATTCTTGTTGGTTTTTTACTTTAAGCCAAATAATACATTCAGTTCTCAGCTGTGTAAGTTATGGGGTCAAAGTGAACATAAATAAATTAGTTTTCATTGTCCATCAAATTCAATTGTTGACCCACTGTTAAGATCAATAAATGTTTATTCAGTGCTCATTATAAACATTACATATACCTATTTTCACTGGGAATTTAAAATATAAATATGATCCAAATAATTTTAGGATCGGAAGACATTATATGAATGTATAAAATTTGTCTTTGATATGAACAGCTGGCACAGCAAATGGATGAATGAAGAAAAAGTCAAATTAATAGTATAAAATAACCATTTTTTTGTTTAGAAATCAGCTTTTAAAGATGACAAACAGATATCTGATTACGCTCACATAAAGAAATATAACATTATTCACAACCAATATTATGATTGAACTGCAAATTCTCTATCATGATAAACACTTAAATTACTTTGGCAGTCATCCTATAATATTTTATATGATATTTCATTTAATCTCATAGCCTCTTCATGAGATAACTACTACCTGTTATTCATAATTTTGCAGATAGAGAGTGAATTTGGGACTCAATGAGATTTTTTAAACATATAAAATGTGTCTAGTAACTTTAAGAATCAGTTCCATATTTGTCAGGCTGAAGAGTCTAGAAACTCAGGTTTTAGTCACTGAACTACATTGCTTTCTTAAAAATAACTGTATGTGTAGTCAAGGGGAATGAACAAAAACTCACCTCCCTCACTCAGCTACTTCCTGGCCAAGTTCTGAAACACTAAATCATGCACTTATTTCATTAAAAAAAAAAAGACACTAAAAATTTGCTTTTATTATAGTAGGTTGTGTCAAAAGTAAGACCAGGAAAAAAATTCTCATGTGAATATAACTTAGAAGTGAACTATATATGACATACAATGAAACACACTTTCCAGTTTAAGCTGTTTAAACATTGTTTAAGCATTGATGTCTACAATTTGCAAATTTCCTTTAGACTTAGGCTTTCTAATCTTTTTCAGTTCTCTATTTTTATTATTGTCCTGTTTTTCAGTCCTGAATATAATTAAATCCCCTAAACCAGAAAGCACAGTTGATAGTCACATAGTAGATATTCAAGTAGTTCAACTCCCCAAAGTGGAAAAAAATATAGGCAGAGAGCAACTAGTAAAATATTTTGGAACAAAATGCAGAAACCCATTCATTATAATCACCATTACTAGAAATTTAGACTATATATATATATATCTGATAACAATTTATGGCAGTTACCATGGATGTACTTCAAGTAGTAAGTTCTCTTGTTAATAAGATTCAACTTAGCTTCCTTTTCTTCTTTTACTACTCCACTTTAGATCAGAAGTGATGCAAGGATTAGAACCGGGAGCTATCCAGACAGCAATGTAGAGATGGGCTTCGTTAGGAAAGCAGGGGTATACCTAATATATAATTCTTTATTAAACTTCTGGAGGAGCCCATTTTAAATCTTCCATAATTGCTCCCACACTCTAAAACCACCTTTTGCTTGGTCATTGATCTGCTTACTCATTAGCTATGTCAATCCTCTATTCTTTAATACCTAGGACACTCAACTAAAGGTGTGTCCAGGAAAGCTCTGAACACAGATATCAAAGGCAAAAACAGTCAGCTCTCTTCCTGCACCCTCCCTCACCTTTGGCTTAAGGAAATATTGACGAGAAAACATTCCTATTACTCTCAACAGAACTTCTCGCATCTCCTTTTCCTCTTCTTTCTTCCAGCAAAATTTTCGGCTCTTTACATCGGCAATATCGCCGCTAAAAGAGTCTAACTGGTCTCAATTCTGCCTCTGTCCATTTTAAGTCCGTATTCCGCACAAACAAAATCTATTAGATCTTCGAAGGGGTCCAGAATGCAGTTACGTCTATTTGTTCCTGCCTTCATCAAGGAGCACCCATATAGGAAAACAACAACAAAACCCCAACAACCTAGAACTGGCTTTTGGAGGTGCCAGTCGAAGGATTTAGGTTCCCAGCTAAAAGAGAAGATACAGTCCCAGTCGCAAACTCCGTCTCACTAAGGGGGATTGAAGGGGCTTTCCAAAGACCTGTCCCTTAGGTTTAAAAGCGCGTCCCATGGGAGCTTCGCTTTCACTTCTCTAGGGAGTTGGGAGCTGCGTTGTCACCCCGTGCCTGTAAGTAAGCTGGGGCGGTCAGGGGAGCCGGGAGGTGGGTTGGGTGCCGGGATGACGCAGGGCAACGCTGGCTAGGGAACAGTGACAGAGACTTGGCTTCGGGCTGCCAACACCGAGCGTCGCGGAGGCTGCAGCAGCACTCCGTCTCGGGACGGAAGCCGGCACTGGATTGCCTACGGCCGCCTGCCGGCCGCAGCAGCCCCAGGTGCAAGTGGCTATCCGCCAGCTACTGCGGGGCGGCTGACGGCTGCCCGTGGGAGAGCGAGTGCTCTCGGCAGGTCCAAAGTGCAAGGCCGGGCTGTTCCCGGACGCTCCCGGTCGCGGGCCCAGCTGCGCGTCCCGGAGTCCCCCGGCATGCCCGGCGCGCGAACCTCTGCGCCCGGGAGAGGAGCGCTTACCATGGAACATGGTCTGCGGGAGGCGGGCGTGGTCATGATGACCGCAACTGCAGCAGGAGCGAGCTCTCACCGCCCATAGTCACTCCCAGGACCCTGGTCTTCCGCGGAGTTGCCGGGTGTCTGTGCCGGGAAGGGCAGTCTCTGCAGCTGGCTCTTCTCACCCACGCCGCGCCTGATGTTTCATCCATCCCCAGGGGGGCGGCACACACCACGGCCCGGCTCTGCGCTTTGCCTTTCCCATAACTTCCGTAGGATCTGCCGGCAGTGTACTTTCAGTTTCTACTTTACGCTTGGTCGCAGGTTCGATCTCTGGGTTCATCAAGGGGGCGCCTTCACCGCCCCCCTCCTCCCCGCCTTCCAGGCACCTGCCTCCTCCCCTAGGGCTTCCTGTGCCGCTGGACCTGGACCAGAGGAGGGCGCGAATTTCCAAAGCACCACAGGAGAAAGGAGCTGATCTCCGCAAGCAGAACAATTTGAGGCAAAAGACTTTCCAGATGACCTCTAGCCGCCTTGGAAAAGCTAGGTCACTGGCATCTAAAAGCATCGGTTGCTAATGTGCCCACGGAAGCCGCAGATGTGTAAGGAGAAAGCTGGGCTATCTCAAACGCACGCCATGGAGGAGGCGTCGCAGCCCTTGCCGCGGATGTGGTGGAGGATGCCAAGTTGTCTTGTAAAAAAAAAAAGGAAGTAAAAAATGATTAAGAGGGTCACGCCCTCAGTCCCTCCAACCTCTGAGAGCAATCTCTTTCTGCTCAATCTTTTGAACATGCACCTGCCCAGGTGAGACCTCAAAGAATAATAAACCTGTGGGTCCATCTCACGTGGTAAGTGGTATTTTTGGACCCCAAAATGAAAGCCCAAATTACGTGGGAGAAATGCAAACTAATAATAGTTAATAATTATGGCTTCCGTGAGCCGATTTATCTGAATTAGTTAATAAATGTTACCCATTTTGGCTATTTTACTAGTTTTTTTTTTCCTAGGCCTGCCTGAATTATTTAGGTATTTTCTGATTAAGTTTGGTTTCTAAAATTCTTCGGAAATGCTGTTTAGGTGAAGATAGATAATGTAAAGCAATAACAATGTATAATAGTGGCTTTTGCCTAGCTTTGTTAGTATTGTGCTAACCATTTTACATTTTTTATTTCATACAAAAACTTCTGAGGTAGGCAATTTTCTTATCTGTCCTTTACATGTGAGAACAGAGACCTGGAGTTCACTTAGCCATTTAGTAACAGAGCTTGAACACAAACCTGCTAGATTATGGCTTTCCAGTCCACTCTTGGAAACCCTGTGTGGGAAGTCCTTGTGAATAATGCAATATTGTAGAAATTGATGCCAGGAGTAAAACAGCAATGGGTGCCAATGTAGGGACCTCAGGAAAGGTTTCTGGAGCTTGTGACTTCTAAATTGAGAAAGGTTAGCAGGAACTAACCCTACACAGGGTGAAGAACTTTCCAGATATTGTTACAGTGTGAACAAAAATAAAGAGGAAAACGAGGATGGGGTAGAAAAAAAGGAAGAGCGGAACAATGAAATAGAGTGAGACATAGTTGCTGGAGCCTGAAACCTCTGTCTCTGATCCCTCTTTTAGGCTGACTTCCCACATCCCATCCATAAGCAAATTTTGTCAACTCTACCTCAAAAATAAATCCTGAATGGAGTGTGTCCACTCTCTCTATTGCCAGTGGGCCAACCATTAAAAACTCGCTGTCTTCAAGCTGATCTTCAAGTTTTCACTCTTGCCCACAACTACTTCATTCTTCTAGAACAAATTAACATATGCACCCTCTGTGACCACACTCTGGCACCTCACCTGGGTGTACCAGGTCTTCCAAGGTGCTATGTGAACTGCAACCTCTTTCCCTTTCTGGCTGTTTGGCTACAATCCAGACACACTGGCCTTTTTTGCTATGTCCAATTAAGCTTACTTCAACTCAGAATAGCATCTAGCACACAGGCATTCAGAGCATTGCTGCACAACAAATTGAGAACAATGCAGGCATGAGAATATGTGAGAAAGAGAGAAAGTATGTGAAGGCAAAACAGAAATAGAAGAAAAGGGGAAGAAAATGAGGGAAGTAAATAAAAGTGTGGGACGGAACACAGTGGGGAAAACCTAATATTTCCATTTGACTAGAACATAAAGAAGGGATGGGGAGTAGAGAAAAACAAGACCAGACTGATTTTAAAAAATGAATTCTGTAACTAAACACAGCTAGTGACTTCTTTATTTAAAGTCCCTGATAGCAGCACTGGTGTATGTCTTTGCACATATCCTGTACTTTAAAAAAAAACAAAAAAACAAAAAACAAAACTTCAGGAACAGATAAAAGAACATCAATCAATAACTTTTCAAGAGGAAATCCGTCTTCCTTTTTGAATGCAATCACCATAAAACCCGACAGAATAAAGACTTGTGCATAAGAGAACTGCCAGAAATACGAGAGGAGATTATTTAGAATTTTAGGAGAGGAGAAGCAAATTTTTTCCTGGACTCTGAACCCAAATGAGAAGAATCTTGAAGAAAATATCCATGAAGCTACTTGGATGTGTATTGTTATATGAAAATAAGCCTGTTATAATTATGTCAAATTCTTATTATTTTGTCTATGAAAGAATTAATACCATTTGGAAAAAAAATGCCAAAATAAAGTTTCTAAAAATGTGATTGTTATTTTGGTAAGCCAAACATTATTTTTCTTACGACAGATGGACAGGTTGTTAAATTTTTGTATACTAATGTTTTGTGACTAGAGAAATTGAGTGTTTTTTATTGTTTTCACTCATAGACTCAATGATGTGTGAAAAAATCAAGATGTAAAGAAAATAGTATATAAAGTTTATGAATAATAGTACTGAGAAGACACTGATGGTTAATATAATGTAGTAGAAAACATTATATGTCAGCGCAAAGAGGGAACTGTCGAAGTTTACCTGATTTTTTTCATTATTTATTTTGGTTGCGGTAACATGGTTTATATTCTTGTTTGTGTTTTATAAATATAAGCTCTCCCTCTTTAGGTGTTATCACACCACATCCACCAGGAAAACACCCACAGGCTACCAATGTAGTCCTTTGTGTCTCCTCCCCACTTTGTTCTCTGCCCTCCCCCTCCATTTCTGGCAGCCTCAGTTCTATAATCAGCTTTCCTAGGTTAGTTCTTAGTTTGGATTTATCTGACCTTTGTCTGGTTTCTCTGTGGTCTCTATATATGAGTGACACCATCCAGTAATAGTCTTTTTCCCTCTGATTTACTTCATTTAACATAACAAACTTCAGCTCCACAAATGGCAAGAGTTTGTCATTTTTGATAACTAGATAGTATTCCATTGTGTAGATATACCCCATCTTCCTGATCCACTCACCTGTTTTTTACCACTTAGGTTCTTTCCATAGCTTGGCTAGTGTAAATAATGCTGCAATGGACATGGATGTGGGGATGTTTATTCGTGTTTTTTTGTATTCTGGGTGGGTACTAGTTTTGGATACAAGGGCTCTAGTTTTCACTTTGCACTCAGTGCTGCAAATTCTCTCTCTCACTGGTAACTGACACATGTTTAGCTGTACACTGTGTGTGGCAATGCATGTCTTCAAAGTGGTTTCAGTCTGGTAGGGACTTAACATTGATGCTAAATATGTAATTATAAGGATAAAGAATATTATTTTAAAAAACAATGAGATGTATTTAAACCATTGGTTTAAGATAGTATAAATTTATCTGTTCAGTGGAAAAGCAGTTGTAAATGTGTGACCTATAATTCAAAATCAGATTTGTTCAATTTTCAAACCAGTGTTTGAGGATGATTAAGTTTTACCAAATACCTGCTTAGCAAATATTTCCATGGTCATTACTTTAATGTTGCATCCCTTAATAAATCACAGATTTGCAGTAATGTTAAATTCAAGTTGCTAATACTTAGCAAATTGTTTTCACAATTAGTATAAGTTTGTTCTTCACATTAAGCTCCACTGAGCTTGGGCTATTTTCGTTAGATTTTGTTAGATTTATACCCATTTGAGCATTATATACACAAATATTTTCTGGATGACTAATTAGCATTCAACTATAAAACATACTTAGTTTCATGGGATGAAGCCCAGAGACAGAATAAGACTGCTAGTTTTGACCATTACAAGAGTGAGGATAAAATTAACTTTGTCCTAAAGGCTGAATCAAAACAGGCACAGTCAAAATATTCTGGAAATGTGACTGTCAGTATATTGTTAATTGCTTGAGCTTGGAAATGTATAAAATTACCCAAACTGAAGCTTAGAAGAGAGGAAAATGAGAGAGAGAGCTAATGTCAGAAGGAAACTTGAGACGTGAAAGTTAAGTAGTAAGTGAAGAAATGGGTGCTCCCCCAAAAGTCAACAAATAGCAGGCAGAAAGGTGGAGAGTAAGTGGCACAGGAATCAAAGACAGATTTTTAAAATAGACTAGTAGTCAGTATTTTCAGATGTCAGAAAGATGTCTTTCTGCATGTCCATGGTCTCTCAGGGGTGCCGGGCTGAAAGTCTCAGTATTATCAAACTATCACTGGTCACTACAGTAAGAGTTCCATACCCCACTAGGAAGCTAACTCACGTAGCTCAGCAGACCTCTCCTGTCTCACCTTCTGCTCCCCTCAGCAGTGTATTTCAGTAGATCTGCCTGTTCTGTTCCCCACTCTGTCTCTGGTAAATCCTCTCATCCCCTGCACCTCTGGCCTACACTCTAGTTCTTGTATGTGTAAATAAATAAAAATAAATCTAAAAAAAAAAAAGAAAGAAAACTGCATTCACTGAATTTGGCAGAGTAAGATTGTCCATGGTCTCATGACAACAGTTTAGGAAGAGCAATATAGGTAGAAGCAATATTCCAGTTTGTGGGGTAGAAGAGAAGACGCAAACTTAGTGAGATAGAATCACATTTTAAAGGTTTTGGTAAAAATAAAATGATGGATAATGGTTTGAAAGACATGTAAAGCATAATGAAAGTTTCTGTTTCCAACATGAGAGGTATAAGAGCACATTTGTATATTAGTCGATAAAATTTGGTTCCTTTGAGGAAAGAGGAATGAATGGACTCAACACACCAAGGTAACAATTATTTTTCTTTTGTTCCAGGTGTTTTTCCAATTTTATTTCAGCCTTACAATTTATAATAATATTATATATAATCTAATTCTAAGCAGTCAGTATTCACTACAAATCTGGTATCTCTTTTTATGTTCCTTTTTGGAATGTTCCCTATGAGGTTCACTTGTCTACTTCTGGATTAGCATTGGTTCATCTAAGGGAAAAATATTTCCCAAATCGCCTTTCAGAGGGAGCACCTGTAGTTTGCTTGTATTTTCCAGTTCTTTGGTATACCATGGATGTGTTGCTGGCAATTAGAAGTTCTTTTATACACAAAATCTCGCAGGCTCTGTGCTTTTATCCACTGCCTTTACACCAGATTAACCTGTGACAATTTTATTCCTGGAAATCACTTAAAAAGGAAACACATTTTCCTTTACTGACTTAAACCTAGCTAGGTTTCCTGAATATCATCCAGCTCTATGTGAGGATGTTGAGTTGTTCTTATGAGCTCGTGGACAACAGTGACAGTTTTGCTCAACCTGTAATTCTCTGAGGCCAATGGAATTCCTTTTACTTTATAAATTTGACGCATGTGACTTGTTCAAAAGTAAGGTATCAGATTTGCACAGGTTTTGACATGCATTTTTCAGATAATTAGTATTCTTGGTGAACTTGTGTTATTATCCAAGAATGTTGTAATATCAACAACGACTGACATTGATATGTCTAAGGTTCTGACAAGCTTGTCCAAATATCCTATTTATACAGATTTATACTTCTTTAAAATGGAGGACTTGTGTCCTACTTAAATCTTTTAACGTTAAATTAGAAAATGTGTTCAATCTGTCTTTCCTTCAGACAGGCCAGGTTTGTTCTAGCACATTTGTCATTTTTTTGCCTTGGACTGTGATCAGACTCTCAGAACTTCCATTAACTCATATATGACATGGAATTAAGCATATTGTTTAATTGAGCATATTGTTTAACTCATATATGACATGGATTAAGCATATTGTTTGAGTCACTAAATAGTAATCTTGAAAGATCTTGCACTTCCCTGAATTCCAAAGGTATCAGTCAATGCTCTGTGCAAATAGTGTGTCATTAATTGGCATCTCCAAAGCCTACAACTATCATTAACATGCTCACCTAAAAATTTAATACATGAGCTATCAGTGACTTATAAACTTCAATGATAAATCACAGTAATTCAGGTTTTCAAGAGCTATTGGATTTAATCTCTGAACTAATGATTTCTTCACATAACAAAATGCAGTGTCCTCTGTTTCTTCAATGAATTGCCTTTTGAAATGGCAGGCGTATAGGCTTTGGGTTTATTGTTTCTTTTACTGTACTAGCAATTCTCCCTACTAATAACTTTTCTAATCATGTCTTCCTGATTAGGGTTTTTTTGATCAACCATTGTTTCCTGATCTGTCCTAGATAGGATATTGTTTTCACCAGAGAAATGCATAATTTTCAATAGCTTGTTATTTTCCTCTTTTTGAAATAATATTCTTTGTTGTTTTTACTCTCTGAGACCTCTAAACTTTTATTCAGATTAGAAAGGTCAGGTGACTCTGATTCTAGTTCTAAACTAATGGAGCCTGGTTAGCTCATTAGGTAGAGTATCAGATTTTTCATCTGAGATTCCAGGATTCAAATCTTTGTTCAGGCAGAACTGAATTAATTCATATTACAGGGTTTTAAATTATAAAGTAAATTTTGTGAAATGATAGTTGTTTTTCAAATTATAATGTATCCCTAAGTATTAAAACATTGTAATATCCTTTAAGTTCTTCAGTATATATTTTTTGTTTGATTTACTCATTCTCAGTAGTCTACTTAGCTATCAAAAAACCAAACTTTGATTATTTAAGAATAGTCATCAGATTCTAGAGGTTTTGCAAGCATTCTCCAATAATAGCCAGATTTAAATCTGAGTCTTTAAAGTAAAATCCAGTCAATCAAAATAAAACAACAAAATTGAAAACTTTCAAGAACTGCAGAGATACTGTATCAAAACGCAAGAAAGATTAAAGGCTGAAGATACCTCAGGAGTCTAGATCTCAACTAGTGCTAGACAATATGGAACAGATCAAATTTAGTTTTGCTATTACTGTCGTTGCTTTTTTCAATTTTAACTGAGGTTACTATCTTTATGAGTTTAATTTTCTCTGGGTCTTTGGATGACCTTAATAAATATTTGTTTTGTTGACTTTAATTCAACATAATATAATTCTTTTCTTCCTCTTGAGAAGTCTTTATTAAATATTAAACTGTAAATGAAATAAATAAATCTGTTCTCACACATGGATATCTTTGGCAGGTGTCCTTTTCTTTCTTTCTTTTTTTTAATTTTCTTGTGGAGTGATGGGATAGGAATTGTACTTTCCCATTACTTAGATGCATTTAATTCAATACACCATATCAGTAAATGGAATTTACTGACACTTTTTTTTCCATTATAGCAAGTACCAACTCAAACACTTTGCTTCCAAAAAGCACGTTTCTTGAAAAGTATTGCTGCAAAAGCAATGAGTTTTTTTGACTGAAAATAAATCAATAAATTATTGTGTAGTTGTTTATCCAAACAGTCCAAATAATAAGAGCATGGGATTATATCTAATTGTAATTAGTTCATTCTTTATTTGGTCTACAAAAAATCCTAAAAATTTTTTATCTAGCTACCTAGCTACCAATCAATCTATCAGATAGCAATCATATCTTTATATGGAAAGAGCATACTTGTACATGTTCTGGGAAGATACAAAGGGAATCTCATAACTATTTTTTCTATCATCCTGAACTTCACTAACCAGGTTTATCTTTCTTCTGGGGAATAGCCAAAGTCACCACATAACTGTGCTCAAGTTTCTTACAATCTTATATAATTTTCCTTTAATTCACTGCATTGTGATCATTAATATTATGTGTCATATATCATTCTAGAATCTTAGGATATATCACTGTACAAAACAGACAAAAATAATTTTGTTAATTTGAATTTGCATTCTAGTGGAAGAGATAAGACAATAAATACTAAAATAATGGAAATTTTATATATGTGATAAATTTATTAAATTCTTTTGAAAAAAGTAAGATCATGTTAGGGTATTTTTGTATGTAGTGGGGAAATTGAGGTGGGGAAGTGTGCTGTCATTTTAAATAAACTTCATTTAGAAGGTGACATTTGAGGAAAGACCTGAAGGAGGTTATTTACTTATTTTTATATTTTTAAAGATTTACTTATTTATGCATAGAAGAACTGGGGTATAGACCAGAAGTATGGTGGTGGGGGTTGAGAGAAATGATTCACCAGAGACAGAGTGGGGAGCAGAACAGGTGGATTTACTGAAACACTCTGCTGAGGGGAGCAGCAGGCAAGACAGAAGAGATCTCCCTGGGTGGGGATCAAACTCAGGCCAGAGAAGTGATTGTGGTAAGATTTAACCCCAAGGTCACCAGGGAAGTCTGAATGGAGTGATTTAATGAGCATGGGAATACCTTTAAGTAGACTCTTCTGAAAAGGTAGGCCAGTACCAATTCATCCACGGCAGAACCATGCTTGGAGACTGAGCTATCTGCCTCTAGTTACTCTTTTTCTCCTTCTTTTCTTAGGTACCTGACTCATTGTGAGTAGTTTACACTTACAATTTCTACCTCTAGTCATTGTTCAACCCACTGCATCCTGGCTTCTGTCTAACATCAGTGAAATAGCTGGCTAGTTGTTGATGATGTTACTTCTTGGGGAAGGGACACAATGGACTATGGTGGAGGACTATGAGTGCCTTGGAAGTGAGTGTGATATGGTTACATGCATCAGAAGAGGTGTGATCCTATGTCTCTGAATCACATATATTGTTTTCAACCAACACTACCTCAAAATTAATAAATACTATTCATTTACTTTTAAAAAATGAGTAAAGTTATAATCTAGAACTGTTAAGTGTAAAGATGTAACAAGTGGAGACACGCAATATTAAAAAAAATAAAATTCCACCAAGTTATCAAGCTTTTAATGATGATGCTATTAATATTAAGCTGCTTGTATGTCTCTCTGCACACAGAAATGTGTACATAGATATGTATTTTTAGCCAGAATGAGATTTTACAATACATACTGTTCTTCGAATTGCTTTATATTTAGTTATCTATCTCTACCATTATGTTTGTTTCAGTAAATTTTTAATCTAATACCCAGGTATTGAAATTTCTAATATTGACTCCAAATATCTATGACATTAGAGTTCTGGTTTCTCTTAGCAGGTGTTAGTAGATGAATGTAGTTGAAACCAAGGTCTTAGTGCTAGAAGTGTCAGTGCTCCTAGACAATCACAGTGCTCATAACTGGAACAACTGTTAGAATGGATTGTTCCAACTAGTTCTTATTAGTTTAAATTTTTTAAAATCATACTATGGAATATAAAATAACTAAATGAATAGTCAGATGAAGATAAGTTGGAAAACTAACTCTTAATAGCTGACTACAGAACTGAAGCACTGGGAAGGGGGGGTGGTGAGGGGAGGTGGAAAGGGTTAAGAACAAAGATGGAGGAAGCACCACACGGGTCTATGGTGGTTAAATATGGGTGAGTTGAAATGGGTGCACTACAGTGGGGGTACCCCCAAATTACCTAAGTTAAAAAAAATTAAATTCAGAATGTGATTCATTTTGTCTTTCACTTAATATACTTACTCTTAATAGCATTAATTGTTTATTTTTAACAAAATATTTATAAATGTACAAGTATTTTTAAGTAATATAAACATTGGACAATATAACTTGTAAAGAAAGTTTAAACCGTCTTCATAGTTCTTTCTGTTCCTTAAGTGCATCTCACAAGAACATGTATAACATCAAAATGTTATATTCTAAAAGCACTTAACAATAAATCTTTTCTAACCACAAATCTTTTCTAGTCATAAATCTTTGCTGTTTGTGGTTTACTAACTTGATATATGATAGGTTCAGTTGTAGCTTATGATATTTTTAAAAATTTAGCTATGTAAAAAGCACACCACAGAAGTTCTGCATGGTGAATTTTACCTCTTTCATCTTCTACCCTTTTTTCTCTAACCCAATAGATAAATATTTTCTCCATAACAGAACAGAGAAGTCTTTTTTTTTTTTTTTTTTTTTTGGGTAACAGCTGCATTATGTATACAAGAGCCATACTTTTTTCAACCAATATTCTGTAGCTAGCTACTCGGTTTGGATACAGTCTTGAAAAAACACTTTGGAGACATTTCACCACTTAGTTTACTTGCTATCTCAGAAGCATTGGACTCAACTACTTACTCTATCACATGGACTTTTTCCTCTCTTATATTTCCACTGATATCATTCTCCTAATTTTTGTTTAACACTTAAAATCTTTCCATCTTCTTTGGTTTTCTTCCTTTGCCTGTCTAGTCTAAAATTTATATTCCCTATGGTTCTGCTCTTGGCTTGCTTCTCTCCTGCTGCACTCACTTCCTGAGTCACATAATTGTCAACAAACCCATTTTATCCTCAATGTTCACATAATACCAGTCTAGTCCTACATGACCTTAAATTCCAACCCTTCCACTCAACTATGTTGCATCTCTATCTGACTTTCTCAAAGATACCTCAAACTCAATATATATAAACACAAATATATTTTTAAAAAAAATATATACCTCATTCTTCCCACCCTATATACCCCTAGATTAAATGCTTTCATCATACATTTTATTGAGCAAGTCAGAAATCTAGGAATTAAAAAATATAATCACTAAGTCTTATTAGATATCATTTGCTTGTAACTATCTTCTTTCCCCAGTCCAACTGCCATTACTTGGGTCCTTTTTCTTTCTCCTTGACAAGAGCTTCTTAAAGATGTCTTTGAAAAAAATTAACTCTGTTGCTTCCTACTTGAAGGTTTTCAGTGGTTTTCTGTTTCCTAAGAGCAGTGTTCATAGACAGACTGCATGGAAAGTAAGGTTCTTCGTGACTTACTGTCACTGTCTTGCATCCAATCACTTAGGTTTCTGACCAGCACCAGGAACTCGCAAGTCATTCAGGCACTCAGCCTTCTCTTCCTCTGTACACATTGTCCTTTCAGCCTACTGTGCCCCTGCCCCCCTCACTCTTCAGGTTTGATTTTCTTGGGAATATTCTAGCATCACCTTGTATGACTCAAGTTCTTACATTGTCAAATATTTGTCTGCTATATTGTGGTTATTTTGATAATTTCCTCTTTACAATGTGAAATCCTTGGATGCATAGACTGCTCCTTTGTTTATGTTGTCCTTGGAGTCTCATGCAGTGTCTACATTACCTTAACTTACTTTATTGTATATTTGTTGAGAAAGTGGGTGGCTACTTCTGTTTTTGTGTTTGGCACAAATCTTGAGGGCAGACACCTATCCTGGATTTGTGTTTGGTTTGTTGTTTTATTTTCAATGTTTAGTAAAGTCCCTAGATAGCCACTTGTAAAGGTGTAGCCATTATCATACTAGAAGAAGATGGATGCGTTCATGCTGGTATATTTCTCTATCAGCTGATAAGTAAGATATGGAATAACTAGAGCACCTCAATCCTCCAGAATGTTAGGCACAGAAAGACTCTACCTTTTGAACACATTCCATTTTATCATTTATTTGAACAACAAACCCACTACTATGATTACAACATGTGTCTCTAATATCAGCACAGATTTCTATTATGTAATGACTATGTTAAGGATATAGTGTAAGGGACAAATCCTATCTTGAGAAGTAAAACATTCAAAACTTCATATAATCTAGGTAGAGTAACACTATAAAATGCAACAATTCCTTTTCAGTAAAAAAGCAAAGACTCCATGAGTTGAGTTGAGTATAGTATTAATAAATATGGATGTATTTATATATATAGGTAGTATTATATATGATACTTGGTTTAAATTAAATGGCTTTAAACATAATGTAAATTAACTGCATTATGTGACATTAAACCTATCATTAATATGATACATTGTACATATCAACTTTGTGTGTGTTGTATCTGTTTTGTAGCTAAGAAAAAAACTAAATGTAAGAAAATAGCACAATGAAGGGGAAGAAACTTAGTTAAATGTGAAAGTTTCCTAAGTCAAACATGCCTTATTTAAACATTTCCATTTAAACAATACTATGAAATTGAAAATGTAATAGCTGTAAGGTCTTTTTTAGGCATATTATTCTCTTATTCCTTCCCCTAAACAAGCAAATAAACAAAGCATTTAAAAATAAGGAGTTTAGGCTTAGAAATAGTTCCTGAATCACTTGTTTTTATTTGTAACATTTAGTTTACAGGAATTATTTGGTTATAGCAGTATTTATGATGACTAATAGTGGTTTCTAGGCAGCATTGTAAATAGAATTTTGTAAGTATGTGTCTTGGCAGATGGAAGGTGATGTTGCATAAATTGAACACACAAAATATGTTTTTATAAACTAGTGCAGGTGTTGGTTTTGCTCTTTATATTCATTTTGGAATTGTGAATTTAAAAAAAACTCACAACTCTACCTGAACTGTATGAGCATTAATTTGATAATCTTCCCATTACATTCACTGATGTAAACATATTTACATTTATTTGTAACTAATCTGGTAAAATCCCCTCCATACATTTATATTCATTTTCAAAGTATAAATTTTTTTCAAAGTATAAATTATCACTTATATTTCACTTTTGTAATGCTGACAGGTAAGGGTGATTATAAGAAAAAAACATAAACAATTTGTGTTGGAATAGACATACATTGAACAATATTATATAGTTTAATATTAGTATACAATATAGCATAGTATTATATGAGATAACTCAATTGTTAGTACAAGGTATTAAGACTCAGTGGTGTGTTGGAAAATAATACACTTGTATCATTTACTGATATACTCTCCCAGGTGACAGAAATACTCTTACCATGGCTGATTTCTAGCAACCAATGTGATGTCAATAGATACACAGCAATTCACAAGGTATTAGGAATATCTTAACATTGAAAATTTTTGTTGTTAATGGTTTTTCTCCTACGACAGTGTCTATCTTGTGAATTTATGTACCTATTGTATATTCATGCTAACATTTCTCCGAATGTATTTTGGAAACTCCTTGTAAATTATCAGGTTTCTAATGTATTATCTTTTAAAATTTTGTGTTTGCTTGTGGATTTGATTTTCAGAAATGTGAAAATTTTCAGACTCAAAAAGAATTATGGTATTAAAAAATAGTTATTAATTATTTGGGTGGAGTCATGCATTAGTGACTCCGTGGGTCAGGAATGTAATGTAAACTGAGAGTAGGCGGCCACTGGGGATGGTAGTGACTGCCTGGAAATTCAGGCTTTCTCTAATGGTGCTAGAATGCAGAATCAATATTGCCCAGTTTTCTAGTCTTGCAGAGAAGGCAAACAATTTCATATTTATTGGATCTTCTCAATTCTTAAATGTTTACTCAGTTATTTTGAACACTAGATTTGAAATTTCTACACTGTATCTTCATAGTGTTGATGCTCTACATATACTTTTAAATATTTCATAAATTCAACTTTCTTCGTACTAATGGTTTTCCTTTCTAAATTATCAATAAATTTGTGTGATAGCAGAGAAGTAATATATCACATGTTCTTTTATCAATGAGGTTTACCCCATATACAGCAACAAATCCCCCATACCTCTTTCCATATAGTTTTCGCCATATCATTTTTCAAAATTTGACAGATTCTATATTTACTTGTTTGCTCATTGCCTTTTTATTTTTGCTATAACAAACTCTGAAGACATCTTTTGTATAGTGATATGTAAGTAGTTCCTACATTATATAGGTCTTTAATAAATATTTGTTGTTTTACATTCACTGTCATGATTTCTACAGCAATCTATATATGCATACACTCAGATCTGTATTTTCAGTCCAAATCCCATTTTTGTGCTGCTGCTGCTACTACTATTACTACAAATAATAATAATAAAAGCAAACATTTAAATAACTTTTACTACATGCCAACCACTGTTCTAACACATTTATTGCCCGAATAATGTATAACAAACCATTCTAAAACTTAAACATGTCAAAAAAATTTGCAATGATAACAATTTGTTATTTTTCACATCACTTTTTTCTGATTTAGGTTAAGCACTAAAGACCTTGACTTGGCTCACTCACCTGAAGTTGGGTGCTTATTTGAATGGGACTTTAATTGGATAGCTCAGAGAAACCACCCTGGCTCTTCTCTATATGGTCTCCGATTTTTCAAAGATTTATGTCCAAGGCCACAGCAAAGTTCCAGCAAAGAAAGACAGAAACATGCAATTCTTCTTAAAATTTAAGCACAAAATACATCCTACCACTTCTACACAATCTATTGGATAAAGCAAGTTAAAACACTAGTCCATGGGCAAGAGATGGGGAACAAACCCAACTCTTGATGGGAAGAGATGTAATAATTATAGCAAAGAACTGGAAACCATTATTTCCCACAGGTGGGCATTACTATTATCCTTATTTTAGAACAAACATGTATGAAGAGGCCCAGCAACCATCTCAAGATACTGGAGCAAATAAATGATAGCAGTAGTATTTTAATTCAAGCAGTCTGCCTTCTATCTGCATTTTTTAAAGATTTACTTATTTATGCATACAAGCACTGGGGTACAGGCCAGAGGTATGTGTGGGGAGAGGTGGTGAGAGGATTCAAATTCACGCTGCAGTGGCTGCGGTTTGCTTCACAGTGCGTTGTTTAACCCACTGCACCACCTGGGTGGCCCCTATCTGTACTTTTAATCCCTGCTATCTACACTTTTTGAAGAGGACGGTAAATCAGTTGGAGGTATGATGAAAGAGAAAAGGTAGAAGATATCAAAGGAGATTTTAAGTAAGGAAGGAATGAGCAATGCATAGAAAAAGAAAAAGTTTAGTCCTCCTTTGTGAAATCAGTAAAGGTTTGTTGAGAGTTTTGAAAAGAGAGAAGGCTTTGTTGCTGAAGGTAGCTGGCTTACTAAAACTAGTTTGTTAGAATATATTTCATAGCAGTAACTGGAAGGAGGGCACAGTAGCCACACACACACACACACACACACACACAAAATTGTTTACAAATGAAATCTTGGCAGTATGAATAATTAGGGAAAGGGTTTTGCAACTTCTTGTACTAGCTGCAACTTCAACTTTAAATCTTATAGTTTGGTTGATTAAAGTTGGTTTATAATGCTTAGTTTAGGAGAAACAGATATGGGAATATGATCTCCTCCTCCTCAGTAGCATAATGTGTATTATGTATTATGTAGTACTTTAAGTTTTAATTTATATTTTTATTAGTCTATGAAATATCGTCTTCCTTAATCTCTTAGTTCTCAGTTTTCCACATTTTTTAAACAGCATCCAGAATAAGTTTTCAAGATGCACATTGATCAAAGGACTCTTCTTAAAATCATAAATAAGCCCATTTCCTTCAACGTGAAACCTAAGCTCCTGAAGACCTTTTACCAGGTGGCCCCCTTTCAGCTCCCCAACTCATTTTCTTTGCCAATTTGAGAGGTTGGCACAGAGAACATTGCCAGAACCAGAAAGCACACACATCTGTCTTTTGGGCCAAAGTTAAGAAAGATTATATAAAATTCTCTTCTCTCTTGCATATTTCATTGGCTAAGGAAGACAGGTTTCAGATAGAGCAGCTGAAAGTTAGTGGGACTTTCCCAGTTCCAAATCCCAGAGTAACTATACAAACCAGAGCCCTCTTCCAAAAATAAGTTTGACCGCAAATGAGAAATCAGTTATCTTTTGTGCTAAATCACTGAGATTTTAGAATGAGCACAGTGCTACTGAATTTTTATACTAGCATGACAACATTATCGAAGCATTATTTTAAATTTTTTTGGTTATATCAAGTTTGAACTTTCATAGATGTATTGACCATTTATATTTTATTTGTTAACTTTAATTCTTCAGTGAAATTTCTGTTTATGTCCTTTGCCTATTTTTTTAAACTAGGCTATTCATATTGACATATTATAAAATCTCTTTATATATTAAACAATGCTAATTATGCTACTTGTTTTACTCCATTTTAGGATGGAAAAAATCTTCTGAAAGTTGATAGATTGATTTTTCTTTTATTTTTCTTTTTTAAAGATTGATTTATTTATGCATACAAGAACTGGGGCACAGGCCAGAGTCAGGGGAGGTGAGAGGAGTCACCAGAGACAGAGTGGGAAACAGAACAGGTGGAGAGACTGAAGTACACCGCTAAGGGGAGCAGCGGGAGAGAAAGAAGAGGTCTGCTGTGCCATATGTGTCACCTCCCTGGCTGGGGTGCAATCCCTGCTGCAGTGGCTGTGGATGGCCTCATGGTGCTGTGACTAAACCCCTGTGCCTAGATTGATTTTCTTATTTTATTTTTATTGATGTATAATTGACATAAAATATCATGTTAGTTTTAAGTCTATAACAAAATGATGTGATACATAAATATTGCAAAATAACCACAATGCTAAGTTTAGATAATATCTGTCACTATACACGGCTATAAATTTTTTCCCATGATGAGAAGTTTTAGTATCTACTTTCATAGTAACTGTCAAATATACAATGCAGTATTGTTAATTATAGTCACCATAATGTACATTACATCCACAGGACTTATTTATAAGTGGAAGTTTATACCTTTTGAACACCTTCACCTATTTCTCTTGTTTTATTATTACCTTTACTTAAATCATTTAAATATTTTCTAAGACATGATTTTCTATAATCTACTATGATACATCTTGGTGTATGCTGTTAAACAGGGATATAGTTACATATAATACATACATCTTAAAACCTGATTGACTTGGGCCTCCCTGATGGTTCAAGTGATTAAGCTGCAGCACTATGAAGCAATCCACAGCCACTGAAGCAGAGTTCAGTCCCCATCTGACCAGGGAGCTGACCCACATGATGCAGCAGACCTCTCCTGTCTTGCCCGCTGCTCCCTTCAGCAGTGTGTTTAGTGCATTAGCTTGTTCTGTTCCCTACTCTGTCTCTGGTGAATCCTCTCACACACACACCTCACAACTCTGGCCTCTACCACAGCTCTTGTAAACATAAATAAATAAATCTTTATTAAAAAAAACAACTTAGTTGACTATTTTTTCTAAATTGAAACAGTTTTGGTAGTATGCCCAAATTATTCTTAAGGAAAATTCGCATGATATTAAATATCCATTTAGTACATTCAGAACTACTGAGTCACTTAGTTCTCCATTGACTATCCATTCTAGGGAGGCAGAGCAACTGAAGAAGGACAGGCAGGAAGCAGAGGTGTGTCCAGACATGGGAGAAATACCTGATTCAGTGATGTTAGCCACCTGGAACTAGAATGGGTCTCTTCCTCAGTAGCTCTTTCATTAGAATTTTATTTCTTCACTAAAACATTCAGTCTTTAATGTGGGGATATAGTACAGATTGAAAACTGAGAAGAATTTTGTTGACAAATGGGATTTATTTTTTTGCAGTTGTATATGTCAATCTAGAAATTTGCAATCATGGTGACTTTCATTTTGCTTGGAGACAAACACAGTATAGATAGCAAAAAATTACCTCACTTTTTTTTTTCAGTTATTTGTCCTGTGTTTTCATATTTATACTGGGATGTAACAACATTCACTTTTTAACCAAGTACATGTCGATGCTACTCTCTTAACACAAAAGTCTGATATGGACTGCAATATTTGTAAAATTCTACAATTTTAAAATCTTATGGAAATATGTGTTAGTGATAGTGGTGGAATAAGGCTAATGTGTGTGTGTGTTACAGAGACGGGGGAGGGAAGGGGAGGGGAGGAGAGGGGAGAGGAGGGGAGGGAAAGGGAAGGGAAGGGAGGGGAGGGGAGAGGAGGGGAGGGAGGGGAGAGGAGGGGAGGGGAAGGGACNAGGGGAGGAGAGGGGAGAGGAGGGGAGGGAAAGGGAAGGGAAGGGAGGGGAGGGGAGAGGAGGGGAGGGAGGGGAGAGGAGGGGAGGGGAAGGGAAACTAACTAGCTGCAGCCTGGTCTGAGAAAGGGTTAGCAAGTCCAATCTTCTGCTTGCTTTATTAGTGGTCTTCATCTTTCATTAGATGGATGTCTACCCTGTATTAACACAATTGACCTCGCAAAGGATTTTGGTTGTTCTGGGCTACCTGCTTGTAAGGATAAAAGTAAGAGAAATCTTGTAAGTACCACCAAGACATACAGCTGGTAATAGCAACCAAATTACCTGTTTTCTGCATTTGTGGAAACATCAGGTAATACAATGTCAGCTAACACCATAGTTACTATGCTGTACATTAAAGCCTCAAGACTTATTTATAAGTGTTAATGTGCTCTGTCCACTTACAAATGATGTTCATTGTGATGTCCATTATGATATCCCAGTAAACTGTAATTGGAGCTTTACATGCGATTGGTCTTTGCCTTTATATTGGAGAGAACTATAAAAATTTTGATATTTGTCTTCTCTGTCACTGTTTTTTGAACTCATGTTTTAACATCTCAAAGAGGTGAAAATAAACTATAATATCAATGATTTTTTTGTACTTTAAAGTTTCCCAAATATCAATAAGGTCACAATTTTAAACTTCTCAAGATACAGGTGAATTCTTTAAACAACCTGGTCTTCTTTCTACAATTATATATCTTTGAAGGCAGGACAAATGAGAGAATCAATTTTATCATAAATTAGTACTTTTTTTACATAAATGTTTTGCTACACTGTGCCTGCCTGCAGTTAGCAGGTGACATAAATGCATTCAGTGTTGTGTGAGAAACTACTTTGTGCAAATTCATGTGTAGCCTCCATGTACAACACAAGGCAAGCTAGCTGTATCAGAAGTCACAAGAGTTGAGTTTCCAGATTTATTATAACATATCGAGCTACGTTTTACTAAGTAAATTGAAAATATACTATGAAAAGCAGAGGTCAATTAATCACTGGGGAATATGGGACACGTAAGTTGAAAAAAATCACAATGTCTGAATTCTAGGATATCAGAAACCAAGCCTGGATTCTAACAAAGATTCAGTTATTTGAAAATATCTTGGTTATCTCAGCTTTAAATTAGGTATTTTTTTCTCTAGAAAACCATTTTGCTAACTGTAAAAATGAAAAGAATTATAGAAGAAAAACCTTATGTAAACAAAAAGGTACGGAACAAAGGATAGATATTTATCTTGATATTAACAACAAGCTTACCTGAAAGTACAGTATTATTATAAGTCCTATAACTCACAGCCATGAGTTAATGAGTTAAATTCATTCATTCATTCACTCAATTATCTACTGTTTATGCCAGATATAGTTCTAGACTGTAGGAATAAAAGTGAATAAAACTACAAATATCCCTGTTCTGATGATACTCATTCTTGTAAGAGAAAACAACATAATGAATAATTAAAGTATACAGTATATAAGACTATTTTAAGAACAATGAAGAAAAATAGAACAGAGTAAGGGGGTTAGAGCAAACCCAGAGAGTTAGGCATTACAAAAGAGGTAACAGTCATTGGTAAACAATGTCTGAGCAGTGAGTCCTATAGCTAGTTGCAGGAAATACCCGAGGACATGTTTGCACTTAAAGAAAAGATTAGTATCTAAATTATTTTTAAGGTGGAGCCATCAGGATTTGTTAACAGAAAATGGCAGATGCAAAAGCCCTAAAATAAAAAGGTTTCTTATTTCTTTTACAGAAAGTAGGGACTCCACTGTAGGTAAGAAGACAGATCAAGAGGTAGAAAAATAAAATAGGCTGTCAAAAAGGTTAATGGTTGGGCCAGATATATGGGGCTTTGTAGGCAAATTAAAAAATTTGACTTTTGCTCTAAAGAGGGGAACTATTTATGTGCAAGATTTCATATGGGTATGTATTGTATGTATAAGTGGTTAGGCAGAAAAGTGACATGGAACATAAATTTAAAAGTGATCATTATGTCTGCCTTGCTGGCAACAGTTTAGAGAGAATGTTAGAAAACCAGTGTGGAAGACGTTGTAACAATCCAGGGGAGAAGTTAGTGACTTAATCTGGAGTATTAGGGAAAGGTTAGAACCTACATATAATTTGAAGATTTAGTTATCAGAATTTGTCCATAGATTGGATATAGTGTGTGAAGAAAAGATAGGAATCAAGATCAGTGCAAGGTTTTGTACTTGAGCACAAAAATGGATGTCAACTTCATTAACTGGATGAGAAAAGAGAACAAAAGTTGTTTCAGCTATATTAATCTATATTGTAAGTAACAGGTTAGAACATTAGATCTATAAATATGGAGTCCAGGGAAGACTAATGAACTATAGACACAAGTTTGAGTGTATTCTCTATCAGGGTGATATTAAAAGCAATGAATCAGGATAAAATCACCCATGCAGCAAATGTGGTGAGAGGTGAGTATGAGACACTGGAGTATTAAAATATCTGCGGTAAGGACTGTAAACAAAACTGGGTGGAAGTAAACTAGTAAGGGGGAAGAAAAGCAGGAGCATGTATTGGGATATCTAAAAAAGAAACATTTTAAACGCTTTTTGTTGATCAAATAAGATGGAAACTGAGAACTAGTAAATGGTTACAGTAATGAGTAGGTCATTGGAGTCCTTGATCAGAGATTGGTTAGTAGAATGCAAAAGGCAGTTGAAGGAAAGGAACAGGAGATTGCACGGATGCTGAGCAGATCCCATAGGGTATAATCTGAAGAGATAGATGGCGTTAAAATATTTGAATGAGCATGTTGCCCTTTTTCAAAAACATTAAGATGGAAGAAAAAAAACTGTGCTTGTACTCTAGTGGTAATGGTCCAATAGAGATTACAAAACTTCTGCAGAGCAAAGAAGAGAAATTTGAGAACTGTTCTCAAACAGGCTTGGTCGAATGCAACATAGTGAATAAGATGTTCTCTTAGATAAGATATAGGCAGTTCATCTATATCAATAGGAGAACAGAATAAAAAAGGGTAGTTATTATAGGCAAATGTGATGGTGGGAGCTTGTGAGGATGCCTCTGATAGCTTTATTGTTTTTAGCACAGTTGGAAGCCAATCATTGAGAGTGATGATAAGAGAGGTGCCGGAGGCATGAGGAGGGACTCATGTGTGAGGAATCATCTAGGAGAGTGGATTAGATAATCATAATATAGAAGCATTTTATGGGATGAGATGAAAGCAAAGTGTCCTAAGTATTATGGCTTAGGGCTATTCAGTAGTTTAAGGTTAGTTGCTAGCATTCTACCTTTAATCTCTCTCTTTTTCTACCTCTGCCTTTGGAGGAGTAGAATGGTAAATTACTCTCCTTTCTTTGTATAAACTGCTCTGCATGCCCACTGTGATTTACCCACTTTACTGGGCACTAATTGTTTGCATATTGTAACTTAATTTAAAAATTACATGAATATTTAATGTTGATATGGTGTGTATATTTGGCTAAACTAAGCTTTATGATTAAATATAAAATAATCTGTTTCTGAATTAAATTTATGGATTGAAATTATAGAAATATGATTATGATTATGTGTAAATATTTTGCCATTAAAATAGCATGTAGCATTTGGCCATGAAACTTTCAGTTCTAGTTAAAAAGTTTCATGAAGGGAAGATGGGAGCACGAGGGACTGAGGTGATGGTGCACTGGTGAGATGGTGATGGGGAATACATAGGGATTACAATTAATGGCAAGTATATGTAAATTTTAAAATATTTTAATAATAAAAAAAAGAAAAAAAGTTTCATGATTGGACAAATAGAATCTGTAATTTTTGTGAATGGTTATGTTTCCTTTTTTCTGTTATTCTTGGGTGGATAAGAAGGAAGATTAGGGGAATTTTCAATGTCAACCTATATTTAACTTATAAATCTCCATTGACAAAGCACAAAGATTAGTGAAAGTTGAAAGAAGTCTTCTATTAATAATCGAAAAATCTTAGTCAAGTTAAACAACGGTCATTAAGAGGAAAGGCATTATCTTCATATAGTGAAGAGAGAAAAAGATAAGCAAAATTAGAAAAATGTAAAGGTGGATTCAAAATAAGAAATCCTGCTTTTGTCATTGACTTAAATCTTTAAACAAACCTTATCAACTTTGAGTTCCTGTTTCTTATTTGAAAATAAGGACTTGAGACATCTTCTAATGAGTCTTATTAATTAAAACTAATTCTATGAAATTAATATTAAATTGTATTCATGAGAATGATCCATGTCAAAAAACAAAAGCAAAAGAAAAATAACCAGGAACAACAAACATTGGTGAAGGTATGTAGAAAAAGGAAACTTCCCACAGTGCTGGTAAGAATGTAGCCTTGGCTACTATGGAAAACAATATGGAGTCTCCTCAAAATATTAAAATAGAACTACAATATGACTTAGCAATTCTTCCTGGTATCTCTATCTGGTGGATTCAAGAACACTAATTTGAAGGCATATATGCTCCTTTATTCATTGCAGCACTATTTACAATAACTAAATTATAAAAACAGCCTAAGTCCCCAACAATACAGATGTAGGTAGATTAAGATTTGGTGTATATATATCCACGATGGAATACCACACAGATATAAAAAGATGAAAATCTTGCTATTTGTGACAACATGGAACTGGAGAGGAGCATGCTAAGTGAAATAAGTCAGAAGGAGAAAGACAAACATTGCATGATTTCACTAATATGTGGAATACAGAGTAGTAAGACAAAGGGACTGAGAAAATTAAACCAATGCAAACCCTAGAAATCAGACTGCAAAAATGAGACTACTAGAAGGGGAAGGAAGATGAGGGTAGGAATGAAGGAAGGAGGGCCCCAAAGGTCTGTGGTGATGTACCTCTTGGGAGATGTGAGTCTATTCTCCTAAATCATATTCAGTGTTGTAAACCAATGGGCATTTCTCATGGGTGTTAGGTGGTGTCTCATTGTGGTTTTGATTTTTTGACTGGGTTGTTTACTTTGTTTTTGTTGAATTGGGTAAACCTTTTGTAGATCTTTGATATCAGTCCCTTATCAGTTGTATGGAGTGAAGTTTTGCTTTTTTCTTTTCCAGTAGTGACAACTGAATCCATATGCTTGAATCTGGTTCAGTTACCTTGCTATTATATTTGGGATGTATTCTTTCACTAGGATGTATAGAATGTCTGTTTCTCGCTATTAAAAAAAAAAAGTTATCATTCGCTGATACTAAACATCTAGTTCCATTAAATCATTAGAGTTTCTAAAATGTTAATATTCAAAATTCTTTCATTTTATTTTGATTCAATAGCTGTTATAATTTTATGAGAAGATGCTTTTCCTAACCTATTTGATTATTCAATAGTAGAGTTAATAAGGCACTAAGGATAAATGCTTGATTTATTTCTTTTAACATATTTTTAAAGTATACTATAATAAAAACAATTAATGTAAATTCACTCTTATAACAGACTTCTAAGTGCCTGATATGGTGTTGTTATTAATAGGTAATCTATACAGCAGACCTATAAAATGCACTAGTCACAGAAGGACAAATACTGTATAATTCTACCATATTTTTTCAGCATGCTTTTTGCTTTTATTCATCTTTGAAAAAAATATTTTAGTACCGCTACTGTTCCTCCAATAACATAAAATAGACTATTCATAACTCTCTTTTCTGTTTACCTGGCTTCCAATTTTAGTTTATCCTTCAGATTTAAATGTAAATTTAATAATACTACACCTGAGGCAGGTAGGAAAGAGTTTGGGCCATGAGAAGTTTTACTTATGTGTACTTTTCTCTGTGTGTGTGTTGGGGAAAATGGACCAAATTTCACTTCTAGAGTGTAATGTGAGTACTAGAGTGTTGTGTAGATTGGTGGTGGTGGTGAGTGGGGTTGGATAAGAAGAGGGTATGTATGTATGTGTGTGTATTGTGTGTTTGTGTCCTACATGGAGGGTTTGAGGACTATACTTTGATTGATTATAAATTGTTCACTTAATTTAGCTAGTTGGGTAATATGGACTGAATATTTGTATTTGCCTAAAAATTCAAGAGTTGACCCCCCAATATGATGATATTTGGAAGTGGGAGCTTTGGCAGGTAATTAGGTTTAGATATGGTTATGGAACCAGAATGTTACTAAGCCTTCACAATGGAATGAGTGTCCTTGTTTAGAGGAAAAGAGGAGATGCACCCAGGAAAGGTCACATTAATACATATAAGAAGGCAGTCCTCTGCAAGTTGGGGTCTGGGGGTGGTACATCATGGCATCTCTGCCAGCACCCTGGTCTGGAATTACAGTCTCCAGACTGAGAAATTACAATTCTGTTTTTTAAGCCATTAAGTCAATGGTATTTTGTAATAGCAGAGCTGACTAAAACAGAGATGAGAAGTTATGTTGGAGAAAAACTGCAAGACTTAAGGTTTTTAGTTTGCTGAGGCCATCTAGTTTTCCACCTGTTTCTTGAAATGCCACCTGTGTGTCTATGAAAATTGTTCATACTTCTTTCTAAAGACTTTAGATTATGGGACTCCTTCCCCACTACCATGTCGGAGAAAAATACACTATATTTAAGAAAAACGGCTCCATGAAACAACAATGACTATGTTGAGAGCAGTTGCTGTTCATTTTTCTGCATTTGCTTCATCTTGGGGGAGGGACAGTGTAGAGCAGAAGTTCCTTTCTCCTAAGACCTCCTGCGCTTCCAGTCCTGTTCTCAATTTGCTGACTACTAGTGAGAATTGGCAGATTCTGCTTTAGTAATTTCTCTAAAAGCTACATGTTTTCAGGAAGGGAAGTTGCACATTACCCTTGATATATTTCTTCTCACTGATTAAAGTTTACTGTACTCGGTACTAATCCCTGCCAAAGATTTCTGATATATCGTTGGCAGTATTTACTAGATTTGGAACTGATAAGTTTTTTTTTTCATTTTATTTATTACTGGATAAATTTGTCAGTTTTCAAAAAGATGATTTAATAAAGGGTTCTCATGAGACATTGTCCATGTTCTTTTCTTTCAAATAATAAAACAACCCATTCAAAAAGTGGTCAGAAAAGCTAAATAGACACTTCTCCAAAGAAGACCTGGACATGACAAACAGGTATTTGAAGAAATGTTCATCATCACTTATTATCAGGAAAACAAAAATAAAACCATAATGAGATACCACCTCACATCTAAACAATGGCCTGTACGTAACAAAAAACAAATAAACCAGAAACAGCAAGTGCTGGTGATGGTGTGACATTGTTGTAGGAATGTGGACTGGCCCATCCCCCATGGAAAGCATGTGGAGGTTCATCAAAAAAGCGAAAATTGATTTGCCATATGACCCAGCAATTCCACTCCTAGGCATCTACTCAAAGAACATGAAAACAATAATTCAAAAGATAATCTTCACTCCTATGGTTATGGTAGCACTGTTTACAATAGTCAAGATATGAAAACAACCTAAATGCCCAAAACCAGATGAATGGATCAAGAAGATGTGGTATATATAAACAATGGAATATTATTCAGCAATCATAAAAGATAAACTCATGCCATTTGTGGCAACATGGATGTAGCTGGAAGGGATTATGCTCAGTGAAATAAGCCAGAAGGAGAAAGATAAATACCAGATGGATTCACTTATATGTGGAACATGAGAAACCAAATAAAAGATCAGATAAAAACAAACCTTAAAACCAACCCTTACGGGCCTCCCTGGTGGTGCAAGGGGTTAATTCTGAGCACTACGAAGCGATTCGCAGCCATTGCAGCATGAGTTCAATCCTTGGCCAGGGTACCAACCCACGTAGCACACAGACCTCTACTGTCTTGCCCACTGCTCCCCTCAGCAGTGTATTTCAGTTGATCTGTCTGTTCTGCTCCCCACTCTGTCGCTGGTGAATCCTCTCACCACCCCCAAGCCCCCAACCCCACACCTCTGGCCTACACCCCAGCTCTTGTATGCATAAATAAATAAAAACTTTTAAAAAAACTCTTAACAGCTGACTATGGACCCAAAGCATTCAAGAGAGGGGTGGAAGAGATAGGGGAAGGATGAGAGGAAGACTGGAGGAGGAAAGGAGAACACAATGGACTACAGTGGAGAACTTTGTGTGCTACGGTAGTGGGAGAACCATGGTAACCACACCTGAGGGAGAAGTCTTATACGGTGATACAAATGAGCAAGTATGGTCATTAAAATAAGAAAGCAAATAAATAAATAAAAGCAGATATTTTAATTATCTTTAGGGGGCTTCATTACTTGAATTATGAGATAGTTAACATCTCATGTAGCTCAAATACTCAAAATGTATTCCTCAGATTCAGTTCCATATTTTGTTAGAACAAAAGGTGTCCATGTTAAATATGTGTTAACACAATAGAAACAAAATTAAAGATAATTCTTTCCTGAAATACTTTTCATCACCTCTATATGCAAAAAGAAATTATGAATCTACAAAACAGTCCTACTGTGTGTGTAATGTTTGCAAGAATTTACTTGAATTCACTAGGGGTTTTTTTTTCCCCTATAAAGTGTCATGAAGGAAAATACATTTGTAGAACAGACTGTATAGAATACTGTATAACAACATCATTTCCTAATTGTAGATGAAGAAGTCAAGAATAAAAGGAAAAATTTTTGAATGTAAATGTTGAGCACATAATCATAAAACATACCTCCATCCCATCCCCTTCTCTACTCCGTCTCTCCACCATGTAGTAGATATATAACGACTTCCTATGTGCAAAATAGAACTAACTAGTTAACTCATGCTGTCATATGTACGAAAAGAGCTTTAAATACAAAAGAAATATATTAATTTCCTAATTTGCAGGAATAGGATGAGGACTGAATGAAGCAATGCAAGTAAAGTGCTATAAAAATCCTATTGCCTGACAGTGAAACCTATGAACCAACACTTTTCAAATATGTTGTAATACACTTGATGCGCTAGGATTTATCGTTGAATATGTTGCCATTCCTAATAATTCCAGGTTTGTGACAATATATAGTTTTCTTCTTAAGGACAAAGCATACTATGTCCCAAGTTATCCTCATAATGACATTGTCACACATTTGATTTCTGACATGCTCTCCTAAGTACAAGAGATAGTGGGATTTTTGTGAATATTTTAGCACATGCCCCGATAATGTACTATCTCTGCAATTGTTTTTTGGCACATTGGGGTAGCATATAAAGTCAGAACTGAAGCTACAGACCCGGTGCCTTTGAACAGTGAACATTCATCATTTTGGCAAATGACAAGTACCCAAAGCACATAATACGATGTCTTTAAATGTTACTGAGAGATGGATTTAATCACATATGCTGTCAGGCTAAAAGTAGACAGTGAGTCACATGGTAGTGACTGAGTTTAACAGCCCTTGGCAGAAACATGGTCTGGGGCAAGTTCAAAGCTCATGCAGATATTCCTGTGAAGAACATAGGATGAAAGCCCTGGTTTGGCTAACACAATTTTATTTTCCAGAAGATGAACATTTTAAGGAGAAGTTTCATTTGTATAACATGAGCTTCATAGAAACTATCAAGTCACATTGCCACAGAAACTTTTCTTTTTGGGCAAAAGCATTTCATATAGGGAAAGAGTTATATAAACTCACTGGAACTAATGGTAACTGAAAATGAAATTAGACCTTATTGGAAAATAGATGTGAAAACACATACCCAGTGTGAAGTCTTCCTTAGCATTGAAACAAGAGTGGAAAATTAATTTCTTTATTTAGCTACAATGAAGTAGATTTTATGATTAAGGGCAGGCTGGTCTGCCCTTCTACTAACCTAAAGGTATCTGGCAAGTAAGAACAAGCACAGCCAGGCTGTGTACCAGTAAGGTAAAGTAGGTAATATTGTCTCCTGGAACAACCCCCTTTGAACAGATTTCAGTAGAGCACATCTTCTGTATACAGCACCAGAAGCACAAAGCACAAAACTCCACACTGAGTTACCCCTCGCTTGTCTTAAATGGCATATGTTCTTCCTTATATATTAAAAATTAAAAAAAAGAAAAAGAACAGGGCCTTGAAATTCAAACTTTTTCTTTGGAAAACATGTTGATAATGAAGCACCCTCAACCTAAACCTACAAGTGTTACTACTAATTTTGTAGTTTAGCTATTTGGGGAGTCAAACATGCGGATAGATGCTTTAAAGTTTAGTGGATTTTTTTCATGGAAACTAACTTAGTCTTGATATTCAGCATCTCAAGAAGACCCAGAAGTCCTATTAACATACAACATGTCTGAAAGAATAATGGAAACACAAAGATAATTGCTGTTAATATATAGCATGCATAGGGTTTTACAGTTCAGGGTATGCTTTCACACTTGCTTTCAATGTCTTTGTGGTAGAGTTCAGAGTTGGATTCTTTTCAGTGCAGGTATCCTAATAAGCACTAAGCCTGCTGAGGTCTTGTGGGAGGTTAGAGAGTGAGCAAAGGGCCAGATTTGGGAACAGAGACCTTGCTATTTAGCCTTATGCAGGAGAGGATATTCAGATAATAATGAGTCTACTCTTCCTAATTCTGGAGGTGAGCACTTGTGTGCTTCTTTGGGTGGAATAGTACACTGTGGTTGGAAAGCTGGAAGCCAAGTGATTGGCATATTTTTTCCTAGATAACCAAGTCTTGGAGACAGATTCTTCATCACAAGATATGGGTACACAGACGAAATGCCTGACAAATGATATACAGTCTGAAGAGTCACATATATGACTCAGAGTCCAAGAAAGATTTCAAGTCCTGGAGGGGAACCATGAAAATCAGGCAAAGGAGTAGAACAGACAAGGAATGAGAATCAGCATTTCAGGAGACAACCAGGTCCTATGATTAGGGAGATTAGTCACCTGAACAAGGTCCTGGCATTATTGTTTGAGTCTATAATCCCTGAGTCTTACAGTCATGCAGGGACCCTCTAGAAGAATGTCTTGAAGACAAGGTCTGGTTAAGGTGGAAGACAAAGGCTATGCATGTGTACATGCTATGCATGTGTACGTTAGGCTCTCCAGTAGATTTCAGGGTTAAGAAATAGATCACCAGAATACCTTATTTTACATACATTCAGGACTGATAGAAAAAGTGAGGTTGCATGTGGGAATCAAGGAAAGAGTTGCCTGAAGGCTTGTGGAGTGGAGAATAGTCCATTCTCCTTGTTTTTACTTCTCTTGTCATCACTATTCTTGCTCCTTTGAGTCAGTTCTTAGTCAAAGAGTTTTAGATGATGTTTCCTCAACAAAAATGTTGGGCAAGAAAGGAGGGAGGATGGGAAGAAAACCAAGAAACTGTACTCAAGAGGAAGGCAGGTGTCCTTTGACTATCTTGGGTTTGTAACTTGACTACTTGACTGCTTCTAAATATAGCATCACTTGGACTTCATCTCAGAATATTATTATCATTACCACTGGGTATTAGACACAAAAAGTTTTGTCGTTTACTTTTTAAGTTTCTTAGGTTATTATAATATTCAGTAAGTCTTACTATCTAGAGATTCTATCAGTGCTCTATTACAAAGACATGTAAGAATTATAAATTGAGCATAAGCAATCTAGACAGTAATACTTCGTGTTACAAAATTTAGGGGAAATATCTTTATGTGTGTATTATATATAGACATATAAATATTTTTATATGAAAATAATAAGAACATATTATCCATTGTTTAATTAACCACTGTATTTCATGCCTTCAATTTCTTAAATACTACATTTGTAGACTCTGAAATGCTAACTTTTTATCATCTGGTGTTGGCAGTGAGGACACCACCTTGCTTTCCCACTGTGGTTATAGCAAGGTTTCAATAGTCCTTGGGTCCACCCATTTCACTGACTCATATATAAGAATCCTCAGGAATTCTCCCACACCCAAACCTTTCATCCTCTCTCCTTTTATAATATACACACAGATGTATGTGTACATATATGTACATGATTCATAAACCTACATGTATGCATATATGTGTGTATATCTTACTGAATATTCTTCTTCTTCCCTCTCCTCTGCTTCCTCTTCTTTCTTCATCTCCAATAATATAATATGAAACATTCCCCCAAACCAGTTGACCTTATGATTTTTTTTCCTCCTAGGAATATTGCTCTACAATTGTCCTGCAGCAATATAATTAGAAAGATCACACTAAGTATAGTCTGAAAGAATGGGTCAACATAGTCATTTGGAAGTGGGTCAATGTCTTCCATTAAAAGTTTGCCAACTTTCCATTTCAGAGGCTGGTCTCAATCTGAATTTTGCTCTTAAATGAAAGATGTCTCTTACAATTTATTTGTCATGTTGTCAGGTAGCTGAATTCATTTGTCATGATAGCTCAGTAGACCTCTCCAGGGCAGGAGAATTCTGAGGCAATGTAACCTGGTGAGATGCTCCTTCTTTCTGTTTGCTCTGTTTGCAGAGCAGATGGTCTGGAATAGTTGAAGGTGAATCAGATGTATGTATTTATGTAAATATATACAGTCTCAGAAGGGAGGACAAATATATTTTCTTCACATGAGAGTGCTGATTTATGAGATTTCTGAAATTCTTAAAACTTTTCTTATAAACCTGAAAAAAATTTGATTTGTGTATATATGAGGCCAATTTCTCTCTGATTTTTAAATTTTGGTTCTAAAAAACTGATAAACAATCATTTTAATAAATTACAGGGAAGGAGATTAATGTGACTTATTTTCTTTATGGTGTGCTTTGGGAAGTTATTTGGAAAAAGGGAAAAAAATCATAAAGGTTGGAATGAATGGGAAAAATCTTTCTGGAAAGTTTTCCAGATAAAAGAACTACCACGTCTCTACTGCCAGAACACTCACATGCTATGATGTTTAGTGCTCTTTGTATCATTACTCAAGAAAACATATTTGATAAAGAATCCTGAAAATTACTGAAATTTCTGATATGTTTTATAACTTCAACACAGGAACTTTTTTAGTTCTACTGTCCCATAATCTAGAAAACAATTAAGGCCTTTCTCCATTCTCTAAACTGCTAACAGTTCTTGAAATACTCAGTCTCTGATTGGTAGATAGGAGACTGTGTCTGAGAAAGAGCTGAAAAAAAATCCCTCTCTTTTATGGGAACTAGGAAAGAATGAGGGAGAAATAAATTCTTTTCTTGGACTTATTAATGATGCCTTCTTTAGTAGAGACACATTTTTGAATAGACAGTAAACATTGTGCAAAATAATTAAGGATTCATGAGAATATGTTAGTTATAACAATGAAAATGGTATTGATACCTTTATTGTTGATGCTGCCTTTGGGTATTAAAGCATTTTAATAGTTTTTTGAATACCAGAATAGGTTTTTGATTTCCATTTTGCTTCCTAGAATTTTGCTCATTTTTAAAATTTGTGCCTTTTTAAAAGGGTATAATTTTGTTTAGCTAATATTGCCTTTTCTGTTTGTTTTTGCCATGTTTTTAACCACATCACCTATGATTGTGGTAATCCACACAAGTTAGAATTGAGTAGAGTCCATATCATCATCATCTCGTCATCATCACCACTACCAAACTCCAATGGGTACCATAGCTTAAAACTCAAAGAACTTTCATACTTTTTGTTATTTATTTCAAAGTAGATGATAGTTTTTAATACTTTTTTAAGCATTGCCAAAATAAATGATTTTTTCAACCACCAGAGGGAGTCCTCAAATCTATGGATTTTAAAAGGTAAAAAAGTAAAATAAATAAGCAGAAAATTGTATCTGTTTTATGGTTGAAAATAAAAAATTCAATAGCTTTGTTTCATGGAACTTATGTTTCATGATCTTATTGGATCTTTCATGGATAAAGTATCTAAGACCTTGTCCTACTACAGATGTCACATCATTTTCTTTAATTTATTAAAAAATAGCTTATGGTTTTATTTCCCCTGTGCTTCAAATATTTTTTCCCCTGGGTTTGGAATGGGGCAGGAGAGTACCCGACTATTTCCTATAATCAGTGCAGGGACTTGGTTTTTCCAGGTAATAAAGGACCTGGATCTCCTAGAATGATTTCCCTTTCAAATGTAAAGCATCTTCTAACAAATCTGGTCACATTTCCATGAAGGTTGCCCAGTATATTTTAGTAGGACAATCATTGGAAGGGGCAGTTCCTGGAGCTGTCTGGCTTTTATTGTCTCTGTACCCCAACTTAAAGCTTCTAAAAATTTTCTCACACAATTAAAATCCACCCTATTTTGTGGTTATGGAAACTGTTGTTCACAGAGGTTAAGTAAATGACCCAAGGCCATGGAGCAGATGAGTGAGACCTGGGAGTGGATCCAGGAATCTTGACTGGTTGGTATATTGCCCTCTATTGCTTCACAAAGCTGTGAGCTGGCTTATTTCTTCCGATGACACTTAATTATAATCAGGTATTTTAATTCCTAGATTTTTTTGTGTTGAAGTCAATGAAATTTCACCACGATAGTGAGGATATTGTCTTAAATAGAAAAAATAATTATAAAACATGAATAGTGGGAAGATATATTCATTCATAATTAGCATTAATAACTTTACTTCCTTTAATTATTTTTTCCCTCCATGCTGCTTACAAATACAGTCAATGTAATTCACAACAAGTTTGAATTAAATATAGTTTCTAAATATATCTCCATTTTGGACAAAAAGATTCTACTTGATGTTAGCATAGCTGCATTTTAATTAGATACATAGATGGCTCTATGAATGACTTTAAAACTACTTGAAAATACAGTAAAATATTAAATACATATGGTCTCCACTTAGATTTCAACATATTTCTCTTAAAAGAGGGCAACTACTCTGTAACAAATATTAAAATGGCGTGTTGATTGCTAGCTGAGATGACTTCTCTTCAGACTGAGTACACTTGAACTCCATTATGATCTTTCAGACACGTGGAAAACAACAAGCCTTGTATCCTATTGTGATTATTCCTTTGATCAGTGTTTGCATAGCTGCAGTAACAGGTGCCCAGGAACTAAGTCTCAGACAGGCCCTGCAATGTTCTAATCCCCTTAGAAGCTTGGGGCATCCTCAGTGAGTTTCCCCTTCCCTGGTACTCTGCTGGACCTCCCACATCTCCCTAGAAGTAATTGGTTTGGTTCTGTGTGGAAATGCAGGATTCCTCATCATATGCATTTTGTAACCTGTACTAGTACTTGCATAGGACTGCTGGCTCTCCAGCTTACCACAGGGGGCAGAGGCCGACTGATAAAGTGTTAAAAGAAGCAAATTTCCAAGGAAAAGCAGGGAGGTGCAAAAATGTCAAAAAAAAGAGGAAAGAATAAATTCAAAATGGATTTCCTAATGCCATCCTTAGTAATGCACCACTTGAGATGGATTTTTTTTTCACTTACTTAAAAAGAGACAACTCTTATTTAATGCCAAAGATATACAAATCTAAGGCTTAAAACTAGCTTGATTTAAAAATTTTCCTGCAGAAAACACTTCTGGATAGTGTTCTTTCTTTTACACTTTGTATTTCAAGCTTAATAATTCTATGACTAGATTTCACTTAAATGTTATTATCCCTCAAATACATTCTTCTTCAAGAGAAAGCATCATTCTACTGTCCTTGCTAGTCATTGATTTTTATCCGTCACTACATACTTTTTAAAACCTGAGGAAAGGTGCATAAAATATTGTGATTTTCAGTGAGATGGGCCACGGGTAGAACTGAAAAAATTCAAGTCTGTGGGATGCATTATGAAGAAGTCTCACACTGGTTGTGCTGTTGATACTCTCTGCAGACTGGTCTACATTTTCTTAACTACTTGTCAGCATGACGGTAATGAGCATGGATCCTAGAACCTTCCTGCTGGGATTTGAAATCTTTCTCCACCATCTGTTGAGTTCTCGCTGACATGCTATTTAATATCTCTGTGACTTTATTTTCTCATCTGTAAAATGAAGATAATAAAAGCATCATACTGTTGTATTAAATAATCTTTTATTTGTAAATTATGGATATTTATTTTGAAAAATTGAACATAATCTCACAGTGGTGTTTGTTTAAATAAAACATTTTTCCTAGTATTATTATTCTCTAGGTCAAAATTTTAATATTAATGAGTGATTGGGTCGCTTTCTTTTCTTTTTTTTTTTTTTTTTTGAGGTAACATTGGTTTACTTGTTTTGGAGGTATAGATCTCCATCTTCAAGTGTTTTCACTACACCATACCCACAATCAAAATGCCCATACCCCACACCAGTCCATTGTGTGTCCTCCTCACTTTGATCTCATTCCTCTTTCTTCCTCTTCTCACTTGGCAGCCTCAGTCAGACTGTCAGATTTCTAGGATTTGTTGTTAGTTTGACTTTATCTGACCCTATGTTTGGTTGCTCTGGATTCAATATATAAATGATACCATCCAGTATTGTCTTTCTCCTTCTGATTTGTTTTTTGCTTAGAATAATCCAGCTTCATCCATGTCGTTGTAAATGGAACGAGTTTATCATTTTTATAGCCAAGTAGTATTTCATGACATATAGTGAAGTATTTCAATATGTATATATAACACATCTTCCTGATCCATAGCTTGGATCAGGCATAGCTTGTTTCCATAAATTGGCAACTGTAAATAGTGTTGTAATGAACATGAGTGCATACATATGCTCAAGTTAATGTTTTTGCATTGTTTGGATAGATAAATGGCACATTTTTCATATTTTGAGTAACCTTCACACTGTTTTCCATAGGGGGTGGACCTGTCTGCATTCCTACCAACAGTGTCAGTTCCTTTTTCTCCACACTCTCACCAGCACTTGTTGTTTCTGTTTTTTGTTTGCTTGTTTTGTTTTTAAAATGGGCCATTCTCCAGGTGTGAAGTGGTATCTGAATATTTGTGGTTTTGATTTGCATTTCCTGATGATATGTGATGATGAATATTTTTTCATGTGCTTGTTGGCCATCTGTATGTCTCCCTTGGAGAAATGCCTTTTTAGCCCTTCTGCCAATTTTTTTTATTGGGTTACTTGTTTTCTTTTTGTTGTGGGTTATTGGTTTTCTTTTTGTTGAATTTTATGAATTCTTTGCAGATGTTGGAATATCAACCCCTTGTCAGATGTATGGCATGAAAATATTTTCTTCCATCCAGTTAGGTGTCTTTTTGTTTTAGCGATAATTTCTTTCACTGTTCAGAAACTTTTTAGTTTGTTGTAGTCCAAATTATATATATTCTTTTTTGTTTTCCTAACTGCTGGGGATAAATCCTCAAAGACCTATCCAAAGCCTTTGTTGTGTTGTGCTCGCTTCGGCAGCACATATACTAAAATTGGAACGATACAGAGAAGATTAGCATGGCCCCTGCGCAAAGCCTTTGTTGTGGAGTGTTTTGCCTATGTTTAATTTTATTTATTTTGATAACAGTCATTCTAACAGGTATATGGTGATATCTTGCTGTGGTTTTAATTTACATTTTCCTAGTAATAAGCCATGAAGAACACTTTATGTGTGTCTATTTGTCATCTATATATCTTCTTTGGTGGAATGTATTTTGATATTTTTGTCTCTTTTTAATGGCGTTGTTTGTTTTTCTGTTATTGTTATTTATATATTTTAGATTTAACACCTTATTTGATATATTAAATGCAGATATCTTCTCCAGTTAAATAGCTGGCTTTTCATTTTAATGATGGTTTCATTCACTGTGCCGAATCTTTCTAGTCTTATGTAGTCCTATTTATTTTTGTTTCCCTTACAAAATCATCACTAAATCTGATGTTGAAGAATTTATCACCTATATTCTTTTCTATGGTAATATGTATTCCCAAAAATTTAATAACCACTTTTACTTATTGGGAAGGCCTTTGCGAGTATTATAAAGTTTTACCTAGATGTAAACAAAACTAATGGAAGTGCTTATGTGTTCCTCTCTTTTTTGTGCTACTTTGTGGTGGAAAAAAGTCATTCTGGTTTTCCTCTATGAGGCTGGCTAAATAAAACTGAAAAATGCAACTCTATATACAGTTGAATTACTTACATGCAAAAAGGAGGTAAAATTATGTGGAATGGAGTAGGCACCATCTAAATTTCAATGAAATGGCTGACTGGAAATACAATCTAAATTTCTTCCCACATGCATTATGAATATTCAGTATTGCAAATATTTACTACTGCCACAGAAAGTTTAGTCATCCAGAGGCAATTCCAGATAAAGTCTTGAGAATTGCTTTAGTTGGAGTGAAAAATAAGTTTTAATTTAAAACAGGGGTATAGTAGATGATTGGACAGATTAGACCTAGAAACATAGATTTTAGATTCATGTATATTCACTGAGGCAGAAAATTTTGAATAAATCTGAAGTGGGTGATTGGAATGAAATTAGTAAGTTCTGATGAAAGATACAGTCAATAACCAAGAGAAGCACAGAGACTAGCAGACTGAGAACTACTAAGGTAGGATGGCTTTATGTCAGTGAAGTTCATTTAACATCATACAGACATCATTCTATACAGTAAAAAAAAATTAGGGACAGAATTCTAATACCTTAAAGGACTAGTAAGGAAAATACAGAACAAAGACCTGCTAGAAAATAGTCTCATACAGAACTCTGTTGCTGAAATTGATCTATAAGATCACAGCATAATTTTAGAGATAAGGATATAACAGGAGAACAAAATAAAAAATTCTCTACTTAGGGCAAAAATAGATTTTAAAGGTTAGGGTAAGGTTGAACCTACAGGTGATAATAAAGCTTTACAATGCAATTAATACTATTAGCAATATTACAGTGAATGCATTGGTAAGTTTCATAAGATGATTTCCTTTAATATCATTTACAAAGGTAGATGGCAGAGAAAAACAAAATACAGTTCAGGAAGAGTCCAAGGAGATCACTGAGTAGCCAATCTATGGATACATGCAGTTTTTATACCATTGACCTTTTGCTTATGCTGGTACTATTAAGGATGAAGACACTGGACTATATATTTTTTCTTATGGAGAACGAAGGTCAGATTCAGAAGTACATATAAATATGAAAGAATGACATAGGAAGTGATATGGATGACAAGGTAAATTTACAGATGATGAGAGACATTATTGTTAATTTTCCTTTCTCTTTTGTGAATAAGTAGTTTTGGGCTCTATCAGTAGAATTTGATGACTGCAGGATTTAGTGGCATGAAAAGTTCAGAACAAGCAGAAATAATAACATATGGAGGATGGCTTCTGACATAGGTAGATCCCAGAAATGCCATGTTTAGTCTCTGGTATGAACAGCTAAGAAAATGTCAATTTCTTGTAATATTTGCTTATTCTAAAGACGACAACAAGAGAGAACTGGTAAGAAATAAAGGACCTTACTTAAATTATGCAGGGTTCTGGTAACATCAGAATTTTCCCAAGGATAATTGTATATCTAATCTGAGACATATTTTAAAACACTCAAAACAAAAACCATGAAGATATAAGAATTGTCCTCATTGCTAAATGCCTAGAGAAATAGTGGAGGTTGAGTTGTTTTGAAGGAAAATATTGCCAATGAAAAACCCTGTACTAAGTCAAATTATAGGTCATGTGTTTTATCACCAGAAAGTTCTTTTCCATATGCAAACTCTCGAAAAATACACTCCCACATTCACTTCTGAAATTTCACCATAGAACAAGAGATTAATTAAAATAGAGATCACAAAAATGAGGAAGTGATGGCATAAAATGAAGCTAGTAAACACTGAAATGATTTGAACAATGTTCAAGTTAATGAAGAGCTGCAAAAAGTTCATACAAATATAAAAAAAAAATATTTAAAGGGAAGATTCATACTACGTAAGAGAACTAAATTGGACCTGAAAAACTTAGATCATCTTTTATTTATTTAAACAGGCAGTAGGGTGGGGTTGGTGGCAGGGAGAGAGGAAGTAAATCAGGCTACATTCTCATCCTTCATAGGAGGAAGTCAATGGATGACACTGCTGCATTGATGTAGAAAGTTTTAAATATATAAATATATATACACAACAAGAAGTTTATATATTGTTTTAAAGCAATTAGTAGAAACACAAAAACAGAATGACTTGTACATCACCATGGAAACTAAGCGGACAAGATCTCTGCATTAAAAAAAGATAAGTAAAAGGAAACAGAAAGTACAAAATCAACAGAGCATGAAACATAATGATTTTCAAATGACTAAGTATTTCATATATAACCATAACTTTAAAAATAGTTAAACTATTCAAACCCAAAAATTAGGTTGTCCACTCCAAAATAACTAAATAAGCACATTTTACAAAAATAACCTCCCCAATATAAACAACAAAAGGATGGACAGATAATGAATATCCATTGAAACATAATTCTGAAACACAACCAATAAATGGGAAATAGTAGTTACTATCTATACTGAAGATGGAACCAAAATCTAAATGGTAAATAAGGTTTTGACATAATGAGCAGAAACTCTTTTTGACATAAAGAGAGAAATACAAGTAAAAAAAACAGAAAGTACAAAATATACAGAGCATGAAGCATAATGATTTTCAAATGACTAAGTATTTCATAGGCAACCACATATGTCCATATACAACCATCCCCTCCCTGGTGGTGCAAGAGTTTAAGTCACAGCACTGTAAACCTATCCGCAACCACTGCAGCATGAGCTTGATCCCGTCAGGGAGCTGACCCACATGCACAGCAGACCTCTCCTGCCTCACCCGCTGCCCTCTCAACAGTGTATTTCAATGGGTCTGCCTGTTCTGCTCCCCACTCTGACTTTGGTGAATCCCCTCACCCTTCAACATCTCTGGGACGCACCCCAGCCTTGTATGCATAAATAAATAGATTTTTTTTAAAAAAAGATTTCATCCTGAAAAATACCATATGATTACATTCATTTGAGAACTCTAAAGGAAAGAAAACAAAAGAACAAACAAAACGAAGCAAAATTAGATTCTCATGACAGGCTGGTGGTTATGAGAGGGGAAGCAGAGGGCAAAAATGGGTTGAGGGGTTGTTGGGCTGGCATTGAATGGCGACTGGGCACTTGGTAGTGGGTGTGGTGAGATATACAGCTGATGTGACAAAATGTCCCCCTGAAACCTATACAAGCATGTAAATAATGCTCTCTCAATAAAACAAAAAGAAAAAAAATCTTTCTGAGTTTCCTTAGTACATTTATTAAATTGAGGTAGAACACATACAGAATACCAACATATTCCACATCATGGAAGCATACAGGTCATAGTTTGGAATCACCCTTTAATAAACTTCAAAATTAAACTATGATACAGATATTTGAAATGATTTCACTTATATGTGGAATATAAAGCAGCAAAGCAAAGGTAGGCCAAAACCAAACAGTAATAAGTCCTAGAAATCGCTCTCCCACCCTGAGAGTGAGGCAGGAGAGAAAAGTGGGGTGGGGGCATTATGGCCAATGGTGGAGGATGAGGGGTACTTTGTGGGATGTAAAGACACACATCTAAGGAGCACGATCCAATTCTGCTGAATGCCATACAGTGTTGAGCATAAACACTCCCTCAACTTAAAAAATAAGGAACTGTTGTAAGGAGTTGTTCAATAAAAGATGAAGTTAAAATGATCATTTCAAGGTTTGTACTTCTGGCAATAATGCAGATTTCATACCCTGAAGTCTCACTACCATTTCTATGTGGATCAAATATCACAAGCTATTTTGACTGTGTTCATGATAATGCAAGGGAATCCTTAGGGGAAAAAAACAAAGAGTTAGAAAACTGATTGGGAAATAGAACTGTAAACTGTAACTCCCCTGCAGATGAGTTCCAGAAAACCAGAAAAGTTCCCCAGGAGAGCAGACTTTGAAATAGGCAAGGGCCAAGAGGGTAGACATGAAGCTCCTGAGCAAAGCTGAATATTAAAATGACTAAAATACAGTAAAAGATTAGATGACAAAAACTAAGCAAGCCAGAAACAACAAAAGCAGAAGACAAAGAAATGTATTTGTCTTGGCTAGTACTTTCAGGGCAAACAATAAACAAAAGCTTTCCATTGAGAATGCACAACCACATTGGTTTGGATTTTAAATTTGCTCCCCTCTTGTGGTTCAGAGAACCACAAGCTGAAAAAATGCACTTAAATTTGTCTAAAAGTAAACATATAATGTGCATAGCAAAAGACAAGTAAAGTGAAACAGTAACAATGGAAATAATAAGCATGAAACTAGATGCTGTACATATGTGGCACCAAAAGTACCTGTCCTCTGACTAGGGGTGCACTCTCATATCATGTCAGGTGAAAATTCCTGAGAAAAAGTTCCTCACAATTAAGTTCACAATCAATATTAAAACATGAGGAATTAGTCTCAGTGAAGAAGAACAACTATAACACAGAAGACATGAGAATGTAGTGTATGAATAAAAATGTAACACATACTACATAAGGAAATCAAAGGAAGTTGTAGTGAAATACCTAGTAAAATATTTTTCATGAAAGAGTCAATCATAGCAATAGAACTTTTACAAGAGAATTGAGACAATGATGGAAAGAATCTGTTTAAAGAGATAAAGCCAATGATTTTTTACAATTAACTAAAAACAGGAATCTTATATTCAAGAAGCATTAATGAATTTTAAATAAATAAAAAAGAATATGAACTCAATAATTAAATGCTTTCCAGTTTCTTAATAGACTTTCAAAAGTAAAGAGCTTTAAAAAAAAAAACAGAAAAATGAACATATACGTGAGTAAAGTGGGCGCATATTTCTCAACAATGATAGCCAGAGAAAGTAGAATGATACTTTCAAGGTACTGAAAGAGAATAATCTGGTGTTTTTATTTCCCTTGAAGAATAAGTAAACAAAACCAGAACAAGTAGAAACTCACTAAAGGAACTTCAGAAAGGAGTGCAATTATCCTAGAAAATTAAATGCAAAAATAAATGAATAAAAAAGGAACTCAAATACTATACATGTGTAAATACAAACACACTGTATGTATAAACAAGGTCTGCATTTTGGTGCAAACAAGATAGGTATAAAATACAGAACAATGACAGTATGAACTATAGAAGGGAATTAAGTTTTTCTAAAGTCACTTGATGTTTTAAAATATGATGGGGAGAAAATTAAGCTTTTGTTCAGTATTCAATTGTTTTAAATAACTATTAGAGAAGTAAATATAAGGTGTATAAATTCTGAAAGAATGGAGAGATGTAAAATAAAATAGGAAAAAAAATTAACTTAAAGTATAAAAGGGAAAAAAAAAGAAGCCGTAAGAGCAGGACAAATAGCAAACAAAAAATTGGTGGAAATGGTTGCAAATATTACAATAATCACAGTAAAGTTAAATGTATCACTCTTACCAATGAAAAGAAATACTAATTATATTTTTAAAAAATAATTGATGAACAATTTAAACTCTCCAACCTGACTATACAGAAAGATAACAAAAGAAAAGTTACCCAGAAATTATTTGTAAAAGAAACTGCTTTTGTTTTATTGATATCAACAAACTACACCTTAAGACTAAAAAATAATGACTAGAAAGGGCCACTACTTGGGGCCTCCCTGGTGGCACAAAGTTAAGTCGAAGTTCTATGAAGCTATTGCAACCACTGCAGCAGGAGATAGATCCCTAGCCAGGGAGGTGACCCATATGACAGAGCAGATCTCTCCTCCCTTGCCCACTGCTCCCCTCAGCAGTGTGTTTCAGTAGATCTGCCTGTTCTGCTCCCCAATCTGCTGTCTCTGATGACTCCTCTCACCCCCACACCTTTGGCCTGTTCCCCAGTTCTTATATGCACAAGTAAACAAATCTTTAAAAAAAGGAAAAGGACCACTACTTAATGATTAAATGATCAATTAATCAGGATACCAGGCATTTATTGTCCATTTTCTTTGTGCAACTGCAGTTATATTTATGCCTTCTTTCTCCTGTATTGTTAGATTTTCTCTAGTTAGTTATAGAATTGTCATATTCTTCTAGATGTTAATCATTTGTTGCTAACTGCTTTCCAAATATTTTCTCTCAATCTGTGCTTGTTTTTTTTCAAATATTTGTGTTATTTTTAGGGATTGATTCTGTTTTCTTTATGAACTAACCTTAAGTGCAGTGGTGAGATACTTGAAAAAAGGAAATGGTGTCCAAATAGTCATGTCATTCGGTGATTTGACATTTATAAACTCAGCCTCTATGATTGCTGTGATGAAATATTCAGTGAAGCATGTGGAGAAGTGAAATAAGTGCTGTGTTTAATTTTTATACTTTGATTATGATTAAAAACATTGTGGAGTGAAATGGCAGTTTTTTGGTGCAATAAAGCACTTTCAGGAAAAAAAAAAATATCAAGTCTTTAACTCTTAAGACATGGGATTCTCAGTGAAGTCACTCTTGGACTTTATAGTTACTTTTATGACTCCTTTATGGTGACTTTCAACACCAGGTTTTGCTTCCCTAAGTTATGTGATAAACTCTATCAAAACCAAAATTTAATTGTATGACCCACCACATATTTCATGTGAATGCTAGGGCATTGAGAAGGAAGGGGTGGGCCCTAAGACTTGTAATATTTGGGAAGACTTAGATAAAATTAAGACTTTTGACCCCCTCTCTGATAATCTGAACTTTCTTTGCTAGTGGAAGTAGACCTCCCTCTTGTGTTTGAGGAAATTTAACTTTCTCTTATTAAAAATTCTATAGTAACTTTTGCATATACAGTTGTCTTACAAGGAGATCACTTTTCTTCCCAAGAGGCACCCCAAACATCTCATTACTGTGTCAATTTCCCAGTCAAATGGAATACATGCAATGCGGTCTGGGAGGAAACAACTTATAAGGCAAAATGATTTCCAAGATGTGGTGAATGGGTAAGGCCAAATTTATTGATATGGATCCATGTACCAGAAAGTTCTAAATATATTATGCTGGTTGTGGTAAGTGGAAAAGACTAATCATCTGGTGGGCTGAATAAAAAAATAAAACTCAGTGGTAAGTTAATGAAATTGTGATACCAGAATTTCCTTGGTATAATATAGAAAAAAATCCAAAGACTTAGGAAAATAAACATGTTATAATGCATTTATCATGTGTAAACTCTCTTTCCATCACTGATTTCCTGAGATAGCCAAAGGACCATCACTTCACCAAGTTATTAAATAGTTATATAGGTGAGAGGACCATCCGTATCCTTAAGATAGAAGAAAGCCTTCAAAAGACCATGTGTATTATTGGGAGACTCCATCACAGATTCATGCTTCTCATGAGGACATTTAATAGTCAGAGACTTAATTGGCACATCAGTGAAAAATATGTTAGAGTTCAAGTATCTTTTTCTTAAGGATTTATTTATTTATACATACAAGAGCTGGGGAACAGGCCAGAGTCGCAGGAGGTGAGAGGATTTACCAGAGACAGAGAGGGGAGCAGAACAGTTAGATCTACTGAAACACACTGCTGAGGGGAGCAGCAGGTGAGACAGGAGAGGTCTACTGCGCCATGTGGGTCCTCTCCCTGGCTGGGGATCCAGCTCACACTGCTGTACCGTGAATGCTTCACAGTGCTGTGCTCAACTCTGTACCACCAGGGAGACCCAAGAGTTCAAGTTTTGATGCACAAATTTTTAGCAGGGGCTTATCAACCTAATATCCCAAAAAATAAATGTTTAGGCTCCTACATTATTACTTATCTAGAGCAAGAACAACTCCAGGTAATGAGTCAAAGGCTTGATTTGATTCACCACAAAGACATCTTCTCCCCTAATTCTGGGCATCAGTCTGTGCATAGACCAAGATCTCTTGATTGAAGGAGAGTTTTAGGTTCCTCCTGTGACACTGCTATAGATATCTACTATTTCTTTTCCTCTAACCATGTCAAAAGAGATCTGAGAACAAATAATAGAGGAATTGTTCTTTAGAGAAAATGAAATGTCTAAACCCTTAATGATTGACACTAATTTGGGGGTTACCAATGTGGAGTTTATAATAATCAGATAATAAATGAAGTTATTTACAACTTTGAATCACTAAGTGCCCAATAGGTCTATGGACCCATCCTCAGTTATTTGTCCAGATTTTAAATGTGTTATTTAATTAGACATACTGGTATCTGGAAGAATCCCACTGACCAGGAAGTGAGGGTTATTATGGTAAAAAGTGTAATGGAAACCACTGACTTTCTATTCCCTACCAGGATATGAACCAAAAGCAGTACCATATCCCTACGGAGAACTGCAAAAGCACATGCCACCTTGAAAGGCTTGAAAGGTGCCAGGTAATGATGCTGTTCACATTCCCATTTATTTCAAAGATGACTACATTTATTTATTTTATTTTATGATTTTTTAAAATTATGCAAAGCTTATTAAGGACAATTAACATACAGGGGTCCTTGGCAAGTGGACAAAGCAAGTGGACAGGACTTGGTCCAAAGCAGGATTCACATCACCCACCCTGACAGGGGTCTTAAAACCTTCTGGGTAAGTGTCATTCTTTTGTAAGACCCATGATGTCAGATGATCAGGGGAGCATGGCATGTATGTCTTTGTTCTACTAAGATTAATAGGGTTGGGTATAGATCACGAGTACAGATTAGTACATATGAAAGAAACAAACAGGAAATTGGCTATCTTCCCAGAGTAGGGCAATTACCAGTCAAGGGCCTTTAAAATGATGTTGATACAAGATGAAGTCACTTTATATTTCCTACTATGAGATTGCCTGCTCTATCCTCACCATAACTGGTATCATCAGATGTTTTCATTTTAGGCTTTTTGGTAGGTGTGCAGTGATATTTCATTGGGACATTCCATGATAGCTAACAAAGGAACTCCAATTTCAGCTTCTGTTCAGATACAGATTTTTTTTTTTCTTTCTCATTTTTTTCTCTTCAAAATTTGTCACTAGTCATCATTTTGAAGAATCTGCTACAGGATGGAGTGATTTAATGTGTGATGAGACTGGATCTGAGAAGCACAAGGTGAGAAATAAGGTGGGCAATTTTGGTAGCTGCCACAATTCTCTCAGATCCATTTTTATTATTTTATGTGTTGTGGCTTTAGTGTTCTCTCATTTCCAATAGCCAACATTTGTATCGCTTATTTTTTCATAACTACCTGAAGGCTACTGGCACCTGCTTGAACACCCAGAACTATTTGGGAATTTATACTTCCCAGTGTGTTCATTTGTCATTGACTAACATGTATGGGCCTGTGAAAGTCCTTGCTTCCTTATGGTGTGTTCTAGAAGTTTTAGGTACTATGTTCAGAAGTCTAGTTGAAGGAATCAAGTTGAAAGTCTGAGATTGTGTCCTTACTTGGTTTTTTTTCCTTCCCTGTCCTCTTTACTTTGACTCATGGTAGTTAACCCTGGAGACATTTTCTTAATGAATTATTTGTATGTGAATTTTGTTTCAACATCTATGGAACCAACCTAAGACATAAGTAGGGCCCTGTTAGAAAATATGGTGGAGAAAATAATTCTATTCACAGTAAATCAAGGCAATGTAAACTGCCTATGCATAACAATATGAATTAAGCTATAAAATTTTAGTGAGCAGTATAAAAAATGCTTGAAAATAGAGAGACAAGGTATGTACTTATGAGGAGGGTTAAGTATCATATAAATGTTATTGTCTCCCAAATTTTATATAAAATTTTAAACCATTTCAAAGTTATTCTAAAATCACATGGAAGGATTAACACCGAGTAATTCTATTCTAGATTATCATGTCTAAACTGTCTTTGAAGTTATCATTTTAATTTAATTTCTGATAAATTTTAAAAATAGATTTATCAGGATTAAAGATATTTGCAAAATGAAAAATAAAATAACTTCATAGCTCCTCATGGAAAAAAATTTAAAGAGAAAGAATTTTCCCTATTTATTGGTAATAAAAATAAAAACAGCAAATTTTTTTTGAATGTCACATAGTCATGTCTACAATGGACACATATATCCACATATTTATGTTTAATTAGTAATCTTTACAACCTCTCTTTGAATTATGTACAACATTAGAGAGAAACAAAACTATGTAAAGATGCATTAAATAGCGTGTTTAAGGTCTTGCAAGTAGAAATTGATAGAATTAGGATTTAAATCCAGATATTTTTGATACAGAGTCAACATTCCTCACTTTGCTATGTATGCACATAGGCTAGAATATACCACCAAAGACAATTTAAAAACTAGGGCCCATCACCAACAATTAAAGTTATCATATGGAAGTTGTATATTTCTATCAAAAGAGGTGCTTCAAAGGTCTTTCAAAGGGCTATAGTTACAAAGAACACTGTGTCTCTGCTCAAAGTGACTATACTAAAGAACAATATTCACATAGATGTAGGACTGGGACTCAACTGGGTTATATTTCTTGATTTATTAAAAATAATCTGTTTTGGGATCATGTGCTGGTTATTTCTTAAACAGTCATTCTTGTACAATCAACCATCCATACACACTTTAAAATGGAAATAAGTTATTTTTGTTGTTGTTCTTTATCTTCTACAGTACCTACTAGCATTGGGCAGAGATTTATTGATTTATTAAAATGTAGGGGAAATATCAGATTACAGATGTCTTACTGAAAAATCTCTGCTATTTTCATCCAGATACAGAAGCAAAACTTCCATAAAATATTTTCAATCTGTTCTGAGGTGATATATGATTCACTTCTGCTGTGGAGAGTTGAATAGCCTGCAGAATTATCATGGACATTTGGCCTGTATGTAACATTTAGAACTTAAATTGAAAAAGAGAGATGAGCATTGGTTCCAAGACCAGGTTAGTTATTAAATTTTAGCACTTTTTTGAATACATGATTTCAATAAAACAAGATTATAGTGCTGCTTTATTTCTCTCTTTAAAATATTTGATATCATATATTATTTATGCACTGATCATCATTATTTCCTTTAATATCCTTTTTCCTAAGCATGTTAGAAAATCAATCATTTTATTTGTGTTTATTGTTTCTGAAAATAATAAAAATATTACCAAATTATATAAATAAAAATTTGTACTTATTAACACTTCTATTATTCCTATGTATGTGATATTACAGTCCTTAAAGTTTACTGAGATCATCTGTTTTTTAATATCAATATGCTTCTTCATCCTTGTCATTCATAAAAAATATTCAATGAACAGTTAATTAGTTTATCCTTCTGAAGTAGGTTATGTTATAATCTGTAACCACGAAGTCCAGAGACTAACAGTCCTATCTCTGCTTTCTTAATTTTAGCCACATTCACGGGAAGGGGGAAGCAATGGAATTAAATACAGCAACTAAATTATGTTTTTCATCCAGAGCACTGGGAGGATTACCAATGAAGGTGATGATTGTGTATCTCTACCGATGAAAAATGACTGACTGGTGAGGAGTGAAGTCTGGTAGGAAACAGAAAGCAGACACATAAGTCACAAACCAGACAGTGAGAGAGAAGCCTCAGAATAAAAATAAGCATCAAATCGGTGATGGCTGAGTGCAGTGAAGGAGGCTGCTGCCTGCGCAAGAAGGGCGATGGCATCCAAGCTGTGAGCACATTTCACCTGCAGATACTAAGCAGTAACATAAAGTGAGAAAGAATGTTTGGCTAAAGAAAACTGATGAAATTTTTCTGAGAACAATTAAAAGAGAGACTTTCCCTTTGTCCAAACTTTAAATTTGGACTTAGGTTGGCATTCAGTGCAAATAAACTGTATAGAGTTTATCTACTTCAGATGCATATGTACAGCATTTTATATATATAAAGAAACTGTGGCCCAGAGAAGCTAAATGTCTTTCCAGCAAACTGGAGACTGATCAGACTAATACCAAGACTTTTTGATGCCAGAATTATGTGCAAGAGTTTCTACTGTAGACACCAATGCTCTATCTTCACATTTTCCTTTATTTATTTTTTAAAAATATTTATTTTTATTTATTTATGCATACAAGAACTGGAGTTTAGGCCAGAGGTGCAGGGGTGGGGGTCAGTGAGAGGATTCACCAGAGACAGAGTAGGAGCATAACAGGCAGATCTACCGAAATGCACAGCTGAGGGGAGCAGCAGGCGAGGCAGGAGAGGTCTGTTGTGCCCTTTGAGTCAGCTCTCTGGCCTGGCATTAAACTCCTGCCACAATGGCTAGAAATAGTTTGATAGCACTGAGATTTTAACCCTGCACCACCAGGGAGGCACTACATTTTTTATTTATTAAAAAAATTCATTTTCTGCTGGGTATGTTTGTAAGTTTCAGGACTATACCTTAACACGTTGATAAACACATATCCACATTGTACCACCACAAAAATCACTGTTTACCACTTTCAAATTTATCCCTTCTACCCAGTCCTCCAACCTCTTTTCCCCTTTCCTTCTGGTACCACTATTTTGTTGAATGAATCTAAGAGTTGTTAGGTTTTGTTTGTTTGCTTTATATATATGTATATATATATACATGTGAGTGAACTCATGCAGTATTTGTGATTCCCTTTCTAACATATTTTTCTTGGCATTATCCTCTCAAGTTCCAATCATATTATTATAGAAGGCAAGACTGGAGGTCAGCACTTTTTCACTGAACAAGAATAAGCAAATAGATGAATGATTCAGAATAAAGATTTTAAATTTAAATTCAAATTCAAATTTATGTGGGAAATTTAAATTCAAATTTATGTGGGAAACTCCACTTATGATAAAAGTAGAATTATAATTTAGTAAGGAAATATCAATTTACTTACTAAATGTTCTTGACATACTTGTCTGTCGGAATATTTAGGGTAATATTTTTCTAACTTTGTGGTGGAAGAGAAAAAGACAAGAAATGCAGAAACAACAAAAGAAAGCTTGAGCTCTGACTTCACAAGTCATCTTCATGACAAAGAGATAATAAAATTAAAAATAAAATTTGTAACAAAAACAAAATACAAAGTTTTACTATACCCCATATGCATAAATTTGATAAAATTAAAGATAAAAGTATTATCATACTATACCATGACATGTTAGTCATAGTTTTCCAGGACAGAGGATACAATGGAGAGAAAAAGAAATATGGTTATACCTCTCAATAAGCTTATGAGTAGCTTGTTTATAAATTTAACACTGATCAAAATTTATAGAAAAATACATTGCTGCACAAAAGATAAATACTTTGCATGAAAAGAAAAATGTTTCTGTGGCCTCCCTGGTGGTGCAAGGGTTTAAATCTCAGCTATCAAGCTATTGCCAGCCACTGAGGCATGAGTTTTGATCCCCAGCCAAGGAGGTGACTCATATGGCAGACCTTTCCTGTCTCACCCATTGCTCCCTTCAACAGTGTACCTCAATAGATCTGCCTGTTCTGTTTCCCACTCTGTTAATCCCAAACCCTCTCACTCCTCACATTTCTGGCATACACCCCAGGTCTTGTAGGCATAAATAAATAAAAACAAATCTTTTTTTAAAAGAATAGTGATTCTATGTAAATTTAAACAAAATTATTGTGAACCTTTTTTTGAACCCCAAATTAGCAAAAGTATTAATAATAGCTCATAATTATGATAGGTTTCTATATAATCAGGATCGTTCTAAGCATTTTCAAAAATTTCATAAAAATCCTATGTAGTTCATCTCAACACTGTCATCAGCATTGCATACCATAAAACTGAATGCCAGAACTAGTAAATGGTAGACATTAACTTTGCCTCAAGCCATTCTGACTCCATGGCATGCATGGTTAACCCAAAACAGTAATAGAAAGGTTGCAAAGGCTGTTGGCCTGACATGATCTTGTGCTGATGGTGGGTACATATAGATGTATGTTTTTAGAAAAGATAGCTATCAGTATTTATTGAAATAATAAAGCTATGCAAATATCTCAGTGTTTTGCTCCAGCATCACACATTTAGAAATTTCTGTTGAAGTACTATATATAAACATATCTTGATAAGGATATTTTTACAAGGATGCTTAATGTAGCATTAGAAGTAATAACAAGTAATTAGAAGTAAACAAGTAATTAGAAGTAAAAACATTAGAAGTAAAAACAAATAATAATGTAGTATTAGAAGTAAAAACATATACTGGAACTATTCTGAAATATTCATTAATGTTGTACTTGTTAAATAAATTGTGAAATATACGTTTTGAAATATTATAGAGTTGTTAAAATGATTTATTACATTATATGTTTTGTTTGACATTGAAACATGTTTATGACACTTAAGCCAAGCCAGCAAAATATGTATAGGTAAATAACAAAAATAGACCGATAAAGATAATATGAAAACATTTTTAAACTTACTAATTAGGAAAAAGAAAAAAATTAAGACTATTTCCAACTAAGATTGGAAAAATTATAAAAAAATGATAATGCTTTCTGAAATTAAATGTGAAGAGAAATAGATTCTGTTGGTTGTAGCATAGATTCCATCTTTAAAATGATGGGTTTTGGCTGTGTCAATCAAAATTAATAGTGTAGATATCTTATTGAATAATTTCACTTGTTTGTTGTTAATCTCCCAAATTTCCCATAAAGCTATAGTTAAATATGCATGCCACTGTTATTTTTAGCACAGTTTGTAGTATTGGAAAGTTAGAATAACTTCAAAATCTTCCAACAGGAAAATGGGAAAATAGATTGTCATATTCATAAAAAGAAAGACTGAAAAAGTTAGAGTTAATTGTATCAACAAAGACAAATGCCAAGAAAATTTCCTGTATAGGTGTGTTTGAGTTCCAGATATAAAATGGCGTCAGTAAAGGTTTGGAGGTGTGAGAGTACATGTCGAGGCAATAGTGAATGATCTGGCATAGCAGGAATGTGGGAGGTTTTGATTAGAATTGTGGGACATAAAGATAAAAAGTTTACTTTTAAAATTAATAAATTAAACTTATCTCTGTAACTTAAAAAGCATAGTGAATGCAGTTCTATTAAAAATATCCTCAGAAAAGACTATAGTTGTACATTACTTGGAAACTTGTCAAGTTCAATTTATGGACTAGTAAAACTGCATTTACATCTGCAAAGATGTAGTGGAAAACTATTTTCCAAGATCACATTTCACTTACATTTCCAGGGAATTGTTACAAACCAATCACCCACAAAAATCTCTCAGACAAGTTTCATAATGTCAAGAATAATAGGCTTAATAATTGAATCTTTGTCCAGCATGGAGATGAGATGGCTTCTGATGGAGTATTACACCAATAAAAACATGTCATGGGTCAGTGAGAGCAGTTAAATTAGATCAACTGAATGATCCAAAAGTGTGTGTGTGTGTGTGTACATAGCAGCTTTACGCAGCTGAAATCCCATCTAAACTCTACAAGCTAGAGTTAAAATCAAGGTATATTAACATCTTAAATGTATTATAACATATTTTGATATAAGTTAATATAAAAGAATAATTCCAAGTTCCTTGAAAGTTAAAGAGCTTCTTATTAGTCACTAGGTTATTTATGTCTCAATAAAATTCAAAGGTTTTAAAGAATAAGAGGGAAGGCAAACATAACAGAGCTGAAGTAAGTAATTAAACTCCAAATTAAGTGGTACTATGAACTCAGGTTGTCTTGCCACTCTGAATTAAAGATATGCTATTTCCTTCCACCTTTTTAATGTATAATTGTAAAAGTGATAATGCTTACAATAACTGTTTTAAATTTCCCCATTATCTGATTAGGACAGTCTCATTAGATTGCTAGAAGTAAAACAGAAACATTATATTTTTCTAATTAGATTGTTTTACATGTTTTAGAGAAGTCTCTAATACAATGTCTTAATTCATTCTTACAAGCCCACAGCCAAATTGTAATAAATTGAGGCATCATAGTTTCTCTAGCAATGAAGAAACTCAACTCAGTTTCAGTGACTTTCCTGAAATCACACAGTAATCTAAGTGATCTGATTCTTCAAACTGTTCCTTCGTGATGAAATTTTTGTAATCGGTCGAGACTGTCTCTGAGGATAATTATATTTGTTTCCTAGAATTCCAAAACAAAGTCACCATGAGCTGTGTGAATTAAATAACAAAAATTAATTGACTCACAGTTTTGAAAGACAGAAGTTAAAATCTGTGTGGTTCTGTCTGAGTTGTAAAGGGAGCTTTGTCCTAAGACTTCTCTGTTGCTGTCTTTTATGTTCAGCTCACATTCCCACCATAGCTTCACGTTTTCCTTCTGTGCATATCTATGTTCAAATTTCTCATTTCCAAAAAAGATTTATTTATTTTATTTATTTATACATACAAAAACTGGGTTATATGCCAGAGGTGCAGGGATGAGAGGATTCACCAGAGACAGTAGGGAGCAGAACAGGTAGATCTACTGAAGTGCACTGCTGAGAGGAGCACCTGGCAAGACAGGAGAGGTCTGCTGTACCATATGGGTACCTCCTGGGCTAGGGATTGAATTCATGCCTCAGTGGGTGGCAATAGCTTGACAGCTGAGATTTGATTCTCTGTGCCACCAGGGAGGCCCTACAAATTTTGCATTTAAAAAAAAACTCCAGTCATGTTGGAGTAGGGTCCGTATTAATGACCTGGTTTTAACTTATCTCTAAAGTCCACTTTCTAAATATGCGTGTGTTCTGGGGTTTCTTTAGAACCTCAACTTCCAAATTTTTCAGGACATTATTCAGCCCATGGAACAATGACCTTGGTCTCCCTATCCAAGAATGATTTGGTTGGTCTTTCAATTGTTAGGATTTTGGGTGTTGGGGTTGAAGGTGAGTTTCTGCTAAGCCCAACTTTTTTCCTAAAAGACCTGATCTTCTATAGAGGCCAGACCTGCTCAATCAATTTTCTGCCATGTAAACTTACCCCTTGTACATGATTAATTATGTCACAGTGTTTTTGAGATGCATCTGAGGTAATCAGAGACTCTTGAGAATTTTGAATTGGCAGAACAAGAGCATTTGATCTGCCAGAAATGGATGACTGAACTAGAGGCACAAATATTCAGAAGCTTTAGGGTAGCTCTTTAGTTCCTGGTCTTTGTCTTACTCTTACTCCTACTAACTTCATGGTTATTTGTACTCACAAGATTATATGAGAACTTTATTGTGCTTTCTATAACTTCTCTTTCTCTTTACTTCTCTCCCCCTTCTCCTTCCCTTCTTACCTTCATCTCACCCCACCCCTCCTCTCTCACTCTCATTTTCATTTGCGTGAGTTTCCTGATCTGGTTTAAAATGCATTCTTCTTCCTTGCAACAAGGACAAAATTTTATTAATATAGAGTCATCTTACTAAATTTGTGGTTACCAAAAATTGTTTTGTTTTAACATTTCTCTTTGAATTCAAAGAAGTTTCAGCTATGATGGAAAGTGGAGCTGGGTTTTCCACTAGACATCACCTGTATCCTTTGATATTTGCTTAACTCCCTACTACACCACCATCACCACAACCATCCTGCCACTGAGGGATCATTATTGATCCCTGAAACTTATAAGCTGTATCTGTAAAACTTTGAAAGTAACTCCCTCACTTTATCCCTCTATCCTGGGCTATAGAAAAAGGAATATATAAAAAAAAAAAGTTCTATTTTTTCATTGAGAAAATTATTTTTTATATATAAACAATTATAAAAAATGTGACACCCAAAAGAAGTCAGGGAGACCCAATTAAGTTTTCTAATAGATAAAACATGCCTTAAGGTAACGCTGTACTTAGAAAAGGAGGAGCTTAATTTCTACCAAAGTCTTAGACACAGAGTTTTATATTTTGACAATCCTGATGTTTATTTCAAATTTATTTGTAATTTTTAGTAATAGAGTCTGATAAATGAAAGACAGTAGACTATAATTACAAATAATTGATTGCTATTGGAACATTAGTTTTTAAAAATATATAAGAAGCTGTTATTGAGCAAGATATGTTAGTAGTTACTAATATCTTTGTATTTTTTATGGAAAGCAATTTAATGTAGGTTATAATGAAGCAGAATATAAAGGAACATAAAGAAGAGTAAAATAACCTCTTAATGGTCAAATTACAAAATTTCTAATATTAGTATTAAATAAGGATCCTCCTATGTGTGAATAAAATGACCCTATGGAATTGTGCGTGGAGAAAAAGACTTAAAGTGTGGACGTGGTACTGGGAAAGGGTATCTGAGATGGAACATAATTAGCATTTCAGAAGAGTCCACAATCCTGAGATGTTCCAGGGCTCTCATACCCAATAGTAAGGTGTCACAGTGCTTCAACTTTAGCTATTTTTAAATTATATTGCATATATATTATATGAGTATTAGCTGTTGTTTTTGAGTTGTATTATGTATGTATAATATTATGTATGTATAATCACTGAGCAGAAATCAGGAAATCTAAGCTGCCTTTGATCATCTAAATGTACTTACAGGGCCTTAGATTCCTAATGTAGAATAAGTATTTTATATTTCTACTGATTCTGGAAAGTACACACTGTACATGGGGTCCAAGGCCCGCCCTGGTGGCACAGTGGGTTAAGCAACGCACTATGAAGCAAGCCACAGCCACTGCAGCACGAGTTTGATCCTTCCGCCAGCTGGGATGGTGACCCACATGGTGCAGCAGACCTCTCCTGCCTCGCCTTCTGCTCCCCTCAGCAGTGTGTTTCTGTTAATCTTCCTGTTCTGCTCCCCACTCTTTCTCTGGAGAATCTTCTCACCCCCCACACTTCTTGCCTGTACCCCAGTGCTTGTATGCATAAATAAATAGATCTTAAAAAAAAAGAGCACACACACAAAAATAAAATATGGTGTCCTTCAATGCCACTGTACAGATTGCATGCCCGTAAAACTGGCCTTGTGTGACCTTGGGAAAGATGTTTAACCTCTCTGTGCCTTTTTATTAATATCTATTTCATTTCCTTACAAAGGTATTGAGTAAACTGAACTGGTGTATATGAAATTCTTAGAACAGTGTTTAGTATATAACAACTACTACAAAATGTTGGCATTTGTTATTATAGTAGATCTATTATAACTATGATATAATATGATAAAAATAATATTATTATTGTTATATTTTCTGCTATACTCCTAGAGTACGTACTAAATAGCAAAGTCTCAATAAAACCTGCTGAATTATAAAAAGAAAAATAAAGAAAATCCATGTCTTCAAATTGTGATAATCTACATGTATAAAACATGACATATAGAGAGATAAATGATACAAAGTCTATGTAGAGGATAAATATGTACATATATTAGTTATATTAATTAGCTATAGAATTATAAGTACGTGTTGCAAGGAGATATATGCCAGCTACCAGGAAAAATTCACCTTCACATAAAATTTAAGGGACAGGGCTATGAATCTGTGGGTGGGTCTTCACAGAGAGTTCACAGTGGATAATAGCAGAGTCAGAGGTCACAGTCTTGGGCAAACATGGAAAATGGAGTTCCAGTTCTTATAGTAAAAGCTCTTATTTTTTTGTTCCATCTTTGCCTTGAGGAAAAGAAAGTTCTGTTGTGTGTCTTTTTAAGTCAATCAGTTGTTCTGCCTCTTCCTATGGCTTGGTCACCTGTGGTAATAATTGATTTGCTTCGGTACAAATCAATTCTCTAAGTTGGGTGATGTTTCTGAGACAATTCTGAGACAATACCTGGGAACAGCAGAAAGATAAGGAAACGGGAGTAAGAAGTGGGTGAGAAGAAATGATATCATATTGTTCTTCCTTCTTTCTAGTGGTTCCTGGAACTTGGGAGTTTGTGACTAATTGCTTTAAGAGCCCTGAGAACTAATGATTCCAAAAGTGAGGTGTGTCTCCTTAGGTATCTGATGCAGAAATCCTCTTGCTATTCTATGTAGTTCAAAGCTTTAAATTCAGTTTAAAAATCTTTTATTCTGGCAACCAAAATTCAGCATTGAATGCTGCTAGCAGCTTTGCATTGCAGCTAGCTGATACCCAGTCTCTTACACAACATTCAAGGGGGCCCCATTCACAGCTGCCCACAAAAGGGGAGGAATGACTCAGGCAAAATCTTGTACTAATAATTGGAACCCAGCGAGAGCTGTTTTGTGAAGATTTTTCATTTTGTGAATCCAAACCCATCTGAACCAAAAGATAAAATTTTACATGTACATAAACTGCCCACAGGGATTACATTCCAGAATTGTCATGAAAAGACTCTTAACAAGTCAGCGATGCTAAGTGTCAGACAAAGATTGTCACTACCCTGTGACTTCTTGCAGAATTGAATTACAATCTAAGAATTTAAATAAGTCAGTCAGCATTAAATCAGTGCCTTTGTTTGTTTTTCCTCGGTCTTGTCAAAAGGAAGATTAATGTACAGTTTTTTCTGCACTCAATACAGCTTTTTGTACAGGAATGTGGTCTCCAGATCAAAATTCCATTTTGATGCAGGGAAACTAACTGGTGGGTGATGATCTTTTCGCCTTTCCTCATTTCTCTCACCTTTTATTTTTTTTCTCCAACTAAGCAACCATTTACTCCTGTTTAACTTTCTCTTCACCATCCCAATCCTGTAATTCTAAATACTATAATCTTTGAGTCTCACTGCATAGGTGGGGGTGGGGAGGAGGATAGAGTTCTGCAAAGACAGATGCTAAGAGAAAACACCTGTAGGGTCATTTTACAAATGGAATCACTAAAAAGCAGTGCTTCTTGCTGGGTAATAGCACAGAACCTTTAAATCACAGAAATTAGAGACAGGAGACCCGGCAGGTCACCTTGTCCACCTCCAAGCAGCTTTATGCATTTCATGCGAAATGACATGAGCAGTGAAGCATTTATAGCCGCCCTGGGGAGACTCGACTCCTTGGTAATACATCTCCCTGTGAGAAAATGTCACTGAGAGCACTATGGGTTTTTGTGTGTGTGTGCCTAATTTCACATTGTTCTGCATTGCTACCTCTTTTAAAAATGTAGTTATACTTTCTTTTGCTCTCCCATCTTTAAAACCTACGACTTAATAATATTACAGCATAATTATTGTCCTCCTTTATAATTAGTTGGATCAAGCTATACAATTTTGCTTCTTAAAATATCACCTTATAAAGCAGTCTGACTGCTAAATTCACTGCGTTTCTAAAGGGTTATTCACTGCATTCCCATTCCCTCTGTTTCCGGAACTGTTTCTTATAATATCATCCATGTGTGTGTGCTTATATAGTGAAAGGGTTTTGTTCAATTCTTATAGAAAATGATTAGGTTCAGGTTAGTGACTGGGCCTTACAGTTAGTGCCAGCTCCTAAAACCATAATTTATTTTTCCTTCAAGACATGATCAAGTTTTGTATCCCACAAATCTAAGTATTTCCTGGATTATCAGCCATTTAAATATATGTTTGAATTAACACTGTTAGTAATAACTATTACTCTGGGCAAAAACTGAGGGGAGCTTTATGATTGAATCTTTATTGAATAAGATATTCTCTCTTACATGTCTTTCAAAATGTAATGTATTATACTAACTTCTATAAGATACAACTCTACCACTTCTAGGTACAAAACTCCCACTTCTTCTAGGTTGACAATGAAGAATTAATCTTTTCACATAAAGTGTCTGGAGTGGGAGAAATGTCCATTGAATATTAAAGCCTTGACTTTCATTCTAATTGATCCTACCTTAGAAGACAGAGTGGTTCTTGTAAAGATTTGTTTCTCCAGTCATCGGCACCATCCACACCACCATGCTGGACTCAAGTGTTATACTGCTCCCTCTTTACCATACTTATTAAAAAATGGATGTGCAGTACTTCTCATAATGCCCTGGGGCAAGGCCACAACATTTAAACAAGAAAGTACTAAAGGTTTTTGGGGCAGCCATAGAGACATACATAGAGAGAATCTGGCTAGCAGAATATTACTTGAATTCATAGGATTGTAGGTTACATCCTATGTTTTTGGTCTATCTCTACTCAAAGATTTTCTTTTTCACCTAAGAGCACAAATTGTAGATATTATGATGTTCTGAACTTAAGATTCTGCTGAATCTACAATTAATGCTGAGAGTGAGTTACTTGCCCTACCTATCCTTTGAAGGCTACCAAAAGTAGAAAATGGGCTCCAGTGTCCTTCAATGGAAGTTGACTGTTGATAAGACTTATGATTTCTGCTTTCAAAGGGGATCAGAATCATTTTGGACCAAAATGAAAAAAAAAAAAAAAACTAAGGCAAATTTACCTCAAATTACACTACTATAAAAGCAAATAAGAGAGGAAGATGGGGTTACAAGAACAAGGGAAGGAAGAGAAGATCAGCAGAGAAATAGATGGGCGGTAGTGGGGGGTGGTCTGGAACTACAGAGAAGAGAGAATTATATGTTGAGTGCTTACCATGTAGGGACATAATTGATGTACATCACCTCATTTACTCATTACTGAAACAATTTCCAGGTAAGCAAATGGAAAAGATCTGCCTGACTCCCTGACTTATATCCTTCCATCCACACAATGTTGCACTATTTTTCAAAGACTTGAGATTAATGAGACAATAATGTTGGTAAAGTGTTCCAATTTCCTTTGAGAAAAAGAGCCATAAAATTTTATTGTTATTGTTACTCTTAATATTGAAGCTCAATGAATGCATTAGTAGTGCCATTGCTGTAACTAACATTACTCTCATTTATTTCATTTAGAGAAATAAAATCTAAAAATAAAAATCAAGCATATGTATTGGATTTTAGACTCAGACATTGATCTACTTCAGCTGCAACTTTTTGGCAATCAGGATCTTAAGGACTAAATCAACAACCAAGGTCACATATAGTCTTAGTCCAGTACCTGGTCTTTCCAGTGGTTGAAACTTCCAAAAGTAATAAAGGGGTGGATTAAGGTGAAAGACCTGTGATGTTCAATCCTCTCAGTTTATAAGTTTTAGAGAAAGAACATAGCAATAAATTCTTAGCTTAACAATGGGTTCAATTCAGATCATTTCTTTTTTTAAGAGAGAGAAGACATTTTTTGCCCTTCTTTGATGTGTTATTTATAAAGAACAAAATTATGTAAAGGACAAGAAGGCATTGTAAAGGAACATTGAGTTATGCACACATTCAAGTACAAGCAAGAATCCTGGCATGACTTATTTTAGTTTTGCTGGTTTTTTTTTCAATCTCTATACTGGGAAATAATTCAATTTCCTCCCAAAGCTGAATTTTTGCTCAATAATCACCAGCTGGAACTTTAATTTAAGAACATAAGAATGAGAATTCTAGCTAGTTTTTATTGTGAATATCATATATTTAATTATAATTTGCCTAAGCTTGGACATTTTTATATTCATATTTTTAAACATAGTTTACATTTTTAAAAACTAGTAGAATTCTTCACTTTTTTCTGTTCTGAGTCCGTACTGAATCATATACAAAAATTAATGTCTATTTGATTTCCCTCTTGTTTTTAGAGAAGAAAACTGAGTCCTAGAAGAAAATAAGTTACTCAACCAAGTTCTTCTGGTTTGTTAGCAGTGTTGGAACTTTTTTTTTGGTGTGTGATTTATTATTATTATTATTGTTTTAATTTACATATATTTGACATCAGTTGTAATCCCCATGTATTCCCTATCACCATATCACCAGTACACCATCACCTCAGTCCTCCATGCTCCCATCTGCCCTTGAGTGTTTGGAATTTAGTCTAGATCCCCTTTCACTGCAACATTCTCCCATTTCACTGACTATACATTTGGGTAGTAAGTCTTTCAATATATTTTTATCTTGAGTGATTATCATCTTTTCCCTAAAAAGTAGAAAGGAAATCTGTTGGTAGCCACTAAGAATGAGAAAAATGGCAAGTACCAGTAGATTTACTACTCTTTTCTGTGTCCTGGTATCTGCTTCTTGTTTGGAAGAACAAAACTAAGCCTATGCATTGCTATGAAGCCAATGCCTATGACATAGCCTAGGGATAAGATTCATTGACTGACACAAAATCTGCAAGAGAAAAATTTTCCTTAATTGTGATTCATAAGACACCTTCCTCACCATCTGAAGTTCCTCATTTTCCTTTTCAGCTCTATTTAATATTCTGTGCATTTGCTTATATTCAAATGTTATACTGTTTCTTTTACCATTCTTTTTAGTATACTTTGAAGCCCAACATCATGTTATCTTCATTTCCCTTCCTCCCCACCCCCCGCACAAAATTTCTTTGGCTAGTTGGGCTCTTTTGTGGTTCTACACAATATCAGAACTGTTTATTTCCTTGAAAAAGCCATTGATAGGGATTGTGTTGAATATGTAACTGCTATGTGATTGGAATAAGAATTGGTGCAGTCTTAATGGAGTTTTCTCAATACAACTAAAAATAGAAATACCGTATAATTCAGCAATATCACTCCTAATTATTTATACAAATAATTTGAAAAGATATATGCAACCCTATATCTACAGCAGCATTACTCACCTAGAGTCCTAGAGGAAAATAAGTTACTCAACCAAGTTCTTCTGGTTTGTTAGCAGTGTAGGATTAAAAAGTTAATTTTATTGTGCTAAATGCAATGATAACTAAAATAACCAAACTTTTGTGTGGCTTTTTTGTGATAGACACTTCCCTTAATCTGTTTTGTCCTGCTATAACAGAGTACCATCAACTGGGTGGCTCATACAACAGAAACTTACTCTTAGTCTGGAGCTTTGAGCCTGGAATGCCCAAAATTTATACTCAGGCAGAGCATGTATCTGATAAGAAAATGCTTCTTGGTTTACAGATGGCATCTTTTCTTTGTGTCCTCACTTGGTGGGGAGAAGAGAGAGAGAGAGAGAGAGAGAGAGAGAGAGAGTGCTTGCTAATGTAATGTCTATTTTTAAAGGGCACTGATCCCAATAATGAGGGCTTCCCCTTCATCACCTAACTACCTCCCCAAAAGGCCCACTGACAAATAACATCCCACTGGTGGTTTCAGATCTCAGCATATGAATCTGGGAGACACAAACATTCAGTCCACATGTATGATTAGTCTTCCTAATATTTTCCACCTTTTTATCTTTATAAAATCTTTTATATTTATGATAATCTTTTATATTTATGCAAGGAAGTAAAACACAGAGAGTTTAAGCAACTTATTCAATCATAGAACCGGTCTGTAAACATATTTAATCCAAAGTCATGTGGTCTCAGACTCAATGCTATTGAACTAAGTACATCCTTACTGATAGAAGTATATGTAAGGTGTTATGTGCATGCAGGTGTGTTAGAAACTTTGCCCAAAATGGAGTGGTATAATATTAAAGCTGATTTTACAAAGAGTCAGGAATTTGTACTGGAAGACTGAAAAATCTATGAAAGCTGAAGACATAACTGAAATCTGCACATAATTAAAGTAAAGGAGATTTATTTCCAGTGGGGAGTTCTGGCCCCAAGTCAGAAGGCCCTAGTTTGGGTGCCTTAACACACACCAAATACACAATGGAAAAGTCAAAAAATAAAATTGCAGGAATGATCACAAGATACCTAGACAATAAATGGAATAGAATACAGATATCAGAATGGTGTTTCTAGAAAGATGGAGTAAAGTTAACTAATAATAAGTGCAGTAGGGAAGTTATGTAAGACTGAGAATAGGTTGCTGAATCCATTCATTGAAAGGCTATTGTTGCTTTTGGTGAGACTATTTTGTGTGTGTTATAGGGAAGAGAGTCACAGTGCATGAGGTTGAGAACAAAAAGTAATGCAAATCAAAGAATGATTAATAATTTCTGCTTCATGAAACCGATTTATGGAATAAAGAACTCTATGGTATTTTAGTGCCAGATCATCAGAAAATTTGGGAAATAGTTTTGAGGAGGGAGGAAACAGAATAGATCATTGCAACTACCATTCTTACAAAGAAAAAAGCTAACACTGGATTGAGGATGGCCAATCACTGTGTCTCTATGTCATTTGTATTAAAATTTCAAATTCATCAGATAACAACTATGCATCCATAATGTAATTTTATTCATTAGTTCATTTATTCATTTACTGAACAGACGTTATTCAGCTTTTACCAGGTGCCATACGGACTGTATAAATATGCAAGCATTGGAGATATTCAGGGGATTGAGAAGGAAATGGTGCTAGCAGGGAAGGCTAACATGGGAAGTCTGCCAGGACTACACAGGAATCAGCATTATAAGGCCAGAGAGAGCAAAGGGCATTGCCTGCTTATTAAACAGTGTGAAGTATGGTGGGACTAGAGTGTACAGCAGTTGATGGGACACAGTGTTATTTCTGGCAGAAGATAGGAAAGCCAGAATCAAGATCTGACAATAGGGTGCTTGTCTCATTCAGACTTTATTAAAAAAACTGTTTATCAACATCATCACATTTTAACATCAGTGATAAAAATACTAGTGCTACATCTCATTTCTCCCTGTGACAATAAACATAAATCTAATATTTGTGAATATACAGTCCATATAGAAATCAATTTACTAGTGAGTAAGGGCTCATAAGCTGATAATTCCATATTTTATATCTTTTATTCTTTTACATGATAACATTTGTCCATGGTGCTTGAAGATGGCATTGACCTGAGTATTGTTTCACCTGCAAAGATGCTAATAGGGCTGGTTCAAGGAACTGAATCATCATCAGATTTCTCTTTAGGTCTTGACCCAGCTCATCTGATGTAACCACCAGTGGAACAAATTTATCTCCACATACTGGAAGAACAGGTTTAACGTCAGTAAATGTAACTCTGTGAATCCTCTATACCAATTTTTTTTTTTCAGGAAGGAAGTCGAAAAACTAAAGGGAAAATAAAAGGGAAAAGTGGGATGAATGGCAGGGGAAAGCTAGGAAAGAAAAAGAGGGAGAGGAAGTTAACAGGAAACCCTGGATGAGGAAGTACAGTGTGAGAACCTGTTATAATTGGCTTCAGGATGACATATTGGAATAAACATGAAGAGCTTATTTTTTTTTCTGGTTTTCCTGTTGTGGCAGATGGTATGTGAAGTGCCAATTTGTTATGGATTAAAAATTGAGACTACAAATAGCATGTATTGTTTTGTATTTCTGGGACTCCCCACAGCCCAAGAGAAAATGTGAGTGTTCATCATTTGTTTTCAGGCAATCAGCACAGAAAAGCGGAAAGCTAATGGAGAATTTTCAGCTTCTAATGTAGAACATGAACATATTTTTGCCTAGATGAGATATAAGAATATTCTCTGAGAAATATAGAGAGAGGAAACTGACATAATTTTTATGCAAATCATCTGAGGCTGCTGACCATAGTCTCCAGCCCTTTTAGAGATGAGAAAATAAGAGTTTCAAGTTGAACCCCAAGCATCATGAGGCATTCTCACACAACCAACTGGTTGGTTAATTGGTAACTGAGTAATGAGGCTACACTGACAGAGAGTCACAACTGGACCAATGGGGGAATCATGTTGGGTGAAGATGTCTTAAGCTGATCCTCCTCAACAGAGCTTTCTGCCAGGAATAAGGGGATGTTTCAAAAAGAGGTGAGGGTTGTCTTCCCTGATGAATTGACTGTATTTGCTATTTGTAGAACTGGCTCATAATTTTTCATTGTGCCCTGTTTCCACATGTGCCATCTTTAATTTCTTTAAGTTTCTAATTTTCTTTAAACTATGGAGATTATGCCATATACAATACAATAATATATGGATATGTGTACACACACACACACACACACACACAGTCTGACTCATCTTAAACTCCTGGAATCCATCTCTTCCTTGCTGCTACCCCCGTCAGCTCCCTTTTCTTCTCCCTCTCTCTCTTTTTATCTGTCTCTCCTGGTTTTGACCTCTTGCATTATTCAGTATAACCTCCAAAAGGATAAGGCAAATTCTGCTTGGAAAGATGTCTTTCCCTTAACCTTTTCCTTCCCTACTGTTGTCATCAAATTGGTCTAAATGTCCTTCAAAGTGATTTTGTATCATGTCTCCATTCTCACTTTCTTTAGCGTAATTACATAAAATTCTTTAGAACTATATTGATAATAGGGTCTCCCTGGTGGCACAGTGGGTTGAGTGCCATACTGTGAAGCATCTGTGGCACAGCATCTGTGGCACAGCAGCACCGAGTTTGATCCCTGGCCAGGGAGGGGGACCCACATGGCACAGCAGACCTCTCCTGCCTCGCCCACTGCTCCCCTCAGCAGTGTATTTCAGTCGATCTGCCTCTTCTGTTCCCTACTCTGTCTCTGGTGAATCCTTTCACCCCCCCCCATGTCTTTGGCCTGTACCCCAGCTCTTGTATGTATAAATAAATAAATCTTAAAGAAAAGAATTATAATGATAATAATTTGTTATGTTTTACCTAAATTATTGCTATAGTTCATAGTGGACATCCCATCTTCAGGTTTCACACTCCAGTCTGTGCTGTGATATTTTCCCAAGATGCTTCAGATCCTGTCATTCCTGACTTATAATCTTCATATTTTAGTGTGGATGGTTTCCAACATCTTATTTGGCATGTTATTTGAGGCTGTTTACAGTGTGACTGTAACTTGCCTTACAAATTCCATCTTAGCTCTTATGCTCTGTGTGATGTTCCCGTAACAACCCAAGTTCCTTCACATCTATTGGTTTTTGACTTTTACTCATGCTGTTCATTTTCTCACCCAGCTCCCATATTGCCCATTCTTTTCTTTTTTAGATCCAGTTGTCAAATTATTCTTCCGCATAATAAACTCAAAAGTAAAATACCAATATTGTCTTCTATGAAGCTCAAATAACTTTAAGTAAAACTGATCATCCAGGGTCTCCCTGGTGGTACAAAGGGTTGAGTGTCAGCACTATGAAGCAATCTGCAGGGACTGGATCCCCAACCAATGTGGTGACCCACGTGGTGCAGCAGACCTCTCTTGTCTGGCCTGCTGCTCTTCTCAGCAGTGTATGTCAATAGATCTGCCTGTCCTCCTCCCCACTATGTCTCTGGTTAATTCTCTCACCCCCCACACTGCAACTCTGGCCTGTACCCCAGTTCTTGTATGCATAAATAAATAAATCTTTAAAAAAATCGATCACCCACATTTGTGCTTTTATACCCTTATTAACTCTCCCCCCCCAATTTCTCTTTTGTTTCTATGTTTCTCCTGGGAATATCAGGGATGAAAATAAACTCACTCATATTTTTGAACACTTATGAGAAAAGGGAATATTCTGGGTTAGTTACTAAAATTGCTCTTGCACTTTTAGGGTTTGCTATGCACCAGACACTGTGGGCTTTACCTACAGTTTTCTTACATAAAGCCACCAACACACCACTGTGAAATTTTTTTTCTGAAGAAGCTCAGTTTATCCAGTGTAAGTTCTTTAATATTGGGCCCTATGCCTGGTACCTGCAGGTATTTAGGAATTTTATCTTGACTGGTAGAATGAATTATTGAATGAACAAACAGATCTTGGAGGAATGAATTATCACAATTGCATCAGACAAATGAGGGACAGAAGCAAATGAAGTTAAGTGATATTTAATTGTTCTACATAAAGTAGGCTGTAGTTGAAAGCATGCCTGCTAATACCATAGTCAATGCTTTTTAAATATTAATGCAATAATGCTTTGTCCAGTTGGGTTGGGCAATGGTAATTACTATCGAAGCAATCTTTGGAAAAGGTGGCAACATAGAAATCAGTCTGCAAGAAAGCAAAACAACAACAACAAAGATAGAATTACAACCTACCACAATACTTTGATCAAAAATGAGATTTAGGTGGGGTAAGAATGTTCAAGTGAAAATAAATAATGCTTGTAAAAATTAAAAATCAGAATAATAAGTAGAATTTCATAACACAGAGTACTAACTACTATATGATCATGGCAGACTGGGGTTTCAGATGCCTCCCCACACCGCCATCACCAAGGGAAAGTGCACTATGATCAAAAGCATGCTGATCAGAGTGTGTGATCATGTACAGGCTGGCCTTCATGATGGAAACAAGTCAATTCTTTCCATTGCAGTGAAAGACACTGCATTGATTTATAGACATATACAACAAACACACAAAAAGAAAGTGAATTATGTCTTGAAACATTTTACTCTTTATATTCCTCAAACATTAGAAAATCTACATTAACTGGCAGAATCACTGCTTAAAAATATACCTTTAAAAGTTAGAGCTTATCTCATATTTTTAGAGGTATTTATAGTTATTAGAGGTGAGTATTCTAAGAAAGGGACTTATTTTAAATTTTTAAAAACAGATATAATTCTAGTTGATTATCAATCAAGTGGATCTCAGTGAAAAACTTGAGTAATCAAGAGGGGAAAATAAACTGTTAAGATATTAAAGATACCAAAGATAATTGAGAGGAGCCAGTTTTGTCCTCTTCTTAAAACTTACCCATGCCTTTAATAGCATAGTGGAATATTTAAGAACACGGGTCTAAAACAAAACTATATTAACTCAAATCATGATTCAACCAACTAAATAGCTATCATATCTTAGGCAAGTTAGTTAACAGCTCTATTTACTCATTTGTGTAAAGGTGGTAGTAGAATGTTTATGAGGATTCAATAAAATAAAATGCAAAGTCCTTTGCCTAGTGCCTCTCATATGAAGCTACTTAGTTTAGTTAGTGTTGTTTGTGAAAGGGGAAATCAAGTCAGGAAAAAAAATACAATAATTCTCATGACAATCCAAATGGCAGTGTCTGCTTTTACTGTTTAAGTGTTAAAAAGAAAAATAATTGTTCAAGTGAAAGTACCGTGAAAGGCAGTGAGCATGCAGACACGAATAAGAAATGGACCTAGTTCTCAGATGACAAGCTTTACAGACTCAACAACCTGCAATAACATCAGCACTCAAGGTGGATAAGTTTGGAATTGTTTATAAAATCTCCATGAAATTCTATCTGTTGACGTGAAAATAACATTCCATTAATTCTGATAATATTCAAATCACTCGCCTCTCCTATTCACAGCAGTCAGCACAATGAAAAGAAAAAAAATGCATTTACTGCCTTATTACAATGCTATCTGCATTGTGCCTTATTTAATTCATCTCTGCAGAATGAGGAGGTCCTCAGCTAGGTCTCTGAATAATGACTCTGTATGTATCTATGAAAAGTCCAACACTAGAATTAGAAGTTCCATCATTTCAAAGTAAAAGATAGTTGTTTTGGGACCTCCCTGGTAATACAGGGCTTAATATCTAAGCACTATCAAGCTATCACTAGTCACCACGGCATGAATTTGATCCTGGCCAGGGAGCTAACATACATGGCACAGCAGACCTCTCCTGTCTCGCCTGCTGAGCCCCTCAATAGTGTACTTCACTAGATCTGTCTATTCTGCTCCCCACTCTGTCTCTGGTCAATCCTCTCACCCCTGCCCCCACATCTCTGGCCTACACCTCAGTTTTTGTATGCATGAATAAATAAAAATAAATTTAAAAATAAAAAGATAGTCAATTCTGCAAACCTCTAGCAGAGCAGGTTGGGAAGCAGATCATATATTCTAAACAATGCCACCAGTCTTGAACTGTAAACTCAGAAAGATCAATGTGTGTCATACATTCCCATTTGAGGATTCTACAAATTACTATTTAACTTGGGTGAGGAAAAACCCATTTAAAACAAAAAAATTCCATTGAGGTGATCTTAATAACTTTGACTCAAACTGGGCTTGGTTGTGACTCTTGGTACCTGTCAGAAGTGTGACTCTTACTTCCTAGTGTGGAACTGGAATTTGGTCCTTAAGTCCAAGTCATAAGGTGTGGTATGCTCTTTGTGATAGGCCAGGTCTTAGGAACATTTTGTCTGAGCAAAACAAGGGAGCAAAACAAGGAAGCTGGACCTGGAATGTTGACTAGGAACACGTTTTTCATAGATCATGCCAGTTATGTTGCCTACATGGTACTTAGAGATAGTGTTTGCTAAACTTGCTTTACCTAAATACTATTTTTCACTCTCTACATCTCTAGAATTGTATTTTTTCAGTAAACCATGACAATGAGACTTTGTATATAGCTTCATAATTGTTGTGAATTTTTATGATTTTTAATGTTGGTCCTTTTGAAGAATAAGGACATAGGGGACACTGAAGTAAATACACTAAGAAAATCTTAAATTATCCTTCATCTTCAAAAGTATATAATCACACATCAGATCTCCATGAAAATTCATTCAGCAGAACAGAGAGAGGTCTCACTTTTCACATTTTGCCACTGCTGAGAATATGCTAAAAGCTTTTTCTTAGACAGACTGTCATTTCTACAAATGTCAGGCTTACAGACATGCTATGCTCTAGAAACTCACTTTAATTTGGATAATAACTAAAAGCTTGTCACAAACTAAGTCACTGGAACTATTGCCTACTCAATTCTGCAACAGAGAAAACAGCACGCTCTCCACAAGCCCCTTCTATTGTCCTGCTATCAAAACACACTCTTTAATATCACACACAAGAAATTTTTGCATATTTTAGGTCTCTTGTAATACATGACTTCATATCACTTTATTCCTGTTTCTAAAGGCATCTTCTGCCTCGCTCCTTAATGGCAGCCTCTTATTGAATACATAATTCTGTCTTTCTCCCGAGAAAGCATGAAATTACTGTATTAATATTTGTTTTGCAAAGGAAAATAAGACATCAAGGAGAGATTATGCCAGCAGTACATATAGATATTGTGCAGAACTCTGCGTGTATGTCATCAGCTTCCAAGGAGGTTTGATATTTCTCTTCTGATGAATTCTAGAGAAAACTGACATAAAGATTAGATACCTCCTTTTTCTTCTTGGAGGTGAAGATTCAATAAGGAACAATACTGATCATGACTTTGCACTTCTGAGACTTTTAAGGTTTCATGCTCTTCATGGCTACTGTGGGACCAGACTCTCCAGTATAATAAGAAATTACATGCAAGAATGATTTTATTTATCACAAAGTAATAGGTGACCCATGTTTTAAGACTACTTTTCCCTTGATGATGCATTTCAATTCCTAGTTGGACTCTTTTCAGTATCTTCAGTGATCTCAGTTGATCTTCAGGGTCACCTAGCCTACTGACTGCAGCCAGAGTCTTGCTCTAGAGGAAAGGTGAGCTGCCATGAATTGTACAGACCTTGGTGCTAGAAGGAGACAGAGATCTTCTAAACATTTTAAGAAGCCACTTTGGAGAAGATCTTGGCTTTACGGATGGATAGTCTTACCTAGTATTTTAAAATCTGGAGTGAGTGATCAGCAGGGGCAGAGACCAACATTCTAGGGAGAGTAGAAATGGCTGCAGTGCCCCTGGACCTTTTGAGACCCAGCATCTGGCTGTGCTGTGAAATTATGACATCCATACTATTAGTGGCAGTCACCAGACTGTTCCGAGGCCTGATTGTAGTGATGCTTTGGGTCATTCAATTTGATTTAGCTCCTAAACTTATCCAAGTCTGAAACTTCATCCGTGTCATGAATTCTAGAAGCCAGGCAATGTATTTTTAACACATTGACACATGCACTAAAAGGTTGAGAAGCCTGAACATATCCTGGGACTGAAATAAAACTGAGGATAAATGATGAACTAAAGGTGAGATGGGCTTCCAGTAGGCAATTTTCAAGAGACAGTGTTGCTGTTACCTTTAAACAGAGATAGTTTAAGGAAAAGAAGGTGGTTACAGAATATTAACTACCAAGAGAAATTCCTTGTCATTGTAATGATATAGGTATTTCCTCACGTATTTCTGGATACCTCCTGATAAATTTTTATTCTGTATATCCACCCAGTTAATGTACAATTTATGTCTATTATATTTAAATATTGTTTGTTCAAAATGACTATAATTAATATAATTAAACAATTATTCTATACCACCACTGTATATGCTCTATATCTACATTATTTTATTTATTTCTCTCAGAAAGAGTGAATTTCACTTTATTTTTCTTCATATTACAGTTGATAAACTAAGGCTGTATGTGTTAGGCACATTTTTTAAATTCACACAACTGACAAGTACTTAGTATTTATATTTGAACATTAAAAGTCATTGCTAATGAAATAAGACAAGAGCAATGAATAAAATTTATAAGTAAAATTTACAGATTAGGAAGGTGGAAATAAAACTATAGATAATATTATATTAAACTCTTAGGATTAATAGCTTTTATGATACAAGACATACAGTCCAGTCAATTGTTTCTTTATACACCAGAAAAAAACACAAGAAAATATATGTGATTTTGTATTTGATGATGAATTTTTAGCTATAACACCAAAGCCACAATGTGATTACTTTCCAAATAGTACAGTGTACAAAGAAGGGTGGGTAAAAAACATAACTATATGGAATAAAACAAACACTACTTCAGCCAGGTGATCAAGGTTAAAATCAAAAGTTATGAGTCATGTTGATAGAATGTGCCCAGTATTCAATGTGATAAGCATAATACTTTATACCAATGTTCTTCCCCTAATTTCATGATCCCAGTCTAAACCTGAGAAATATACCATTTAAATCTTAATTGAATGATTCTACAACAAAGGGACATTCTACAAGCTGTGACACCAGTATTCCTCAAAAGTCAACGTTATCAAAGACAAGGTAAGTATGAGGAACTGTCACATGCAAAAGCGGTTAGGAGAAATGTCATCTGGGTCTTTCTGCTCTTATTTTTAATTACATAATTGCTCTCCATTAGTTTTTCTTTCCTACATGAATTACAAGAGAATAGAAGAGTACTAAATCTGTTTCTAGATCATCACCTTGTTCTGGTGGCAATCCAGGTGGTAACAGACTTATTTTCATTTAGAGATAGCCAAACACAGTGAGAACATACACTTTGCTGCTCTTTTTTGGAACCTGAATCAGATGCTTCCTTTTTACTTCCTGTTTGTAAGCGCTCATGGTCAGAGGAGTTGATATTGACACAACACCCACAATTATGGTTCAGTTGCCAAGAGTTCCTGAGTAGAGGACATATTTTCCACATGTTTTTGACTGAACCTGGCAATCCTGGTGTGTAATTCTTCCTGCTCTGAAAACAAAATTCCTTTATTATGACTCTTTTTATTCTTTGTGTTTGCCTTTTCACCGTTTGACTGGTCTTGCTATGTGCTCTTGCTCTTTAGTCACATTTTGATTTTAGAGCTTCCTCCATTTGGAAGGGGGCCATTGCCGTGTGATAGAGCAAACACTCTGAGAGCAACCAGATATTTTCTACTGAGAAAGGAAATCCTCAAAGGTCTAACTGTTAGTATTGACCTTGTTTCTTTAGACTAATCAGATAAGATCTGATTTCCCATCGAAGAACCTTTGCCTTTCAGACCACTTCAAATGAATTGTAAAAACTTCTGACTCAGTTGGCCATAGGCAGGTGTTACAGTGATATGGGGGCTAGTTTACCTGAAGACAAATATCATAGCCACATCTTCAGAGGTTTTTAACTGTGAGTAACTGCAGTATTTTTTATCTAATTACACATAGAAACAGAGAAATCAGTGACTACTTGGATTGATTTCAACCCTATGTCTCAACTCTTTCTTCTGAATCCATGTATTTCTAGCTCCCTTTCATTGACAGTAGGCAGCCTGAAGCTTTACTACATGGAACTTACCAAAGGCTTTGTTCTAGAAAAGATTATTATACTTAATATGAATGGGAGAACTGAAAGTAAACTTTAAGGAGGAAAACTAAGGTGCTGAGGTCTAAAATAGTAGGGACATCATTATTTTGCATGAAGGATGAGCTGATGGAAAAAATGTTTTAAACTTAGGTGATTCTAATTATTCTCAAATAACTCTTGTTATCTACAAATGTTATCTGTTCACACATCCAGCTGAAAAAATGCAAAAGTTATCTGTAGGCCTGCCCAGCAAGATCTGTTTCTAAAAGCAGATTTTTTGTTTTAAAGGAAGAAAAAAAAAAGACCATTCAACTTGTTAGTGGCTAAAAGTCTTAAATGCACTCAAAACTAGACCAATAATTAAACCTTCCAATTATATGTGGCTTGATAACCATCATCAATTTCAGTGCAACTGGGCTACAGCAATGATTTGATAAGATTATTATTATTTTCTCTCTGTCCTTTTTTGGAAAAATAGAGGATCTTAACCTTTTCCCTCCTTTTGATCTTAGCCTCCTCTGCAAATAAAACTACTTGTGAAAAACCCATTTCTTTTAATTTTGGAAATAATGATTTTGATGAGCAATGTTTGCCAAAAGAAAAATATTACAATTAAGTCATTGCTTAAGAAGAGCTTTTAACTCTTAAAGAAGAGTTGTTATTACAGCTGCAATTACACGGTCAAACGAAAAGCTTAGTCAGCTTCCAGGTAATTTCTGTCAAAATGCACCTTAGTCTTTGAAATTATTAAGATAGTAACAATAGTTCTTTTCATTTCTTTATAATCAGATAAATCCTTGTGCTTATTGCAGAAACGTAATGCTCTTTCTTTACATTTAATATTTCCAATCAAAAGACTTTAGTTCTGGTGAAAAAAAAATACACCAAACCATATGATCAAACCAAAACACTTTGATGATTTAAAAACTATGAAATGTTGCTGTGATATATTGCTTAATAGGAAGAGAAAATTTGGCCAATGTAAGAGAAAGTTCCCTTGGACATCTTTTTGGAAGTCAAGCAGCTACTCAGTTGATATATTTTTCTTCTTTTTAAGATCTACCAAAAAGTAGCTTTTCCTTTTAAGTGAGAGTTCCAAGAGGGTTCTTAAAGATCCACAGCTCTGTCTGCTTCTCCTAAGAAGACCATTATTTTAAAAAATCGAATGCTTTATACTGTAATTACTAATTAAAACTTGCTGATTTTCAGACAGTCTGTTAAACTTTAGACATGAATAAAATTGCGCTACAAAAAAACATTTTTCAGTTGTAATTACTGTAACAAATGGGAATGCCAAGATTAGCCCCCTTTGCTGCCACCTGTTGCTCTTCCTAAGCAATGACTCACTTGTAATATTTTTCTTTTTGACAAACATTACTCATCAAAATCATTATTTCCAGAATTAAGGTCAGATTTTCTTCAGCATATTTTTTTTTCTACCAAGAATCTTTTTACTTTTAGCATTTGGGGAAACAGATTTTCACATATTCACATATGACCACACAGAGATTTAGATTTTTCTCCTGGCACATGCAATAGACATTTGAGAAGGTTGAACAGGCAAAAACAAAGTCTGTGCTCCCTAAAAAAGCTCATTATACCCCTCAAGAGCTTGTAAACTAATCCTTGTAAAGTAAAAGCACTTGAATTAATGACAGCACTTTTATCCCTGAAAAAAATTTAAATTAAAGATTACCATACCTCACAATTGTTTTATGTTGGGCACAGAGTTAAAAACTGGTAATCTAGACATGGATATAACATGCACTCAGGCTTTGACAATTTAGAGTTTAAAAGATGACAAATTATGCTAGCTTGTTCACTCACAGAGAATATATTGATATCAGGAAATCAAGAGAGGAAGATGTTAGTAATTCTGTTATAAAGAAAGATCAGTAAAAAAAAGTGTAGATGATAGGAATGGAGAGGTAATGACAGAGATATTTTAAGATAATTTTTAAAAGATTTTATTTATGTTTCAAGAACTGGGGTGTAGGCCAGAGGTGTAGGGGAGAGGGGGGAGTAAGAAGACTCACCAGAGACAGAGTGGAGAGCAGAACAGGCAGATCTACTGAAATACACTGCTGAGAGGAGCAGGGGACAAGACAAGAAAGGTTTGCTGTGTCATTAGGATCACCTCCATGGCTGGGAATCGAACTCATGCCATAGTGGCTAGTAATAGCTTGATAGTGCTGAGACTTTAAGCCCTGGACCACCAAGGAAGCCTTAATATATTTTAAGATAATATAAGACAATGAAAGAGATAACATAAAGATTGAAACCTGGTTACTAAAAGGTTTGGGAGAAAAGAGATCATTCCAAGTTCAGAGAGAGGCAGGGTGGAAGATAGTGTTGGTTGGCAGGAAAAAGTGATTCTCTAGTTGTATTTTACTTACCCAGAGATACAGGCTACTACTGTAACTCTGAAATGTAACCCTCCAAAACAAACCACAATACTAAATAAGCAAACAGAATTGTGTGACACACTGTGGATTGATTTACTTATGCATACAAGAGCTGGGGTACAGGTCAGAGTGTGGGAGGTGAGAGGAGTCACCAGAGACAGAGTGGGGAGCAGAACAGGTAGATCAACCCAAATACACTGCTGCGGGGAGCAGTGGGCCAGACAGGAGAGGTCTGCCGTGCCATGTGGGTCCCCTCCCTGGTCAGGGACTGAACTCATGCTGCTGTGCCACAGATGCTTCACAGTGCAGTGCTCAACCCACTGCACCACCAGGGAGGCCCCTATTATATTTACTTTAAAACAATTTAATCTTAGTTAAAATTTTAATGCATGAGAGCATTCCCAGAGAACTAGGACAAGGAGTAAGGTCAAGGAAATGATTTCTGAGGGTGGACACCTTGTCAGCTGTAAAAGGCATGATGATATGCCAACTTTCTAAATATTTCCAGCTTTAAATTTTTATATTTCATGTAACTTTATGTGTTGATATCACCTTCTTGTTTTTCTCTTGGTCTTAGGTATTCCAAAAGGCCCAGACTGATGCTTCCGTGGGAAAGCTGAGGTTTTAAATGCCCTGACTTGAGTAGGCAAAAGCTGTCCTGGAAAGAGTGCCAGGTCCTGAATGACAACCAACCACTTATTAACAACAACAAAAATAATGTAGTCACTTATTGAGCACTAAGCAGGTAATAAGCACTTGTCTAACCTTTACCAATTTTAATTATTTATTTCTTTTTTATTTACCTTATGAGGTAAATGTGACCCTTAAAACTGCTCTACTGATACAGATTGAACTTTGGGGTGTTTATCCAAAGAAAATGAAAACTCTAAGCCAAGAATATATAGACAACACTTTGTTCATTACAGCATTATTTGCAATAGCCAAATTACGGAAACAACCTAAGTGTCCATTAACAGGCACATGGCTAAAGGTGATGTGGTATACACATACAGTAGAATACTTCTGAGATAGCAAAAAACATGAAATTTTACCTTTTACAACATCTTGGATGGACAATGAGATTAATGTGCTAAGTCAGAAGATGAAAGGCAGATAATGTGTGATTTTACTCATGAGAAAAAGAACAAGTGAACAAACTAAAAGCAAATCCTTAGATTCTGGAAATAGGATAGTGGTTACCAGAGGAAAAGCGGGATGACGGAAAGGTGAAGTGGGTAGCAGGGTCAGCTGGATGGTGGTGGACAGAAACTAGATCCTTGGTGTCGGGTGTGGTGTGGTATATACAGATGTCAAGGTGTGAGGCTGAACACCTAGAATTTATACAAATTTGGCACAAATATTTACAGCTGAAATAATGATGATGATAAACACTTATTGCGTAAGTAAATAATTATTGTAGAAATTGTAAAAAATGCAAATTGTCAAGAAGCAAAACTTCTGCATAAAATTTAACAACACACACACAGTTTCCCAGATTGGTAAAATGCATTAAAGAATTTTTTATTCTTTTTCTTCAAATTACCTGCAATTTTTTAACATAGAAAATTTGATCTTTAAAAATCAGTAGAAGTCAGTCTATAGGTATAGGCTATTTTGCTAGCTTTTAATTTAGTAAATATTCGATTATTGATCTTTTGTATTATTATTTGTATACTCAGGTTTTCTCATTCATGTGTTAAATTTTGACGTTAACTATCATTTCCACTGTGTTGCCGCATATGGCAGCGACTAGCCCCATGAAAAACAAGCTTTGAAATATAAATAAATAAATGTAAATTATTGAAATACAAATTATTCAATGAATAATCAAAAAACAGTTCCCCAAACCTACTAGCCACATTTCAAGTGTTCCACATTCACGTAACTCTGGGACCGTGCAAAAAGAGAAAGCTTCATTCCTGGGGTGCGGGAGGAAATTCTCCCACTTCATCTGGGTTTTTCTGAGGCTGAGTAATGAAGAAACTTACATTAGGTACATTACCAGGCTTAGTTTCCAAAATTTTGATAACATACATGTGGAGAATTTATATGGTAGTAAAAATGGAAGGCACTGGGAATACTTACTGTGAAGTAAAAACTGGGGCAGCAAGGAGGAAGGCGTCATGTGACAGACAAGGCTTTCCCAGGAAAAGGTCTTTATCACTTTCCATCAGAGAAGGCTGAATTTATATCTGTATACCTATTGTTTATTGTACCTTTCTCAATAAGTGCCCTAACTGAATTCTCCCTCTTACCCCAAATTTCCCCTCCAAAAAATTCAAAAACATTAATTCTAAAGAAAACTTGCACCCATGTTTATTATAGCATTATTTATTATAGCTAAACTATGGAAAACCTAAGTGCCCCAGAACAGATGAGTGGATCAAGAATATGTGGTAGAAGGCCTCCCTGGTGGCAAAGGGGTTAAAGTCAACACTATCAAGATATTTGTAACCACAACAGCATGAGTTTGATCCCAAGCCTGGGAGCTAACCCACATGGCAAGGAAGACCTCTCTTGTCTTGCTGGCTGCTCCCCTCAGCAGTGTGTTTTGGTGGCTCTCCCTGTTCTGCTACCCACTTTGTCTCTGGTGAACCCTCTCACCACCTCCATACCTCTGGCATACACCCCAGTTCTTGTATGCAGAAATAAATAAAAAATAAATCTTCAAAAAACAAAGAATATGTGATATATATATATACAATGGAATACTGCTCAGTGATCAAAAAAGATATACTCATGCTATTTGTGAAAACATGCATGGAGCATGAAAGGCTATGTTAAGTGAAGTCAGAAGGAAAAGTATAAATACAGGATGTTGTCACCAATATGTGGAATATAAAGTAATTAAATTAATAGTCAGATAAAGATAAGCTGAAAAACTAACCCTTAATAGCTGACTACAGAACTGAAGCACCAAGTGGGAGAAGAATAAGAACAAAGAGGAAAGGGAGAACAATAGTCTATGGTGGTGAACTATGGGTAGTTAGTGGTAGGTGTACTATGGTGGTAAAAAATATTAGCTCAGTTAAAAATAAATAAACTAATTAAACAAACAAACTACTCATTGAAAAATATTTTACTATAAAAATTGTTGATCATGTAACATAAAAGCTTATTTTTACCTTTCTTTTAAGCAACAATACTTAGAAAGTGTAAAATTTTGCTTCCTGATGTACAAAATAAGTTTCTAAAATTCCTAAAAAGCAGGATTAGGAATTAGTTTTGAAGTTTTTATCAAAGAATACTCATAATTTCAATGATATTCTAAGCATGACTCATGAGATCTAGATTGCATAGTCCCTGAATAAATCATTTAGCTGCAACATAACTGAGAATTTCTTATCTAAAATGTACACAATATAAACAGGATGGTTAATGATTAACTGAGCTGACCTAAATAATATTTACAAAACAGCCTCAGAAATATCTTTGCTTTGGCTAAATTAAAAATCACACTGGTCCATGGCCTTTCAAGTTTTGTTTTTTGAATAATGAAAACGAAGAATGTTAGTCCATGAATACCATGCTATGGTGCTGGTCTCATTTTGACTTTTCAATCTCTATGCATATGTACATGTGTATGTATAAACATATAATGGGCCATGTGAGAAAATTATACAGACATGGAACCTTGTTTATAAAAATACTACATCAATATTGAGAAAAGAAAACATTACAGAAACCCTAAGAATGAAAACACAATTTAAGATTTCCATCTTAGAAAATATGACTGTATAGAGGAGACTAGAGAAATATTACCTAGGGAAAGATTTAAGGAAATTATAGAGCGAAACACTACTAGAATGTTTCTTATCAGATACACATTTTTTCCTGAAAATCTTTCTATTCACTGTTGCTATCTATCTTTGAGTGATTTATTGAAACTACTTATATTTCCTATTAGCTCTCACAGCTGAGAAGACTAAAAGACCTTTGGGAGATTAACCATGTTCCACTGCATTTATTGCTTTTGTATCCAATTAGAACACTTAGGTCTGCTGTAGATATTGGCATGGATTGCAGCAGGTGACATCAGGGACCTAAAAAGGAGTGTGTGTGTGTGTTTAAGAATTATTAAAGCATAAAGGATGGACCTTGCTAAAAATCTTGCAAGAAAAATCTAAACCAATATACTTCAGTCATTACTAAACCTTATAAGTAAATATTTTGATATTTCACAAAAAAGTTAGAAAATTAGTCTCTGCATTTTCAATTTTCAACTAATTTGTTGGCTATTGGGTTTTTCATTCTGTAGTAAATGGATACTGTAGTAAAGTCTGCAACTTTTTGTGGTTGTAGACACATTATATTATCTGTTTCATAGGACCATCAAGAAATTCGCCTTTCTCCATTCTTCCCTTCTAATCATATGCTGTGGCATACACAGAGAAGCTACAGCCTGGCCTCTGACCTCTGCAGGATCATAGGTTGGTTTTCTCATCTCTGTACTATTTCCTTTTTAAAAAAAGAAGGAAACTGTTTGCTTTGTGAGAATCAATATTTTTTAAAAATCAATTTCATTAACATCTCTCCATTATAACACTCACCAACACAGTGTCAGTCTGTTTTAATCTAATCACTTGGGATCAAGGAGTTTTGTGTGCTCTATTTATTCCCCTCACTCAATTATTCCCCACAAATACTCCTATTCTGGAGAAATTACATCTTTGTCTGTTGCTTGATAACTTAATTTTATTCTGATAGAATAATTTCTCATTGGGTCTGTAGTTAGGTTTCTAAATATTTATTGCCTGTTCACTGTCAGTTTTTCTATAGGTTGCCTACCCATCTATGCTGGGAACAAAGAGAAATTTGGTGATTACTACAATATTTCTTTGTTGTTTTCTTATGTAAGATCAGATAATTAACTCATTTCTTCACCTTGGGAGCTTTCAATCCATGTATATCACCAGTTAATCAGCCGTGATGTATTAACAGCCTTGTTAAATCCTCCTAGTAAAATATGACATATAATAACTATTTCTTGGTAAATGAGTAAGTTTTGTGTTGTGTGTTGATTCCAGACAATGCTGATTTACACTGAAGTCAGTGCTGAGGGCCACTGGCTTTATAATTTCATTTTATTATTTCTTCAGACTGTCAACAAGTTATCATGATGATCTCTTGAAAAGATAAAATCCTTTTTGTCTGTCAATTTCTCTGTTTATGCAGAACCCAGATGTAAATCTGTCTAATTGCTTTGTCACAGTTAAATGATGCATTCAAATTTTAGCAAAAAATTCTTTATGGAAAATAATGGTGAACCAGGAAGTTAGTCTATCGATAAAACATTTTCAAAGTAAATGTATGGCTCTATCTGGTTTACTATTAATAATTGAAAAAAAATGATAATGCCATTTTTTAAGGAACAAAAATTGCTATCTGTTCTGTAAGCAGAGCTATCTTAGGATGTCTGTACTGCAGTGAAAGGACTGGCCTTAAAGTTCAAACTGGAATTCCATCTCATGCTGTTTTATACTATTTTGTGACTTCATTGATTTGTTAAGAAGTTATGTTATTTTTTTTCATTGCAACTGGTTTAAAGAAAATATATTTCATCATAGCCCTTCTATGAACTAAATTCATCTTTTATTATTAACAAATTGAAATAAAAAGGGTTTGGTATCTAGGGAGGAAAAGAACTTATTATAAAATGTATGTTGAAATGATCATAATTTAATAAACAGTTGCATCTAGAAGCAATAAATGCCTCTCACTCTTAGTTGCATGGGCTCTATACTAGTCAGGGAACTGTTGGGCTGGGAATATTGGGTTTTATATTAACTTATGCAATCTATAATAGATTTGTGTAAATCAGAAGATATGCAGTAATTGATAGGAGATATTATTTTTGTTAGTGGCCCAAAGGTAAGGCTCCATCAACGTTCATGCCGAAGATACTCAAATCAAACTTATTGTGAATTTTTTTTTATCATTCATTCAAAAACAACTGTATTGGGAGCATAATATGCCAGGCACTATTATTAGCATATTCTCATGAAAAAAAAATGTATTTTATTATAGAATATAAATAGAGTAACTAAAATCCTGCTAATACCTGGTTTACATCTATTATCTTGGCATTCTATATTGCTTAACATTTCTTCTTGATTTTTCCTACTTTCAGGAACTATTTTTACTAATAGTTTCAATAAAATAAACAGGATAGTTTTGTTAAAATTCCACTTCTTACTTTCATTATGGTCTCAATTAGTATGTAAGACACATGCAGTGAGCAATTCTCCAATTAACATGTGGTCGAGTTTTTAAAAATGCCACAATAAATTACTTACCTTACCCCCACCTTTTTCTAAAGCATTGTAATTAATCTCTTCTTTCCAAGAATAGTATTTACAATGCTGTCAGATGAAACAACTTATGGCTGTGTATCCATAAAATAAAAGTTGGGATACAAACTAAATACAATATGAATAACCCTTGAAAATATATGCTAACCTGAAGAAGCTGGCCAATAAATGTTGATTATTATATGCTTACGTGTATATGCAATGTCATATTAGCAGACTGAGGGGGAATCCAGAACTCCCAAGCTTGCACACTCTAGAAGGGTGTGGTCATCCATGCACACAAAAACAAAGCAAACTTAGTGTAAAATAACTTTTATAGTATTAGTGTGCGTAGAGACAGAAGAGAAGTAGGAAAGAATATCCTGAATAGAACACCCACAGTGACCCATCCCCCTGGGGGTAAATGTCCAGCTGAACAGGGTTGACCTTAATGAAGCAGGACAACTGAGGACTGAAAACTTGCCACAAGTCTAAGGTAACTTCTGGCAGGGAACGACAAGGGGGCAAAGGGGGCCAGGCAAGTCTAGAATGAGAAAAATCAAAGTACTGCCTTTGTCAGCCTCCCCATGCGTCTTTAACCTATGTGTCTTCTAAGCGTCCCTACATGTCTCTCTACATGCCTCCTCCAGTCCCCCAGGTTCCCGGTGCCAGTCTGAAGCCAAGAAGCAAGTGTGCTTTTCTTTGCATATGAACAATATCAAAAGTTTAGCTTATGAGGTTTTAGTAATTTACAATTCTTGAAAACAAAACTTACAAAGAGGAAAGCATTAAAATTGATCTTTATCAAAGAAAAGCAGAAACAGAACCAATTAAATAATAAAAACTCAATGATTTCAGAATATTTCCACTTGTATGAAGTATCTTAATAAATTGTTTAAACTTTAAATTGGTTAAACTTATAATATGAACGACTTCATTTATTTAATGAAAGCTGATAGAATCCTTAAAACATCTAAAGTAAAATGTTGACATATTATTTTAAATAAGAATATGCTGTATTTAGCAAACCATTTCTTGAGATTATCAGGTATTTTAGTACATGCAGGGAAAGTATTTTCTCAGTTAAAAATACTGTTCTAAAGATACCATTCAATTAAAGATTTCAACAGTTCATTAACAAAATAAAACTTTCAAAGTTTACAGGCAATTTTGTGAAAAAACACAAGAGTATTTCAAAAACATATCATCCTCAAGTAACGGTGACACAGTATTACATGTACACTTAAGAAGCTGTTTAAAATGATTATTTCACAAGAATAAACTTTCTATTATCTTAATGCACAGATAATAGAAATGTTTGCTTTAGTAAGCACAAATATGTTATTTTTAAAAAATAAGTTTATTTAAAAATATTTTTATAGAATTGGTATAGGTTCCGAATCTGTCAATTAGTAAATACTTATTGTTCAGTACATAAAAACATTAGTTATTTTTGCACCCCTTTTTATCTCAAAAGTGCTCTAGTGAGGACAATAAATGGTGGCCAAATCAGAAGACAATTATTTACACTGTAATATTAGGGTGGGGAAAACATAGATTTCTTCAATAACACAGGAAAAGAAGTGTCTTACCCATTTTCTGGTGGGAAGGGAATCATGGAATATTTTCAGCAGCGAACAGATGACTCTGTAAGACCTGAACATGGAAGAGGAGTTAGCCATGTAAGGAGAGGGGGAAGGATATTTCAGGTAGAGTGTACAGTCTAAAACTGGCTCAGAGGAGAAATCAACGCAGCCTGTGAAATAAGCATGGTCTTTGAGATACTTAAAGGAATTTGGAATTAAAGAATGGCAAGAAGGAAATCAATAAAGATATTAAACAGAGTAGTAATGTCCCAAGGAGGATTTTTTCAAGGTACATTTAGAAGATTGCCTCCAAAATGCACGTGTCCCCTCACGATTTTATAGATGGATTTATGGGCCAGTCTGTTGTACCGCCTACCTTGCTCTCTTCCCTTACAGGTATAGCTTCTCTAGGCACAGAAATCCCAAAGTGAAACTCTCTGAAATTCTGGTTTCAAGGCTGTACTGGTATTCGTATGTCTTCTCATGGTAGGCTACTAATTACTTTCATCTGTACAGATATGACCTCCTTACCTGGAGCTAAACTAAACAGCTTGAGTGATAAACCCAAGATTAGTAAGGTGGCAGAAGTTTGAGCTACATTCAGGCTGAAAGTTTGCAAAGGATCTAAGGTGTCGGTTCCGAGAATTGAGCGCTGTTCCTTAACAAAGCCTGACATATTGTGCAATACATGATAAGCACATAATAAATATTTGTTAAATGAAAAAAAACAAAGAGTCTAGAATCTGCTCAAGTCTATCACTAACAAAGAAATTTCAGAACAACATTGTTTTAATTATTTATTTGTTCATATTGTAGTCATCCTGTTTTTAAATCTGTTTTGATGGCTGATGAAAATTATGCCTCCCTTAGTTGAAATTCTAAGAAAGACTCCATGAATATGTATATAGAATTCTATTACTCACTCATTATTGACAGTTGTATGGAACAGTGACAAGCAGCATGATTTTCAGTGACAATGGGATAATTACAGTTTTGTATTCTTGGAATAGCTCCTGATCACCACTGAAGCTGGTTCTGTCATTGTTTGGCATCACATGGTTCCCAGTGGACCAACAATGCTTTTTACATCCTGCTATCTGAAATCAATTTTGCTGAGTTAACTAAGCCATTTCACCCCATGCATCAACTCAGAGATCTTGGATAAAATCATGAAGTTCAGATTTTTCTTAACTAGACCATTAACATAGTAATCGCTATAATGAGCAAGAGACTAGGGTTTGGAGGGTTTATATATGTGTTTATCCATTTATTTTGTAAATTGAGGTATTATTAGGAGTCTCTACCAGGTATCATCACTGTAGGGCACCCACCACAGACTCACCCATGATCCCCCACCATAAAGCATTGTGCTTTCTTCCTCTTCGCTCTTACCCTTTTCCCCCTTAGTGTTTCAGTTCTATAGTCAGCTATCAAAGGTTGGTTTTTCACATTGTCTTTATCTGACTCTTAGTTTAGTTCATCTATATTTCACATGTTAGTGACACCATCTGGTATTTATCTTTCTCTTTCTGACTTATTTCATTTAGCATCCATGTTTTTTTCTTTTTTCCGTCAAGCTAACACTTGAATAAAGGAAGCATGCCATACAAAATAAGAAGAATGAAATACAAAGAATGGAATTGTTGAACAGTTGTGGTTGTATTAGTGAATAACAGACTATCAATGAAAGTCAGCTCCTTGAAATTTTATCTGTGATATCGAAATATTTGGTTATTCACTAATACATTTTTGCAAATCAAAACAAGTTTTTGTACTCAGAGTAAGACTATTCAATTGCAGACATCAAAAAAGAGTTGACAGCTCAAGTGGAATGATAATGACCAGCAGCATCAGATGAGACCCCTAGAGATGTCTGTGTGTTTCTTGGAAGGCCTGTCCACCCTCCCTCTGCAACATTCACAACTTCACCGCCATTGTCTGATTTGGGAGCCTATGTGCTAATCTCATGAAACACTTTACTCATGCTTGATTTTTTAGGGGGGGAGCTTTATCCAGATTTTAATTTTTGAATTTATTTTACTGAGACAACATTGGTTTATAACATTGTATATAACTTACCTGCTGAGATGTAGGTCACCATATTCATGTTCTGATCTGTCTCCTCAAGCAGTCTGGGATTCTCAAGCCACTCCTTCTTCCTTAGACTTCAATCCCTGAATTGTTTAAAATAAAATTTCTGTAAATATGTATGGATTAGGAGTTGATGCACACCTACTGGAGTTCTTGTACAATGTTCCCTAGAAATGAAAGTTATATCAAAATTCTCATGCATCCCTCTCAAGTGGTGACTACATTTACTTACATGTACTTCAACACAGAAATGCAGGTATAATTTTCATTTAATTTTTTCCACAACCAGCTCTAAAAAGTAAAATTATTTACTGGTTACATTTCTTTTCCTTGCTTATGAGACAGTCTAATTAACATTAGAAATTTAATTTTTGTGTGTATGGATAAGTTTTATGGGTTAGTACATAATCATACACATTTTCTTAAATGAATATATTGTACTTCAATGTGACTTATAGGACTCTGACATAACAGCAATAATATTCTTCAGTAAATTCTTCCTGAACAGAACCAATACCTTCATATCCTAAGAAAGATCATCATAAATATTATTAGACAATAAAGATTTATGGAATAAATAATTTTGGCACAATGATTTAAAGACAAAAGGATGGAAATTCATTGTCCTGGGATTGTTTACTTTTCACCATTCTACACTCCCAATCTTGTTATTTAAGGCCTGTTGGTTTCTCAAACTTAGTCTATCCTAGGTATATGGGTACAGCTACAATAGTGTAAATGTACTGCCTTGTGACTGTGAGGCAGATAGTAGAGAGATGGCAGACAGTTTACAACTCTCTTCCACCTTTTTCTCTTTAAGATTTATTTATTTATAAAAAGGAACTCTGCTGCACTGATGGTGGGAATGCAAGTTGATTCAACCAATATGGAAGGCCGTATGGAGGTTCTTCGACCTACTAGAGATGGAACTACCATATGACCCAGCAATCTCACTCCTAGAATCTACCCAAACACAAAAACACCGATCCAAAAGAGTACCTGTACCCCCATGTTTATTGCAGCACTATTTACAATTGGTAAGACCTGGAAACAGCCCAAATGCCCAAAAGTAGAGGACTGGATCAAGAATATGTGGTACATATACACAATGGAATACTATTCAGCAATCAAAAATAAAAAATTTGGGACATTTATAGAAACATGGATGGAGCTAGAAGGAATTATACTCAGTGAAACAAGCCAGAAAGCAAGAGAAAAATATCGATGGCCTCGCTTTTAAGAGGAACGTGGAAAAAAAAAAAAAAAAGGAAGAAAACAAACAAAAAAAACAAGAGAAAGCTAAAGGAAATGGGCAATCATAACCAAAAACAACCAAACAATCAAATAAAAACTCAACAAGATCAAAAGATCAAAGATAAACCCAGGGGTCCATGGGGGTGGGCAGAGGGAGGGGAGAGCAAATACCGTGATGAGGCGTAAAGAGCACAAGGGACTGAGGTGATGGTTCACGGGTGAGAATGGTGGTGGGAACCCCCTGAGGAATACAAACGATGTCAAATACAATTAAATACATATATATATAGATATATAAAAAGCATTTCACAGCCGTAGGAAAAAAAAAAGATTTATTTATTTATGCATACAAACACTGGGGTACAGGCCAGAGGCACAGGAGGTGAGAGGATTCACCAGAGACAGAGTGGGGAACAGAACAGGCAGATCAACTGAAACACACCACTGTGGGGAGCAGTGGGCAAGAGAGGAGAGTCTGCTGTGCCATATGGGCCGCCTTCCTGGCCTGCAGAAGGGATCGAACTCCAGCAGAAGCTGTGATTTTCTTCATAGTGTGTTGCTTAACCCATTGTGCCACCAGGGAGGTCTCCTCTCATCCACCTCTTTAAGTAGGTCAGGAGCTAATAAGGCTCAATTGATTTGGTCTATGTGGATGAGTAGAAAAGACTACTTCAGAATAATCTAAATTGGGCCTCCCTGGTGGCTCAGAGATTAAAGTCTCATTTCTATCAAGCTATCACCAACCATTGCAATGAGTTCAACTCCCAGTCAGGAAGCTAAACCACATGGCTCAGCAGACCTCTCCCATCTTACATGCTGCTCCCCTCAGCAGTGTATTTCAGTAGATTCACCTGTTCTGCTCCCCACCCTGTCTTTAGTGAATCTTCTCACCACTGATTATTTTGTAGTTTATACCAAAGCCAGGTTGAATTACTGTATTTAGAGAAATGATTTTTACTTTAATAATTATTTAAATGTGATTAGAACATGGATCATTGAAATCATTATGTGATTTTACTTTCATCTTGTTTCTTTTCATTCAGGCAAACAATAAAATATTGTTGTGTAATTGTTAGCAGCTTGTAGGAAACAAATTTGTGAAATTAATAGTTTCTATGAAGAAGGTAAGACATTGGGCAAATTGTTTAACATGTTTATGTTTTTATTGAGGTAGCATTGGTTTACAACATTATATATGATTTAGAGGTAGAGACACATACATCTTTAGATATATGTTACCTCACTATATACCTACCATCAAGGTACCCATAGTCAGTCCTCAATAATAGTCTTCTAGGGCCCTTCACCCCCTAAGACTTCAATCTTCCCCCTCCCTTTCTTGTAGACTCAGATTTCTTGTAGCCTAGATTTCTAGCCTTTGTTTTTGTTTGGTTAAAAATAAAGCAAATTGTTCAATATTTTGCTTTATTTCTTTTTATTTTACATGTGAGTAAGACCATCCAGGATTTTCATCTGCCTGTCTGCTTCTCCTTATTTTGCTTAGCATGATCACTTCTAGCTCCATCCATGTTGCTGAAGATGGTAAGAGTTCATCTTTTTTTTTCCTTTTAAATAATTGAGTAGCATTCCATTGTGTACACACACATACACACACACACATATATATATATCACATCTTTTTGGTTGATTAATATGGGTGCATGGACATTAAATTTAGATGTATGATATATATGTGTGTGTACACACACCTATGTACTTTGATATGATTAAAAAGTATGACTGCAAATACTTTACTCATGTTTTTTAAAAATGTGCTTACCTTATGCATCTGAATTTTAAAACTTGAGAATTGAACTATAAGCTTCCATACAATATTATTGTCAATAAATTTTAAGTTTGATAAAGGAGTAAATGAGACAAATAAATCTCTTCTCTGATTGAATCCATTATGTTATATGGAAGAAAAAATTCTCTTTTGGCAAATAGTTATTGCTGATTTATAATCTGTTAATTTAAAGATAATTTTCAAATTATATTTTATGAAATAATTCAGAATGTTTTAGGATACAGAATGACTGCTTGAAAACACCTCAGTTTCCTGGTCCTATTGCATAACTCTATTAAATTTATCATATTTTTAGATGTATTATCTGATATAGATAGTAGATACTTATATATGTATCACTGATATAGATATAATCTTTAGCTGTATAGATATTGATCCTAAACTCAATGCCTGTGAAACTATCAGGTATTGATCATAAATAAAACAAAGATTTTTTTAATACATTTTTTTAAACATGGAACAATAAAGTTCTTTGGGATATGTGTGGTATTGTTTCATTTATCCACAAACTTTAAGGTAAATACGGTCTTGTCAATTTGTTTTAGGAAGTGAAATATGTATTGAAATGAAGTAGGAATGAACCAATGCATTTCTTTCTCACACCATTTTGAAATGTATTAGTCAGCTCAGATCCACAGTGATTGACCTAAACAGATAGAATACTAGCCCACTTTATACATGTAGTGAGATTAAGAAATAAGTTCTTGTTTAAGTAATGATATTTAGGGATAATTTTCTTACCACAAAAACTAACTTAATCTATCCTAATGAATTTATAATCCATGGATACAACTGAAATTTTTCATCTACAGTATATTGGAAAACATCCCACTTATGTTTTTTAAAATTTCTTCAAAAGTACTCAACAGTTTTTGATTGATATGACATTATTTTTTAAAAGTACCCCACTGTGGAATATTTAGAAGTTTTCACATTTAGTACATTATGTAACTGTAAAAAAAAAAAAAAAAGTTTGAATCACCATGTCTTTAAGATAAAGAAACAGGAGGACTATAGGTCAAAGCTAAGGACCTGCTGAAACCTTTGGCACAGTTTGCTTTTTTTTTTCCCCAGAAGAAAAATGATAGATTTATACTTTCATCCTAACTGCTGAGTATGTTATTTTTACTTTTCACCCACATTAGAAGGTTTAAAAATCATCTTTGACAATTTAAGAAATGGAAATGGTTTTAGAATGCTTGTGTTTTGAATTACTAGTGACAATGAGGGTTTTTCACATACATGGTGGTTCTGGTTTTCTAAATTTGCTAATTCACACATCTAACTGATTTTTCTTTTGGATTTTTTAAGTCTTTCATATATTAAGCATGTTGAACACCTTCTGTCATAGTCTGAAAAATACTTTTCACCATCAATATTTACTTTTAATTTAAATTATGATTTTTTAATAAACAGAAATTAAAAAGTCATTTATATTACTTAAATGACACATGTTATATACCTATAAATATTTACTGGCAAACTCTTATTTATCCTTTGAATATCTTTTATCTCTCAATATAGTAGTTCCAAGGATAAGGAAAGGGGTTCCTCAGGAGGGATCTCTTGAGGTGATTAAGACGAAGATCTGGTCAGTATTGATCAGGAGAAATAGGAATGAAAGACAGTAAAGCCTTCCCTAATGTTCATGATATTGGAAAAGCAAAAGGATGATTGCTAATTCCATAATTTAATGAGTAAGGGAAAGGGAAGGAATCAATAGTAGAAAAGAGGGGAAAATCTGATTGTAGCAGGAAATCTGATTGGTGTAAGCTTGGCAGCCCAATGAAAGGATTTTGATTGTTTTGTAAAGTATAAGTTGTTTGATGTGTTTTATATCTTTAAAAAAGGACCACTCAGGCTGCTGTGTGAAAAATACTACTATAAAGACTCTTACGTATCTTTAAGATCTTTCATATTTCTGTTGGATTTCCTTAGGAATATCATATTCTATTGTGGTTTTTTTTTGTGTGACAGTTATTTTATTCTTTTATTACAATTGGTTTTTACAAGAAAGTAAAATCCTACTATTTTTGAGGGTTGGTTTTGGGTCTAATGACAATTCTAATCTCTTAGTTTAATGGTTCATCTGCAAAGTTACTTGCATTTTCTCTGCACAAAATCCTATGCTCTCCAAATAATGAAACTGTCACTATTCTCCTCTCAGACTTTATCTAATATGTAGCCTTACAGCACTGGCCATACCTTATATAAGGGCAATTTCAAAAATTACAATGGTTAAAACAAGACTATTAAAGTGAAAGATAGAAAGGAGGAAGCACCAGAAGGCATCTCTTTGGAGAATGTTATATTTAATGTGTCCAAAAAATGAGGCAACAAAGGAGACCAAATATGTTCATGTTAAGGGCAAACCCAATGTGAAATGTGTTGGCCTGACTGTGGGTCCTGACCCACACACTTAAAAGGAATTTATAATGGGACTCAACTGCAGGGACACACAAAAATGGTAATAAAATGTTTATTTACAAAAAGGGGGAAGAAGAAATGAATAAAGAGAAAAGAGAGCAATAAATTAAATTAGTAAATGCATCCTACCAGTTCCGCTGATCTGAAACTCCAATAGCACGTTGAAATCCAGCGAAAAAACCAAGGACCCCCAAGGCCCATATGTCTGATTATACCAAAACTTAACTCCACCCTCAGTTCCCAACAACCCTCCCTTCGGTGGCAATGACATCATGGGATATGTAGTCCTTGGTGTCTTGAATCATTTTGGTCTGGGGTGAGGTTGGGGTTTGTAAAACCTATTTGTGGCATTTGTTCAGGACATCCTTTTCGCCCCAGTAGCTAGAGGAGAAAACAAATCAGTTACAGTAACAGAGCTGGGGGAAAATTAACATGAAGAAAGTTGTTAGAAGCAGTATCAAAATTTGCAGAGAGGAAATCATTTTTGAGAAAAGTCTGCTGGACTTTGTAATCTTTGTTATTGATTAAAGAACAGGTTTCAGAGGAATGTCTAGACAGAAACTCAGCTTCTAAAAGTACTAAAAATTAGTGAAAAGTTAGTGTTGGGAGAGAACTATTTCAAATTGTTCAGGGTGGAAAAAGAAATGAGATCACAGCTTAAGGAGTTATATATTTGAGAAGAAACTTTCTGGTTTTAAAGAATGGGAAAGACAGAATTTATTGTAGGCAGGAAGGTTGTAGGCAGGAAGCACTAATGATAGAATGACTGAAAAGTCACAATTAAATTCCAGAAGAAGATAACAGAATGAAAACATAGGACAGAAAATTAAATTCCACAAAAGGAAGAAAATTGTCCTAAATAATGGAGACCTAGGAAGAGAGCTGCCTCTGATGAGGGAGGTGAAGAAATGCCCGGGCATGGTACAAACAGGTCATGGGTAGGCAGGCAGGCCACTGCCCAGCAGAAGGAGAGAGCTGACCAAAAGAGGCACAGGTGGGCAGGACAGCTGCCCAGCACCAGTGCAGAGAATGCACAAAAATGGTCGGTCTTCTTCTCTATGGGAGGGCCTCATTCCTTTGTGGAGTGCTCTGTGGTTGATTTTGGATGACTGTAGAATTTGAAAGATCTGGAGTTTCTACAATGGCTCTCAATCTCCATATCTTTACCTTTGTCACACCCTATGACATTAACAGTATCTGACATTTTGCTTGTGTCTGATGCCTAAGGACTTTTAGGGCCTTTGGCTGGTTTAATGACTATGCTAATCACCCCCACCTCCAGCTGCTGGCATTGAGGTAAGCCAGGTTTCTGGTCTTGTGGTGCTTCCTTTCCAACTTTTCTATTCTTATCCTCCCTCAATAAAGAATAAAGGGTGAAAAAAGAAAAAAGTGAAAGAAATGGAATGAACACATTTCATAGGTCCAAGAATAATTGGTGGGGTTAATATGAGTAACTGAGAATGCTGGTTTTAGGATCACCCTTCAACCTAGTGCTCCTGTTTTTATGTTTGAAGTGGCTACAACTAAAGGGAGAGGGTAGGGTAGTGGAGAAGGGGTCATGGACTATGTTTAAGGACTATTGGTGCTTTGGTGGTGAGTATGGTGTGGTAGTGATGTCATTTTTGGAGTCAGTGGGTTTGGGGTGCAGCGTCCTTGTGTTCACTCTGGGAAAGGTTTCACCAGAGGGCCTCCCTGGTGGTGCAAGGAGTTGAGTACTGCACTGTGCGCCTTTGGCAGCCACTGCAGCATGAGTTCTATCCCCAGCCAGGGAGGGGACCCACATGGCACAGCAGACCTGTCCTGCCTTGCCCACTGCTCCCCTCAGCAATGTATTTTAGTCGATCTGCTTTTTCTGCTTCCTGTTCTGTCTCTGGTGACTCCTCTTACCACCTCCCCACTCCTGCACCTCTGGCCTGTACCCCAACCCTTGTACCATAAATAAATAAAAATCTTTAAAAGAAAAAAAAAAAAAGGTTTCACGAGAGCTCCTGTCAGCTACACACACAGTGTCTTCCTAGGTGAGTTTCTCCATGAGGCAGAGATGTAAGTTGTATTCAAAGAGCATATTTATTAGAGAAAGGGACAGAAGAGTAAAGGAAACATGCATAGACACAAGTGGGTAGAAAGAGCTCCCCTTTGTAGGGGCAGTGGTAGGTTTTATTTTCTTCTTTTGGTAGGGAGGGGTTTATCTTTGCAAATGGTTAGAGAGTTGCAATTTTGGACAATTGTGCAGAATCAGAAAGAGAGTGAAGATTCCACAGTGGGAATTCTACATATTTTTGCCCTCAGGTCTGTTCTCCCAATACTCCCTACAACATCTGATACCTGCTTGGGTCTTAAGCCTTGTGGTAAGGCACTGATGCCCAGGATCTTAATTTCTATAGCTAGGTTTATGGTTCTGTTTATCCCCTCTACCCAACCTCCTTGTGTGAATTGTAGTCTTGTGATGCCTCCTTTAAGTTTCTATTATTTTCCTCCATCAGTAACATATATCTGAGGAGGTGTTCCTGGGTAACATGGTGGTCCCCAGGAAAAGGGGAGGTTCCAGATTTCCTGCTCCTCCCAAGGGAGGCGTGGAGCTGAGCTGGGAGGAGAAGAAGCTGGAGAAGAGACTGGAGAAGGAAGGAAGGGAATGGAAAGCCAGTAAAAGATCCAAAGGTAGCACATGGAGCAGAGAAACATGTGAAGAAGCTGCTTGTTTCTTGCACCTAGACTGGTTGAAATAGATGTGGGTGAGAGACCCGTGGGGAGATCAGCAATTCAGCTTTGATTTTGATTTTGTTCTTTTCCTCCCAAATTTGTCTGCTTCTGATCCTTTTCTTTAGCTCCATACAAGAAGGTGTTTTAAATTTCTGGTAGACTTTTGGACCTTGTTTTGGGCCAATCCTGCTTGGCTGGACTTTTACCCATAAGTGGATGGGTAACTTTGGGTGCTTGATTTGGAAACTATATCCTTTGTCTTCTGTGTATTGCACACTAATTGTATTAAAGTTCCCTTCCATTAAAGGTTTATATGTTTTGTCTTGATGTAGCAGATGGCAGAACATAACCTGAGCAGGTTTGTTCTGGGGTGCCCCTCTCCCTGCCCTGTCTCAGACCTATACCATCAGATCACATAGTGTTGTAATCCTATATTACCTCAAAAAAAGTAATACAAATTTAAAAATTAATATAATGCCAATAAAAACAAAATACAAAAGACCAAGTACAAAGCAAAAATTCAATTTCATTAGCATCTCTCTAGTACCTTGTGATCAGAAGGTGGCACTAGTAGGTTCAAAAATAGAGGCCCACCAGTTTTACAGCAATATTTACAAACCCAGTGTCTGATGTGGTAATGAACCAAAACATGAGAAAATGCATTTTCATACAAAAATATTTAAATTCCACCATTTTAAAATATGTGACTAGAAAGTGTTAAGAACAATATTAAAATAGCAGCATCAACAACAAATTGTTGGCTTGGGTTTAATCCATAAATCCCACTTTATAGTCACCCTTCTGGAGGAAAGGGTAACTGTCTGATTTGGATATGCACCAGCAGCATTCACAGCTTTGATTTCATGTATTTGCATCTTTAAATAGAACTCCTTATCTATACCCTCCTTCCTTGCAATACCTCTTCCTTCTCTCCCTTCCAAACAAATAGTAGAAGAGTGGGAGCCAGCATAGAAGATTAAATTTGGAATTTTCATTAGTATTCTTAGATCCAGGGTGTAGTTGGGAATGGTGAAGCATGTCAAAAGGTGCAAAGTCACAGTGGGTTAAAACAAGGAATATCCTAGGCACTATCCAGGGCCAAGGAGGCTATCCATGTAAAGGAGTTTGGTAAACCAGAATAAAACTCATATAGCAATAGTTGGAAATTAATGGAGTCAGATCATAGAAAAAGAGGATAGAAATCAGGATAAGAGGGAAAGAGGTTTTTCACAAGAAATTCTAGGTATTGCAGGAACAAGTATTTTAGAATGTGACAGGGTAATCCCTGAGGGAAAGGAGAAGTTTCAGTTTCCCTGCCCCACCAAAGGAAGAGTGAAGCTGAGCTAGGAGGGGAAGAGGCCAGAGAAGGCATGTGGAACAGAATAACTTTTTAAGAAGCTGCACTTGCTTCTGGACTTTTGACTTATATCAGGGACTTGGAGGACACAGAAAGAGACAGTTGGAAGAGAAATGAGTGAGAGAACTGTGGGGAGGATAGCAATGGCAACCTTTATCTTGATTTGGATTTTGTTTTTTCTTCAGACTTGACTGGCTCCTTCTGCCCTTTCTTTGGGTCTCCACCAAAAGATACCTTAGACTTGTGGCAGACTTTCAGGCCTCAGTGTCCCTGCTTTGGCCGACCCTGTTTGGCTGGGCATTTACCCACAAGCAGATAGGTAAGTTTGGGTGTTTCATGGAGAAACTATTTTACCTATTCTTTCTTTTTCTTTATTACATGTTAATTGGATTAAAGTTCCTTTGCATTGACAGTCTTATATACTAGAATATGTTCTGTCTTGGCAGGCAGGTTTGGTGGTCTTGGGATGCCCATCACCCTACCATGTAACAATCCTTTGTGTATCTTCAAGGTGGAGCTGTTGGGGATAAGATAGTGTTCTCCAATATCTCAGATAAGGTCATTCTCTTTAAATAGGTACTAGAGACTTAACAATAAGTATCTCTGCTGCAAGTTGATGCAGAAGAGGAGGATAATGCTGGACACCAGGTGGCACTAGGGTGTAACCACCTGAGGGATTCTCAGAAGTAGAGGAGAAACTTAAGATGGCTGTAGAATGCACTAGGGAGTAGGAGCAGATGGAGAAGAATGCTATTAGTTTTCCTGTTTAACTCTAGGAAGCTGTGCCTGAGGGAAGCATGGTTACATTTCAACAGAAATTATAAAATGCAAATTTAGGAGGTGGCCTTGAATGATGGATTTGTTATAGTAGGAGGAAATTGTGAAGAAAGTAGAATTAAATTAACTAACAGGGAAATTGACCTAATCTTATCCAGGGGGCAAATGGAGTATTAAAAGTTCATCCTGTCTCTGAAAATCTATCTTGTTGGCTAGTTCATAATTTAGAAAGATATTTTTGTTTTGTTTTGTGTATTACATTAAAGAAAATGTTACTTTAGTTCATTGTGGACAACAATTGTTATTGAACAACCTGAAGAAAATTGCCTTTGAATTTTGAAATTTACTGAGGAAATGCTGACATGGAATTACTCTGTTTGGCTCAAGGAATCATAAAGCATGCCCTGTCTACTTTAGTTTTCAATAATGACAGATGGTTGAATGTGTTGGCTTTGAGATCATCCAGAATTGGTTTGAAAACTACCAATGGACTGACTAGTTTTGTGACTGCTAGTGAGTCTTTCAGATTCTTGGAACTTTAAATTCCTCTTAATTCAAAGAATGATAATAATAATAATAATGCCTATCTTATAAAAGTAACTACAAAAATAATGCTAATTAAGGCTATGTGTATAAAGTGATTGAAACACTATTAATTGCATATTAATATCAGTATTATTACTGCTGAATGCTAGCCTCTTTTTCTATTCTTTTTTTGCCAAACATGTTTAAAAAGTATAATGCTTATGGGTCAAATTTAAAGAATGCCGAGAATTACTCCATCTATGCTACATTGGATCGTTGGTCATGGTCACTGTATGCTTTGAGTTGTTTTCATTTTGGAAATAAATTATACTAGAATTGTACTGAAGTCTTGGTTTTACAAAGTAGGAAGTGTGCATGAAGCTCAGCAGAGTTCACCATTCATATTATTTGTTACAACATCAGAGACAGTACTTACCAAACTCTCGCTTCTATATATTTCTCGTCAACTTAATAATGGGTCAGTACTACATTAATAATTCTGGCAAATGTCTGTGGTCAGAACTGATTTCAGGACCAACATAAAGAAAAGTAGTCTATAAACACAATTTGTCTCCTTCCTCAGAGTGAATGTGATCATTCTAGAGGATCTGAGATCAACCTTGGTGTCTCAGCAACTGTATGGCCTCAACTTCCTTGCAGACATAAGTGACACATATAACAAGATTAAAAAAGAACATTTGTGGTGCAAAGACTGAGGTTTGGGGAGTGACATGTTCATGCAACTTTCCCAGTCTATCTTGAAACATTTTAGTTTACAAATTATTTTATATATAAATATATATAATTTTATTAAGCTTAAGTATATATGCATAATTCTATAGTTAATTTGCATATAAACACTTTTTTAATGTCCACGTTTTAAAGATTCAAAATACATGTATGCTTATTACTTATTTTTATGTAAAATTATAATTTTGCACATCCGTGAAATCATTACAAATATAAGATGTATATATGTCTAATTAGTGAGATAAGCAGTTCATATTTAGTGTGCACCTTCTACTTTTATTGTATTTTTAATGAATAGGAAAAGTGTTTTTGTATACTTTTTTTTTTTTTTACAAATTTACTCCTTTGAAAGTATTTGTTGAAAACCTACTATGTCAAGCTAGAGATATAGTAGAAAAATAGATACAAATCAATTGTTCTTGGACTTTACATATTGAGAACACATTATCTTAAAAGCAGATTTTATGCCAGTTAGCAGGTGAAAATTGCCAAGAAGAAGTCAAAAGATGGGTAAGGATTGTAATGATTGCCTGGGGATTGAGGAGTGCCTCACTATTTAAATAAGGTGGACAGAGTAGCAGCATTATGAGGAAGACATTTCAGAAAAGATAAAAGGGAAGAGAAAGGGGTGAAGAAGAAGCAGAAGAGATTTGTGGGAGGTTCTTGAGCTAGCTCAGATGAGTGACAGTGTCTCTGACCAAGGTGGTCACCAAAGGTGGTCAAAAGCAGTTGGATTTTGTGTAAACTTTGAAGATCATTGTTATACATAAACTGACATATATGAGATTGAATAAGATCACCAAGGGAATAAGATTAAAAAGATAAGGAAGGGAGGGATCTCCCTGGTGGTGCAAGGGGTTGAGCACTGCACTATGGAGCTTCCACAGTCACTGCACTGACAGATCCCCGGCCAGGAAGGGGACACATGTGGCACAGCAGACCTCTCCTGCCTCACCCACTGCTCCCCTCAGTAGTGTACTTCACTCAATCTGCCTGTTCTGCTCCCTGCTCTGTCTCTGGGAATCCTCTCACCACCCCCCACCCGCACCTCTGGCCTGTACCCTAGCTCTTGTATACATAAATAAATAAAATCTTAAAAAAAAAAAGACAAGGGAAGTTCAAGGATGTAGTCCTGGGCACTTCAGTGTGAAGATGTGCAGAAATGGGGCAGCTGTATGTAGGCAGAGGAAGCATTTAGGTGGGAGAAACGTGCTACTGGATGGTGAGCTTGAAGTCACGTGAAGAAAGTATTTCCTGGAAATTAAATAACTTACTGTATCAAATGTTTTGGAGTAGTCATAAAGAACAATATTAAGTCAACCTTTTAAAACCATGAGCGTACTGATGAATTTGAAATAAACTATGAGTATAAAGTAACTGGAGACAGTATAGATAGACATTTCTTAGAGACCAGAGATACTCATTTTTAGGAGTATTTGCAAATTTTTTTTATTCATAATTAGCTTAAGTTAGTCATTAACAAGATTTTAGATATAATGAAGGAGATTATAAGGGAGAGATTATGCTACATGATATAAGTCAGGGGAAAGATGTACACCAAATGATTTTATTCATATGTGGAATACAGGGAAACCAAGCAAATGATCAAACAAAATAAAACCTAGAAATTTGAATCTAGAATTGAGCTACAAGAGTAGAAGGGTTGGAAGTAAAGGTGGGAGGAAGTCCAATGGGTTATGGTGGAGGAATATGGATGCTTAGTAATGGGTGTGGTGTGGTAACACACATCTATAGATGCGTGAACCTATACTTATAAATTATATAATGTTGTAAAGCAGCATTACTTTAATAAAAATGCAATGAATAAATGAGTGAAATTAGCTAACTATAGCTAAGGAATCTTAGAAAACAAATGTCATGATATTTTAGAACATAAAATTATAATGCTTTATTTCCTTGACAAAGAAAGAAAAAAATATTCAAAGGGTTTAACACTATTGGTAATATTTACTTCCTCGTGTAGTAAATTGAAAAGTAATTCTAACTATGTGTTTTCTTTAGATCAGGATTTGACAAACTACAGCCTGTTGGTCAAATCAGCCTGCCATCTGTTTATGTATATGAGAGTCTATTGGAATACTGTCATACCCATTCTTTTGTGGCTGTGTACAGTGTTTTCATGCTACAAAGGCAAAATTGGGTGTTACAGAAACCTTATTTCCTGCAAAGGTAAGAATATTAACTACTGGTCATTTACAAAACAAGGCTGCTGATTAAAATTTGTTGACTAAATTGTATCTGACACCTGAAAATTTTAGATCAAAATAGTAAATTTCTATAAAAATATAATTTTATTGGCATATAACTGTTAGTGGGTGTTTCTCATAGGAAAACATTAAAATAATATTATTGTGAGCATCTTTTGTTTTAAACAATTGCTCTTAACTTTTTCACTTACTGATTATAGCATTTTGTAGCTGGTGATCATAGTGGTGGTGGTAGAATATGTGTGTATTTATTTTATTTTAGTTTTTGGTTTTGATTTATTTGTTTTGGTGATTTGGCACTGAGATGGCATAGTTGGAATGAAAATCCCGGATGGAACATTAAATGTTATCCAGATGGTGTTATAGCAAGAATTAATAGCACGTTATCCTTTCTTTAGTTATATATATTTAGATTTTAATACACTTCATTTTTAGAGCACTTAAGTTCACAGGAAATTTGTATGGAAATTAGGAGTTCCCATATACCCCTGGCCCCACACATGCAAAACCCCTCTTATCAGCATTCCCTTGATAGACACACCCTGATGAACCTACACTGACACATCTCTATGACACAAAATCCATAGTTTATATGAGGATATGCCCTTGGCCTCCTAAAGGTTTTCATAAATGTATGACATATTTCTACAAGTATGGTATCACAAACAATAAGAATTCACTGCCCTAAAAATCCTCCCTGTTCTGCCTTCCCCCAACCCCTGGATAACACTTATCTTTTACTGATATCCACAGTTTGCCTTCTCCTGACTTTGTTAAAGAGCTATGTCATACAGTATATATGCTTTTCAAATTGGCCTCTTTCATCTAGAAATATATTAAGATTGCCCCATATCTTCTCATTGCTTGATAACTCATTTCTTTTTAGCGTTGAATAATCTCACATAGTCTGAATTTACCAGTTTGTCTACTCACCTACTGAAAGATGTTTTGATTGTTTCTAAGTTTTGACAATTATGAATAAACATCCATATACAGGTTTTTGTGTAGATGTAACTTCTATAATACTATTGAATAAATACCAAGAGCACAGTGGATGGACCACATGGTAAGAGTGATTTTAGTTTTGTACTAAACTCCCAGAATGTCTTCCAAAATGATTGTAATGTATTACATTCCTACCAGCAATGAAGGAGATTCAATTTCTTAATTAGATATAGGCCTACTCAGATTGCTTATTTCTTGTGCAATTTTGGATATTTTTCTCAAAGAATTGGTGCATTTCTTTCAACTGATCATATTTGTGGGCATAAAGTTGTTCATAGTATTCTTTTTTTACTTTTTAAAATTTCCCTGTAAAGGTAATCATGTTCCTTCATATCTGATCCTAGAGTGTACTCTATCTTTTTTCCCTTAGGCTGTCTCAAGGTTTATTGATTGTTACTGACTTTTTTTTGTTTATAATAGTGTCTTCTTTCCTTGATTTTTTTTTTTTCATTGATCTGCTTTTCATTGATTCTTGCTCTAATTCATATTCTCTGTTTTCCTTTCCTTTGTTTCTTTTGGCTTACTTTGGACTTACTTTCTTCTTTTTTACTAATTTCTTAAGATGGAAGATTGATTTACTAACTTGAATATTTTTTATTCTATTTGATATAGGCAGTCAATACTATAACTTTCCCTTCCATCACTGTTTTCACTGTAGCCTACAGATTTTGATGTTTCATATAATTCAAAATTGTTGGTATGCTTGATTTCTCCTTTTACCCATGTGTTATTTAGAAATATGTTGTTAACTCTCCATGTATTTATAATGTCCAGTTATGTTATTGATTTCTAGCTGAATTCCACGTGACCTGAGAGAGGACATTGCATAATTGCAGAACTTCATTTTTTTTTTCAAGTTAATAATGTGTTTCTATCCCAGAATGTATTATGTCTTGGTGAACGAATTGTAAGGGGGTAAAGGTCCTGTCAGGCAAACCCATTTTATATTAGGGTTGCCCTGTAACAGTTTCACCTGAGCTTGAGAAAAATATGTCTTCTTCTGTTTGGTGAATTAGTCAATACATTGCAATTACAACCATTTCACTGATGATGCTATTAAGTTGAGTTACGTTCTTATTGATTTTATGTTTGCTGGATTTCTCTATTTCTGACATGGTTTTTGCATAAAAAATTTTTTTTTCAGGTTGGAGATATATAATACGCTCATTTTGATGCTACTTAAGTATTGAACATTTATTCTGACTACTAGGGATAAAGTTATGAGCAAAAATAGAGCAAGAGTTCCTTGCTTTTGAAGAAACATTTATGATAAAATTACACATAATATTAAATCTAGAATTAGAATCTAAATACCTCTGCATGCATTCCAGAATTTTTTTAATTTAAAATACTCATTACATTTAACCAAGCAAATTTACCAAAAATTATCTGAAATATACTAATCTTAATATATATGGGATAATGGCCAGACTCGACTATTTCTCAATGAATACTTTTTAGAAAACAGATTTTTTTAAAAAGATTTATTTATTTATGCACACAAGCCCTGTGGTACAGACCAGAGGTGTGGGGGTGGTGAGAGAATCCACCAGACAGAACAGGACGCAGAACAGGCAGATTGACAGAAACACACTGCTGAGGGGAGCAGCGGGCACAGCAGGAGAGGTCTGCTGTGCCATGTGGGTTTCCTCCCTGGCCGGAGACAGGGATCGAACTTGTGCTGCAGTGGCTGCGGTTAGCTTCATAGTGCGTTGCTCAACCCGCTGCGCCACCAGGGCGGGCCCCGAAAACAGATTTTTTTTTTAAGATTTATTTATTTATGCATACAAGCCCTGTGGTACAGGCCAGAGGTGTGGGGGTGGTGAGAGAATCTACCAGACAGAACAGGACGCAGAACAGGCAGATTGACAGAAACACACTGCTGAGTGGAGCAGCGGGCACAGCAGGAGAGGTCTGCTGCGCCATGTGGGTCCCCTCCCGGGACTGCGGCAGAGATCGAACACATGCTGCAGTGGCTGTGGTCTGCTATACAGTGCGTTGTTTAACCCACTGCGCCACCAGGGAGTCCCAGAAACCAGATTTTTTTAGGGAAAAAAAAATACATCTTTTCTAAGCATCATACCTCCGTCCCACTCAGACATACTTTGATTTTTTTTTAATCATGGAAGTTTCTGGAATGTCAAATTCACAGATTTTTTTATTTAGCATAAATCACATTGTAACATGTACATAAAGGGAGACAAAAAGAACTTGTCTTTTTCTCCAATTTGCCTGTTTTGTAGAGGGAATACTGTTCTCTGAAGTTGAATGTTGGACTATTAAACTAGAAGGCAATGAATGTGTACTCTTCTTTCCAAGAGGTGTAAAGCAGAGCCAGCCTGAAAAAGACGATCTCCATTTCCAGATAAATACAAGCACATCCTTTCTTTTTCATCCCCTTCTTTAGTATTACAAGGTCAGTTATGGAGAAACACTTTCTTCCACTTCTGTGTTATTATTGACCTTCAAATCCTAGAAAATGTGTTTTGGTCCTAAGGCTATTTTTGGATGTGCCTTTGAAGACTTAGTTATTCTATCCTAGAGGGAAAGGGAAACCAGGAGTTAGGGCTAAGCAGATAGTCTTTGTTATAGCAGATTACCCTATTGGCCTCCAGAAAATGAAAAGCCCATGCACTAAAATCTAAGAAGGAATTTGAAAGCAGTTAATCTCCAGTGAGTCATCAGCTTTGACATCCCTGTAGAAAGAGGAATTCCTCAGATGCAAAATTCACACTTTTATTACAAAAGCCATACAAAAGTAAGAGATTTGGCAATAAACAAGTCAGTAAGGATTAATTTTAAAGATGTTTTCCATTTGCTGACCATGTCAACGGGATGAATTTTAGTGTCTTTATAATTTTTATTTAGTTTCAAAAGCTGAAAATCACTTAAATTTTGCTGACAGTCTCGGTGAATTGCATAATTAAACACTCAGTATATTAAAATTTTAAAAATATTTTATATATTGGGGCCTCCCTGGTGGCGCAGTGGGTTAAGCAACGCACTATGAAGCAGACCGCAGCCACTGCAGCACGAGTTCGATCCCTGCTGCCAGCCAGGGAG
>JAGFMF010011568.1:7596106-7655091 GCA_019455555.1 Galemys pyrenaicus
GACCTCTCCTGCTGTGCCCGCTGCTCCCCTCAGCAGTGTACTTCCATTGATCTGCCTGTTCTGCTCCCTGCTCTCTGTGGTGAATCCTCTCACCGCTCCCCCCCTCTGGCCTGTACCCCAGTACTTGTATGCATAAATAAATAAATATAAAAAAAAAGATATACAATTGCTTAAAAAATATTTTATATATGAACTATTTTATGTATATTGTGAATTTATATTTTATATATTATCCTTGCATGCAGGATAATATTCTGTTCCCTCTACAGCCCTGTGGAAGGATATACTAATAAAAGTTAAAATAATGTTCCCCAAATTCATCCTCAGGATTGGGTAGAACCCATTTTCCTTAGATGTCATTTAAGAGCATGTTTATACATTTTTTTCAAATTCAAATTTTGAATCAATTTGTGTTCCCTCACTCTTTTTGTGAACTGGAACAAGACAGAGGGAGAAGAGACAAAATGACTTCTCCAGACCATGTTCTTTGACAGCAATACTGTAGGCCACTAGATGTACACCAAGCCTGAGGCCTAATATTTAAACCAAAGTCCCAGGACAGAGACCTACTTCACAAAAAGCCTGGGCAGTTTACCTCAATCTGCAGTCCTGGGTGTGCCATGGGTGTGGTAATGTTACAGGGCAGGGAGAGGAGCACCCCAGACCTCCAAACCTGCCCTCTCTGAATGGGTTCTGCCATCCACTGCATTAAGACAAACATATAAAACCTTTAATGGAAAGGAACTTTAATACAATTAGGGTACAATACAGAAAGGACAAAGAACATAGTTACTAAGTTAAGCATCCAAAGTTACCCATCTCCTTGAGGGTAAGAGTCCAGCCAAATAGGATTGGCCCAAAGTAAGGCCCAGAAACCTGCCACACGTCCAAAGGATCTTTCAGGGGAGACCCATAGAAAAGGGTCAGAAAGAGTCAGACAAATCTGAGAGGAAAAGAGCAAAATCAAAATCAAGATGAAAGCTGCCATTGCTAACCTCCCCACGGGTCTCTCACCTACATCTGTTCCAACCAGTCCAAGACCAAAAAGGAAGCGCAGTTTCTTCACATGTCCCTCTGCTCCATGTGCCTCCTCCAGGTCTCTTTGCTGCTCTCCATCCTGCTTCCTTCTTCCTCCCTTCCTTCTGTCCTCCTCTCTGCAGAATCTTCTTTCCCTGCTCAGCTCCATCCACTCAGGGCGGAACTGGGATTCTGGAATTTCCCCCTTTCCTGGGGATGACCCTGTTACAGTAATGCGAGCCTACCAAGAACTCTTTGGTTCTTTAATTAACACACTCCTCTAGGACCCATGTATGCAATCACCCCTGGACAGCAGAACCAGATCAAAGGTTATCTGCTTGGTGACAACCACAAAAAATCAGGCAGCTCTTCCAGGAGACACTAATGCTCTGAAATGCTGCAAACAGAGAATACAAATATTGTGACTCCTCCAGATCCTTCTAGATCTCTCTGGAATGGATTGCAGTCGGCCTTCAGGTGAGTTTTAAAATAGAAGACTGTATATACCTCAGGTCATAGCCATGATGATTAGCTTATGGGCCTCCTTCACAGAGAGCCCTCGTTCTGTGTCTGTGGCTACCTCTGTGTCCAAGAATCCATTCTCAATCCTGTGGGTAAGCCCCACTGGCCGCTAGAGCAAGACAGTGAAGAAATGTTCCCTGATTGCAGCTGAAAAAAGTGGGGGCACCCATCAAAGGTATGAATTCTTTTCTGAGTGATATCAATTATTACAGTCCCCTGGAAGACGAGTTCCCAGAACTCCAGAACCAGATGTGTCCCAAGGTGGCAAACAAAAAACCAGACTCTAGTTAAAAAAAAGTGACCTTCTGAGAGATACTGGTATTCAGGAGCACAACAAAGGGAGGTCATAAAGATGGCGTCTATTGATACATGTCACCAGATTGTGTTGCAACAGCCTCCTGGCTGTGTGCTTAAATTAGATGCCTACAGTTGAAAAGATATTTTATCATATATATTATATATGTGTATTATGCATATACCTTACATTATTTTATCATATATATGATATATGTGTATTATGCATATACCTTACATACACACACCTTGAGTAGTGAAATAAAACTGTATACTCCATGTGTATATAGTAAAAGAGTGAAAGAGGAAGTCAATTATTTCAGAATGTTATAAGTGGATTAAATTTTGTTGCTTCTTTGGAATTGTCTATAAAATAGAAATACAAAGTCCAAAAACATTTCATAAATATTATCTTTATATAATCAACATATCATGAATTGTGTCAATTCTACAGCAAAATAACCTGCTCTTGGCTTCCAAGTGTTTCTCTGATGCCTTGGCCATTTCTGAGCTTTTCTTCTCCCCCTTGTTCTGCACTATGAATCTAGTGCAGTTGTAATTTCTCTTTGGGGTCAAGGCTTCATACTCAGGAAATGAGTGGACTCTCAAGGTTCAGGGTCAAGCTGACTGGTCACTGGTTCCTAATCTTATGGACCTCCCTGTTTTTATTAGCTTTGTTGATATTTCTTGAACACTAAGCCAGCTACATTTTCCTCATTAGTCTTTTTTGCATTTGCATTCTATACATTTCTGTGGGCTCCAGACTCTGTTCTTACTCCAATATTGGCATATCTTTTTTTTTTGCAACACAAGTTGAGATTTGCTCTTCTAGGGCATTGCAATTAATTTTTATCTTTACTCCATGATTAAAACAGGAAGAATCACAATATTCTCATAAAGAAAATATGACCTTAAAGTTCCCTATCCCTTTGGAAATTACAGGCTCCTTTCTCCACATTCTCTCCAAGTTACTTTTTACAGCCTTTACCATAGCGAACTATCAATAATTTAAAGCATCCAAAGGCAAGTTAAAATTCTAAGTTATTTTATGTCTTTTCTGATTATAAAGTAATTGAAATGTGTTAAATGGGGTTAATTATAATTTTTCTCTAATATCCTGCTTTCTAAAGATAACAGAAATTGTTATTTCCATGTCTTCCAGACTTTATATATATGTAGTATGCATGCATGTGTATATGTACGCATGAAATTTGTTTTACATATTTGAGACTATATTACCAATACTTCTGAAAAATACTTGGAATTTCCTTTGGTAGATGTGATATAAGATTCATCAATTTGTAAAACTTATAGGTTATTTTGTCTTTTATGTGTGTGATTTTGTTTGTGGTGGAACACTTGGCCACAGGGTCTCAGTTTTTCCTTGAAGTTTTAAAGTATCCTTGCTATTTAACTCATTAGAAAAGTAGCAATATTTTACCTATAACCCCCAATCTGCTTGTAAGAAAAGAGTAGGTGCAATGAAATTAGTATTTAAAGAGCATCTATTGCAGGTCAGATGTGCTTCAGTCACCTTGTATTCAAGTTCTGTTCAATTATCATGGCATCTAAAGAGTCATTGGGTGGAATTTCTGTCCTGTGGCATCTGAACTGCAAAACGGTCACTTTGCTACAAGTATCCCAACCTGATTCAAATTTCAAATCTGCTGATTTTGGAGCCCAAATTCCTTCTCCATGTTGCCTCATATACTTAGTCTCACTTATAAAACAGTATGAGTAAAGGAACCATGATAATATCCATCTCAATAAAAGCTGAAGAGTTGCAACAGCAAACAGCTACATTATAATATGATAATATTTGTAGGATCTCTTTATTGGATTTGAAATAGTTCATAAAACATTCTGAAATTTTTTTTTTATCATTTGCTTCTTCCTCTATATACCTTTCCCTCTTGTCCTATCTATCTTTAAAAGGCAGATACCAATAAGAAATATTTACCATGTCAGCTACTATTGATATTTAGAGGCAAGGGGAACAGGATATTTCTAAAATTCTCTAAATCATGAATGTTGTTTATAAAAATAAACAAAAGCAAACATTTCCCTCAAGGGATTTGTTAATAGAGTTTCACAATGCCTACTATGAAAAGTTACAAGAATATAAAAAAAAAACAAATAGTGCAAGTTAATAAAAAAATGAGAAGCAAAAAATCCACCCTCATCCGTTGAAAATACTTTTAAATAAGAAATTAAAATGTTTTTGTTTCACAATCTGTGCTGCTAGTAAATTTTATAAAACAACGGAAGACTATTTACTATGAATATACTGAAAGTGTTTTTATAAAATAATCTTTAATCATTCATAATGAGGAGATTAAGTAAAAACTAAACCAACTGTTGCATTTTATAAGATAATTAAAATACTTGTCCAAAGTCTTCTACTTTGTATTATAAAGATGTTTAAATTTAGTGATGTGATGCTATGCATTATTAGATTTCTTACAACTAAAAATAATTTTGTCAAAACACCTTCATTTTTATTTTGCTTTATGCTTTTATTGAAGTATAATAGAAATTTGAGAAAAATGTGAAGATTACAAAACAAAACTCATCATTTGTATACAGCATATACCCAAAGTCAGCATTCCCAAGACCCCTCTGCTGACATCTATTCTGACAGCATAACTTTGCTTTTATTTGGAGAATATAAAACATAATTTAAGTTCTATTAAATTATAACCCTAGACTTGTCAAAGACTAATATTTTGCTCATTAAGATATCTTTTAGTACTATCTTAGAGTTTATCTTTTAAACTTATAAAATTGACTTTTTTCTTTTTAATGAGTTTTGATAAACACATTTTATCTCACCATAGTGACTGCCCAAACACATAAAACTCCCAAAAGCTTCCGTCATGCCATTCTTCTTTTGCACAGTCCTCTTCCCTGTCTTTAACACCTGACAACTACTCTTTTTCCATCCTTAGAATTTGCCTTTTTTAGAAATCAAGTGATTAAGTCACATAGTAGTTACCCTTTATGTATTGCTTTTTTCACTTAGCATAGAGCATCCACATGGTAGCATGTGTTAATAGCTTATTAATGCTTATTTATGAGTAGTTATTTGATTGTCTAGTTGTATACAGTTTGTTCATCAACTTACCATCATTTGGACTTTAGGGTTTTTCCAGAGTCTAAAGATTATGCTAAAAATTACTGTGAATATTCACATAAAGACTTGGGCAAAATAAGTTTTATTACTCTTGAGTATGAGATTTATAGCTCATATCATAAGTGTTTACTTAACTTTATAAAAACTACCAAACATTTTCCAAAGAAGGCTTACCCTTTTGCACTCCTGAAACAATGCTAAAACAATATGGGTTTTACTTGTTATGCTTTTTTGCTGACACATTACTTTCTTTTTTCAAGCTTTAGGTATTCTAAAGATGTGGAATGATTACTCCAATTTGCCTTTAATTAATAATGATGTTGAACATTTTTTCATTTGATTAATACTTTCTATTATTAGAAAGTATTTCTAATAATACTTCTATAGATTTCAATCTTATGAATATTGAATTTTTTCACAGGCTTTTTCTGAGTCATTTGAGATTATCCTGCTTTTTTCTTTTACTGCTTTAGTACTTTCACTTAATGAATTACATGGCTTGATTTTTTTCTTTGAAAATTGAATCTTTTTTTAATCCTGGAAAAAATTCCACGTGATTGTGATAATGTTAGCTAGCCTTTTTGTATGTTGATGGATATGATTTTTTAGTATTTTACATAGGATCCTTTTCTTTTTTTTAATAAAAATTTTTAATTTACATATATTTGACATCAATTGTAATCCCCATTACATAGGATCCTTTTCAAGGATAATTTTAAGGAATTTTTGTCTGCAGTGTCCTTTTATTGTAATGTCTGTTTGGTTTGGATATCAAGGATAATTCTGGTCTTTTTCAAGAAATTAGGGCAGGGACAAAATCCAAGGCATTTTCTCTCTATGACTTTCTGAGAGATGAACAGAATTGGTATTCTTCCCTAAATATTTGGTAGAATTCAACACTGAAATCATTTAGGCTTGAGGTTTTCATTGTTGAAAGTAAATGAGTTTCTAAGTAGCTATAGAACTATTCAGGTTGTAAATATCTTCCTCATAATGTTTTGGTAGTTTTGTGTCTTTTAGTTAATTGGTTCACTTCATCTAAGTTGTCAAATTTTGGAGCATAAATTGCTCATTAGTGTTCCTTTATTTTCTTATTAATTAATGTCACTAATGTGTAGTGATATTTCCTATTTCATTCCTAATACTGGCAATTTATATAACCTATTTGCTTTGGTCAGTGTGGTAATATGTTTATCAATTTTATTGCTCTTTCTAGTAAATACTTTTGATTACATTGTTTTCCTCTCTTTTGTGATTTTAATTATACACTGTTTGTTCTTATCCTTACTTCTCTTGCTTGCTTTTGTTTTATTTTCCTAGTTTATTAAGATAAAAGATTAGATGATTTACTAGAGAACTTCAAAGCATTTATTTCTATAAATTTCTCTTTAAATTTAATTGTATTTTACAAGTTTCAATATTGTCTTTTACTTTATTTAGTTCAAAATATTTTCTGATTTCCTTTGAGACTTCCTCTGTGACTCATGGTTTATTTAGTAGTGTGTTGTTTAATTTCCAAATACATGTGGTTTTCCAGAGATTTTACTGTTACTGAGTTCTAGTTCAATGCCATATTTGAGACATACTTTATATAATTTCTTTTTTAAAAATTTGTGCAGGTTTTTATGGCTATAATGTGGTTTTCCTTATTCCATGTGCTTTTTACTCTGGACAGAAAGAAAGGTTATTCTGTAGTAGTGTAACCTAAAAAGGGGTGTCTTCATTTTCCCTGCCCCATCTAATGAAGGGTAGAGCTGAGCAGTGAGGGGGACCTAAAAAAAAAGAACTTGACAGAGAAGTCTTGCAAGAAGCCTTTGAGTAGAGACACATCAAGATGAATCTGCACTTGCTTCTTAGTCTTGGACTTGCACCAGGAACTTGAGGAACATGGAAGGAGACACTTGGAAGAGACATGGGTGAGAGAGCTCTAGAGAGGCTGATAGTGGCAGCTTTTATTTGACTTGTGTTTTGAGTTTGCTCCTTGCCTTCAAGACTTCCCTGGTCCCCATCACATGGTGCCCGCCAAAAGGTACCTTAGACTGTGACAAGCTTTTGGGCCTCAGTGGCCCAGCTGTAGTCCAACCCTGTTTGGCTGGACATTTACCCATGAAGAAGGGGGTACATTTGGGTGTTTAATGGTTAACTATTATCCTTTCTTTTCTCTCTCTATGTACAACTACCCTATTAAAGTTGTTTTACAATGAGAGTATGCTTTGTCTTCCTGCAGTAGATGGCATAACCCATTTTGAACATGCAAGTTTGGGGGTTCTGGGGCACCCCTCAGTCTGCACACTAACAGTTTGACTGCCTTTTCAGAACTCTAAGCAGAAAACCAGGTTTTCAGTGGTGGTATCTACTGCTCTATTGTCCTCATCATACCTGAATAATATGCAAGCTTCTATTTTAAAACAGAAGTTATCTTCAGGCCTCAAATCAAGGAAAATAAAATTTTCCTAGGTAGCTTCTATTAGTACACCTCACTGAACTTATAGTTGGCTTTGGTATTTGTCCCTTTTTTGTGTGTGTGCACAAGAATACCTCTTTTTGCTTGTCAAATATAGGCTTTACTTTGCATCCACCTATCAGAAACTGGAGACATAAGACTGATTTAGTCTCAGAAGTAAGAGGCTGGTTCTATAAAATAATTGAACAACTGAATTTCTGGAATATTTTTGAGAAATTCTGAAGGTTAGATGATAGGGAAGCAAAAGTTTTGAACCCAGAAATATGTTTTTAATAAAAGTTTCATTTCATGAAGTTTCTGAAGTCTGTATGGAAGCTGCCTTTGATGTTTACATCTAAACTTCTCTCTGTAAGGGTTTATTCCAGAATACCTGATTCCTTTATCTTTTCATAGCAGAGAAGGCTGAAGTTCCTTTGTTTTCCCTAGTGAAAATCCTAGTTGAATTTCCCCTATTTTTCCCCAAACTTTTTGCCAACCTTATCAAAATAAAGAAAAAAAATATGTAGAAATGGGCAATATGCCCATGAAAAGATATTTAATGTCACTAATCATTATGTAAATCAAAGTTATAATGAGTTACCACTTTGCACCAATTAAGAAATTTGTTTAACAAAAAACCTCAAAAAACAGAATATTTCAAGTGTGGGTAAGAATGTATGAGAAGAAATTGGATACTTGTGTATTCCTGGTGGGAATATAAACTGATGCAGCTGTTCCAAAAAGCAGTGTGGTTATTTCCCCTGAAAATAAAATTGCCAAATGACCCAGCATTTCCACTTCTGGGAATATATCCACAACCACTGAAAGCAGAGACTGGAAGAGATATTTGTACCTTAATGTACATTCAAGATAACCAAGAGGTGGAAAGAACTCACATGCATATTGACAGGTGAATTAAAAAAAATATGCCTACTATGAAGTATTATTCAGTTAACTAATTTCTGACAACTGACTGATAATGTTGCAAATACACCTCGATGAAGGAGAAAATGGCAATTTTCTCACTTACATGTATCAATAACCTCCTTGGATTACAGGTCCCAGTGCAAGGTGAACTAGAGAGGGTGAGCTACTGGAAATTCGGGGCAGATTTGAGCAGCCAGGTAAAACTATGCAACATGGAAGTCAGGTGGACTCTTACCATTTTGTTTCTAGGCCTGACTGTACAGTGCTACTACTAGGAAAGGAAATTTTTGGAGTTACATGGAGAAAAGACATACAGAAACACATGCAAGAGACATGTGAATGAGAGACACTCAGGGAGACTGTCACTGTTAGCTATTAATGTTGATGTGTTTTCTCCTAATGTCTCTGCTCTTTGAGCTCTGCTTATACCCCTGTTGCTCCTCTAAGGTACTGTAGCCTTGTGGCAAGTTTTCAAGCCTCACTAGCTCTTTTAAGTTCACCCTGTTTGATTAGGCATTTGCCCAAAAGGGGATGGGTAATTTGAGTTGTTGAAAAACTTCTATTAGGAATATCCCTTTTTCTCCTCTCTGTGTGCATTCTAAGTGTATTAAATACCTGTCACTCTAAAAGTATGCTTCCGTTGCTTTTGGACATTGAATGGCAAAATCCATTTTAGAGCACTCCTTAATGGTTTGGGGTCCTTGAGTACCTCTCAGTTGCAAGCTAACAATAACTTTTAAAAGGGAGAAAATTCCAGCCCAGTCTGCAGCATGACTAAGCCTGTGTGATTCTACTTAGAACAGGTCCCCAGAATAGTCAAAATCATAGACATATAGTTGAGTGGTGATTTCCAGGGTTTGAGGGAAGGGGGAAATGAAGAGTTAGTGTTTAATTGGCATTGAATTTCAGTTTGGGGAAAATTCTATAGATAACATGTGGTAATAGTTACACAGTGTAAATATTAATGTCCACTACGCTTTACACTTAAAATGGTTAATGCTTAATTTGTAATTTACTACAATAAAGGCAAAACAGTAAAATACAACCTTAGAGACAGGAAACCATAGTGTCATTAAGTATAGTTGTGAACATAAGATAGAGTCTAACTAGTATAAGATACAGTTTTTATATTCTGCAAAAGAGTACCTAATTCTCAGGAATGCTGTCTCTCAGAATTCTACAATTAAGTCTTCAATCATTTTTCTTGTAAATAATCAATCTAGTGCTTTCAAGTTGTGGGCAGGAAAATAAAATCAAGAAATCCCAGCAACATCTTTCAGTTGTTTTACTTTCGGTGTGAAATTTGTGCATGACAACATTGAGATGCACAGAGCATAATGTTAAGTTTAGACATGGTAGTGCTACTCATGAATTACAAATAGAGAATGCTAATCAAAATCAGATTGGCGAAAGTGTTTATGCCGGAAAGGACAAATTGCTGCCCAGGCTTCATCTAAAATGCTTGATTTAATCTGCTTTACACCAGCAACTGCCATGTCTACTGAAGGCAGATGCCATCTTGGGTCCTGGAATTGTTGGCTGTTAACAAATGCAATCCTCAGCAGAGGCAGCAGCCAGACCAGACTTGAGAAAGGTTTTGTGGCTGCCTAGCTTATCTCTAAACACCATGAAATATGTATTGAAAAAACCTGAAAAAAAATAGACTGGACTAGGAGTTATCAGTCTTACAAGCACAGCTCAACCATTGATAGCCACTGGAACCATGAAGAAATCACTCTCTGAGCTCAGTTTCTTTACCTTAAATTAAAGTTGATTGCACCCACCCTTTCATTTCTACAAGTCCCATTTTCTATTATTGATATACCCATATATATTAGGAATCCCAAAGGGACTCACAGAATGATGTGAGTCAACCAGGATGACCCATAGTTTATTATGGCAATAATAATAAATCTATTCCAAATATTTTTAACTCTAGAAAAAGACAAACTGGTATAGAAACATTTAACTTATAAACTAATGAATGTTGGTGATGACTGCTTTGATTTAGGAACTTGAATACTTGTATACAAGCAGATGTTTTAAATTCCTTATCACACATAAATGTTGCTCTTTTTTTTGTTGACTGATTGAACAGATCTCATAGAGAAGAATGAGAATTTATTTTTCTGCCCAAATGGGCACCAGTATGGTAATATCCCATCTAAGGCTCTTTTCCACTGATCCTTTTTAGTAAAAACTTTCACTGTCCACCCTTCAAGGTTTCCTGATTCATTAAGTTCTGCTTTTCATTTAAATCCAGGTTTTCTGTTCTCAGTTTGTTACTTGCTTTATTTGTGATGGGTCATATTAAAACTGCATCCTACATCCACATGTAGCCTGGGCAAGCAAGAAAGCTCTCTGCACGCCCTTGGAAGTTTCTTCTCCTCCTTGGGATGGCTACAGAAAGAATCTATCTTGTCCACCTTCTAAAATGCCAACATGTCTATATCAGTAGCAAAGAATGAAGCACAATGGGCACTCTTTACCTTTTGTACATACAATCCTAACTGTGAGTGACAGAATCTCTTTTAGATCCAGAATTTAGACCTAGTTTTAAGCCCACTGATTTGCTAATTATTAGTTTCCAAACTTAAAGGAAGTATCTTTATCTTTATTAGAGTTAGTCTATTTATTCATCTTTTAAAAGGGAGTTTTTTTTTATGATTAGAAAGAATGTAATAAAAGGTTCTAGTGCAATGATGGACCTAGACAGGCACTCATAAATCTAGTTTTTATTATTCTACAGGTAATAGAAATCACCCTATTTTGAGTTTGTATTTCACTAATTGCTTATCTTTTTCCTTAAAATATTATTTTAATAGATTGACTGATTTAAGGCCTGGTATATATTGTAGCTACTGCACAGCTGGGCAAATTGTTCTCTGCACCAACCTTGAATCCACTTAACATAGTAACTATGCAGTTAGTATGAAAAATTTCCAACAGTGATATGAGTCATGGACTTTTTTTTAATGACTATTAGCCTTTTTACTATTTAAAAATAATGACTTAATCTTCTTCTTTCTTTCTTTATCCAGTTCAGACCATATCTGGTTGCTGAATTTCATTAAATAGGTATTTCCACCCATTGTACATCCAAAGCAACCGTATGTTGGAACCACACCCTGGGAAATTCTGATTCAGTGTCTCCAGGGTGAAGTTTGGGAGCACATAATTTGAAAATATTCCAGAAGTAATTCTGATGGCTATTTCTGATTAACAAGAGCTGAATTAAATCATGCAGAGAGCATGAGCTATTACAAAATTCAATATCATTCTTGATTTTTGGGTACTTGTGCACAGTTTCATAAAGATGAGAATGGAATTTTAATTGAGGTTATATTTCCATGGGAACAAGAAACCCAGTGCTCCTTTGTGTTCTCAGGCATTTCTGTAAAAAGGTATCCTATTGTTCACACTGCTGCAATGCAGTGAACACTATTGAAACTAATTTGCTGCTTTACACCTTCTGTAATGGAATACAGCTTGTATGTTTGTAATAGTAGAGAATGTTACATTTGTGCAAGATTTTCCATATCCAGGAATTACTCCTAGAGACAAAGAATCTTAGTACTGATGTCTATCACTGTGATTTTTCAAATTAAAAAAAAATCATTAATAACAGTTTTGCCTAAGGTCACATACCTGAGTGAATTTTTTTTTCTTTTTGTGGTAATATATGTAATTAGCTCCACTTTTTCACACAAGATAGTAAAATGAGCACATTTTATATAAAAAAAGTTAAGTCTATGCTAAGGTGCACTAGAACTACAGCAAATTCCAAAAATTCCAAGATATTTATTCTATTCACAATTCATAAAATTTTTTGATTTCTTTATTTTTTACAAATCCAGTAATTAAAACAGTGGCATTATAAAGTTAACTTTATAAGACTGGTAACTTGTTAAGTGAAAATATTAAAATCATACTGTTCTGTTTACTTTAGTCCTAAAGAAGAACAAAATTTTATTGATCATCATTCAAGCCTAACAGAATAGGAAGAGAAACTTGAATTAGACTATTTCTATCATTAACTAGTATATGAAACTTGTAAAGTACAAATAAAGTAATGTAATGCTTCATTTTAGAAGTCAATTTCTTTTTATATAGTTTTTATAGACATTCTCATAAAGTGCTTGTTGGAGAGTTGTGGAAAAAAGTAGATGCTAACACCTTCTTTTCTATGTGGCCATTTTAACTTAATGTTAAGTATATGTAAAAGAACTTTACACACTATATGTAGGTATAAAAAAAAAACCTATGTAACAAAAACATGTGAAACTATCACCAACTTTACCATTACTGTTTTTTTTTAGGATTTATTTTTAATTTTCTTTATGAATACAAGAATAGGGGTTTAAGTCATATTTGCAGGGGGATGGTGTGATGAATTCACCAGACACTGAATGAGGAGAAGAACAGGAAAATTAACTGAAATACACTTCTGAGGGGAGCAGTGAGTGAGACAGGAGAGGTCTCTGTGCTATGTGTGGGTTAGCTCCCTGACTGGGGATTGAACTCAGTCCACAGGGGCAATAGCGTGATAGCACTGAGACATTATCCCCTGCGCCTCCAGGGAGGCCCAACATTTTAAAATTTTACTGTAGTTATATTTAACCATCTTTAACATATTAGTCAAATCCATATGGATTTACTTTTTCTGTATACTTATTTTTTTCCTTAATGGACATTCAATTGTCTTAACACATTTATTGGAATATTCCTTGTTCTTTAATTCTCCATATCACTTCTGTCATAAATTGAATAATTTATGTGTAGGTTTGCTCTGGGCAACATAATTTATGGACAAAGTGCTGAGTGGTGATCAAATAATGGACCGTTATGAGGAATCGTAATGGGTAGAGGTGTTCTGGGTTAACTCATCTGAGAGGATTCTGCTGAAGACAGGCCAGGGTGACTGCCTGGAGAATGATAGAAAACTGATCATATATCAAGGTGGGGGTTCTTGCTCAATTCTTGCAGAGTTCTTGCTAAAGCTGATTTCCAAAGAAAGTGCTGCAGGGGCCCAGGAGAGTTTGAAGAACTTGGGTAGAGTTTGAACCAAGTATTCTTGTGAAGTTCTTGCCTTCTGATTTTACTGTGCGTGCTTTATCTGTATCTTACTCAGTATATGTGTATGATTCAGTATGATTTGTGTGGATAGCTACCTGTGTTTTGTGTGTTTGGAATGTTAGGGATCAATGGTCTTTGAGAATCCTGCTGCAAGTATGATCGTGATTTTCATACGATTATAGCACTATGATAGAACTACTATAAAGCAAGCTTTCTGTTATAACATTCTTTTTCTGGTTGTATAGTTTTTGAAGGAAGAATTTTGCTAATTAGTACCAAATCACATTTGAACTAACTGTAGAGCTGGGAAGGTTTGCTTTTGTGTCTGGGAGCAAGAGCAAGTAAGTCAGAGTGCATGTGTGCAGTGTTTGTGTGTATGTGAAAACACATGTAGTATTAACATTTGCTGCAAACCTGCAAAAAGGTACTTCTGGTTGCAGCATTTAAAAAGGAATCCTATTTGTTTACCTCCCTCATCCATCACCAGTTTGGAGACATGTACGTTTCCATGATGAGGATTAAGGCTATTGGGGATGGATTTATTTCTAGCTCATCCTTTCATTGATATGTTCTAGTTTTTAGTGAGACGTCTGATTAGATTTTCATCCTGGCTGCCACTCTGTTTCATTTTCCAAGTGATTATCTCAGCACTGTGAAAATTTAAAACCAGCTCACAGAGGTACACTACTTGCCTCACTAGTTAAAGATTATTCCTATGTTTACAATATTTCTATGATTTCTATTTCTAGTCAGTCTATATATGTATTTAATTTTTAGTTGTCATCACTTTAAGTTGGTCAATGGAACAGTGATCTCTAGATAATTCAAATTAATTATTTATTTAAAAATACAATATTTTCATAGAAATAAATGGAAAGAGGAACTTCAACCAAGATTTTCTAACAAAGATATGTTTTAATTAATTGACAGAACTTTTAATATTATAGAATCAACAGGTTTTTTTAAGAATTAATTTTTGATATAAAATTGGTCAAAAGCAATTGTAAGAAGTTATGCTGACACAGAGCAAGTGCTGAATCTATAAATTAACTTTCTCATCAATCCTGCTCCATGTCTCAAAGGGCTGTCAGATATTGAAGTAAATATAATGTAAAATAAGTAAATAAAAAAAGACTGACAACGTCCTTGAAAACAGTAGGTCTTTTCTTAAATATGCATGATTGCTTGATTGATTTAGAATGGAAGAATTATTGACTTTTGAAAATTAGAAAGGGTCTTAGAGAAAATCTGACTCTACTCTTTAATTACACATGAAGATGAGCCAAGGGCCAATGAAGTGAAACAAATTGCCCAAAGTTATAGAACAATTTAAAAACAGAACTGAAGCTTAAGCTGAGGCCTTCTACTTTTTAATTTGGAAGAATTAGTCCACAGATATGTTATTAGAAGTGTAAAATTCTGGGTGGCCTAAATGTCTGCTATGAGAAATTTGTGCTAATAAGCTCTCTGAACTTTTGGGATATGTATAAATCCCAGTTAGCATGTAGGGAGATAGCATAATTGTCTTTTTTTGGTAAGTTTTCTTTAAGATCCCAAATCACTAGTAGCCATACAACTAACTGAACATACTTTAATTTTATTTTCTTTTTAATATTTATTTATGCATACAAGCACAGGGGTACAGGCCAGAGGTGTGGGAGGTGAGAGGATTCACCAGAGACAGAGTGGGGAGCAGAGCAGGCAGATCCACTGAAATACACTGCTGAAGGGAGCAGCTGGTGAGACAGGAGAGGTCTGCTGTGCCATGTGGGTCCCCTTCCTGGGGGGCAGGGATTGAACTCATGCTGTAGTGGCTGCGGTTTGCTTCATAATGTGTTACTTAACCCATTGTGCCACCAAGGAGGCCCCAACTTTAATTTTATTTTCAAGCATGATTGCATTTTCACCAGGAAAGTTATGAAAAAAATCAAGTGTGAGTCTTTGGGGGAACAAACCTACAGAAATTTTTGGAACCAGGTTATTTATTCATAGCAAGTTTAATAATTAAAAGGGAGGTATCTAGGCAACATGATGACTAATTCACAGTGACTTATGAAGAGGAACATCATACACTCGTGTCGTCACAGTTCCTATGCCAAGAGAAGACTCTAGAGACTAAGGGCTCATTGAGGCAGTACAAAGCTTACAGAAAAGTCAGAAAATCTTAATGCAGTCACTTATTTGGGACAATTTGTAAAATACCTCTATTTTGTCTTTACTTTTATGTTTTAGTGATAAACATTTAACACTACATAAGGATAACTATCACAGAACTAGAGGTATCTGGTATAAGTAATGTGCAAATCAAGCAGGGTCTAGAATTTCCTCTTCTAATATTGCAAATTAACTTACATATCCTATTTTTTTAAGGGACCCCAAAAAGTGGTAGTCATGTGTAAGGCAGATAGTTACTATCTCTAAAGGACTTAACTGACAGGTTCATAAAAATTTTACTTCAAGAGCTTGAGCACACTATGTCATATTTAGAGTCAACTGGTCTTTACTTTTTTAAGATTTATTTATTTATGCATTCAAGAACTTGGGTACAGGCCAGACGTATAGGGGTAAATGAGAGTATTCACCAGAGACAGAGTAGGGAACAGAACAGACAGATTGACTGAAATACACTGCTGAGGGGAGCAGCAGGTGAGGCAGGAGAGGTCTGCTGCACCATGTGGCTGGGTTAGTGGCTCCCTGGCGCTGGGATAGTGGTTGAGGACGCTTCATGGTTGACCTTGTGCCACCAGGGAAGCCCTGATCTTTATTGGTTATCTCGGAAAATCAACTTTCATATAACTTACTTAATTCTAAAATCTTATAAGTACCTTCTCAATTAAAAAATGAACATAGAAATACTAACTAAAAATATTAATAAAACCATTAAATGCCAGAAAAGGAATTAAGCTTTATGGTTCTTTTCTCCAACTTATGTAGCTAACCACAGGTCGGGTAAGCTCTGAAAATGGGACTCTAATAATACAAATTAGTGATTTTGTGACGTTCTAATCTTAAAAAATTTTGGAAATAAATCCTTATCATAATTACATGATAGACCAGTTTCTCTTAAAACAATGCCAGATACCAACTCTGATTCAAAGGAAAAAGGAAAATTAATGCATATTTGTTGGATGAGTCAACATTTATTTTATCATTCTTTCATGTGTTTCATAATGTTATTTCACTGTCTCAGTACACATGGAACATCTCCAAGCTAGATCATATGTTAGGTCACAAAACATGTCTTAGTAAAGTTAAGAAGATGAAATAACATTTAACACCTTTTCTGATCACACTGATATGTGATATAAAAATTACAAACTATAAAAATTACAAACAATGTGATTTTTAAACAAAAATGCTTCTAGATAGCCAATGGTAAATTAAAAAAAAAATCAAAGGAAAAATATTTTTATACAAATGAAAACAGAAACACAAAACACCAAAACATAAGGACTGAAAAAAGCAGTTCTAAGAGGCAAGTTTATGGTGATAGATGCAGAAATGCAAAGGATCATCAAGGGACCACTAACTATGATAGTTATGTGCCAATAATTGGCCAATCTAGAAGAAGGGATAAATTCTTTGAAACATGCAACCAACCGAATGAAGAAATAGAAAATCTGAATTTATCAATTACTAGTAAATAAAAAGATTGAATTCAGCAATAAATGTCTCACACGAAGACAAGTACAGGACAAGATGGTTTTACTGGTGAATTAGACCCAATATTTAAAAATTAATACCAATGAATCTTAAACTTCTCCAAGATATAGAGGAAGAAAACACTTCTAAACTCATTTTATGAGGTCTTTATTTAAAAACAAAGCAAAATACTGACAATATAACTGGAAAAATTAGCCCTCCCTGGTGGCGCAGTGGGTTAAGCAACGCACTAAGAAGCAAACCGCAGCCACTGCAGCACGAGTTCAAACCCTGCCTCCGGCCAGGGAGGGGACCCACATGGCACAGCAGACCTCTCCTGCTATGCCCGCTGCTCCCTTCAGCAGTGTATTTCAGCTGATCTGCCTGTTCTGCTCCCCACTCTGTCTGGTGGATTCTCTCACCCACTACACCTCTGGCCTATACCCCAACTCTTGTATACATAAATAAATAAATCTTTAAAAAAATAGCTGAAAAAATTATAGTCTCCCAGTTAACAAAATCAAAAGGGTAATATTTTGTGTTCTGGTTACTTTGTTGGCTTAAATTATATTTAAAATTAAAAAAAAATTGTATGACATTAATGGCATTTTATATTTCATTTTTCTTAATCCCTCTTCTGTTTATGCATTAAATATGTATATACAAATATGCAAACACATAATTTTAGACCATTGAGCTGTGGGGTACATATAACATTCTGTACATATTTAAAGTCCACAATTTTATGAGTTTGGATATATGCATATACCCATGAAATCATCACCACAATTATGCCATAATGTACATCTACCACCTCCAAAAATTCCATTCCACTTTCTTCATTGATTACTTTTTGTGTGATAAAAGTTTAATATAATGCTCTCTAAATAAAACATTAAATATACAACAAAATACAGCTAACCAGAGACAGTATGCCATATGGTTGTTTTCTAGGACTTACTTACTTTGTATGATGGAAACTTAGAACCTTTTGATTAGTACTCCACTATTTTCCCTTTGCTTAGTTTCTGATTTTACTCTACATTTTTTACAAATTTATATTTTTGATTAAATGGTATCATATTGGCCACCCATTGTACACCAGGAGATTTCTGTTCTAGTGTGGTGTAATACTTGAAGGGAGATCCTATACCTCCAAATCATGAACAATGTTTTAAACCAAAGATACCTCAATTAAAAAAAAAATGCTAAAGCTAGTCATGTATTGATATGATACAGGACAATAAACTTGATTAAATTTTAAAGGCAAAAATGTAATGTCTTTATTCTACCAATAGAGATTATGGTATATTTAGTCTGGGGAACATGGTAGCCATCAAGTCCTCTTGTGGTTATAATAGGTAGGCAAAATGGACATGTTATTTTAGAAAAGTATTCGAAGATCTATCCTTTGCCTATGAGATTACAAATTTGGAAGTCAAATGAGTCACTTGACAGTTTTCATATATATTAAATGTTCTCATACATTTATACCTTGTCAATCTCACGGATGTGGACCTGGGACACAGATAGAACTGAGCTGTTTACATATATACACACATGGGCTTGGTGAGGGACTGAGCTACATGCTTCAGTGACATCTTTATTTTTCCAGGACCTTTTATAATCATCAATACAAAGCCAGTTCAAACATGACATAAGTCTATCATTTACCATTTGTTTAACCTTTTGTTGAAACATTTGTGATCACCAAGTTTGGTGTTAAATCCTGCAAATGGTATTTGTGATAGGGATCAACATTATGCACTCATTGTTAAATTGAGGTGTACCTGAGAAAGATAAAGATCAAAGCTATGCATAGAGAAGCTTTCCCAAGGGGAAATTTAACACCTTTGCCCAGAGTAGGGATGGCTCATTCATTATATGAAATGGGTCTTGAGAGAGAGAGAGAGAAACAAAGAATTTGTTCAACGTTCATACGGGGAATTCTGGCAGAAAAATCATGTAGCTTCAGGCCCATTTTCTGATCCTGTTAAAGCTGTTAAAGCGAGTGTGCTCAGCGTTTAGACCATTATGACCTTGTCAGATTCCACAGGTGTACCTGGCTGTGACTCTTGTTTCTCCACAATACCTGTTTAAGATAATGTAATTATGAATATGAGTAGTTACCAACTCGTATTTTCTTTATGTAACATAAAATAAATGTTTGCATAAAAAAGCAGACTATAAATACTTGACTACAAAGACAAAAATGTAGGCTTGAATAAAAAAGTTAATTTAATGTCATTAGGTACATTGAAAAACTCTTCCTCTGACATGTTAGGAGAGACTAGTCAAAAGAGACTGATAAAATGTTCCTTATATGATTTTACAGTTCATATAAAATGAACAGAACCTGAAACAACCTATACAATGCTGGAAAAGGATAACTTTTAAGTTCTTTCAAAACTTAGTAGTTGAATAGTACCAGCATAAAGATATATATTCTCTCTATATATATACATATATATGTATATATATATATGTTTTATATATATATATATAGTCAAATAGAAGTGAGGGTACAATAGGGATTCGTGGTTGGGTTTTGACAAAGTCATAAAGATAATTCAATGGGAAAAGAATTATATTTCCAACAAACAATTGAATACATTAAAATGTATATCATTTTATTAATCCATATTCACCTATAACACATATTGAAATATTGGAAATACTAGGGAATATTATTGAGTGATAATCAAATGATGAAATCTGTACATCCTGGTAAGATTAATAGAAATACAATGAACCTTACTTCCCAAACTTGTTATTTCTTGAGATACTGTTATTGAGATTTGAACCAAGTATATCATGAACACTTATCAATATTTTAATGGCAATACAGTGGGGTAGAAGCACAGTGGACTATGGTAGTGTACCATGGATGTTTCAGTGGTGGGTATGGTGTATTGTCAATGTCACAGGGCAGAGAGAGGGACACTTCAGCACTTTTAAACCTGCCCTCTTTAAATGGGTTTTGCTATTTGCAATATTAAGACAAACATATAAGGCTTTTAATGGAAAGGAATTTTAATGTAATTAGGGAATAATACAGAAAAGACAAAGAATATAGTTATTAAGTTAAGCACTTAATGTTACCCATCTCCTTGAGGGTAAATTTTAGTTAAATAGGATTGGCTAAAGCAAGCCTTAAAAGCTTGTCCCAAGTTTAAAGGAACTTTTAGTGGAGATTTATAGAAAAGGGCTAGAAAGAGTTAGACAAATTTGGGAGGAAAAGAGCAAAATTAAAATTAAGATGAAAGCTGCTGTTGTTAACTTTTCCATGGATCCCTCACCCACATCTGTTCCAAACATTTTAAGATTAAAAAGCAAGCACAGTTTTTTTTTTACATTTTTCTCTGTTTCATGTGTCTCCTCTAGGTTTTTATCCTGCTCTTTATTCTACTTCTTTTTTTCTCCCTTCCTTCTATCTTATTTTTTCTCTTGAGAATATTCTTATTCTTGCTCAGCTCTACCCTACTTAGGGTGGAACCGGGATTCTGGAGCTTCCCCCTTTTCTGGGGACCACCCTGTTACATCAACACCTAAAGGGGAAGATCTGACAGCTTAAAAACAAATAATTGGTAAACCAATGGTATCCTTCATTTAAAAAAAAAGAGCATTAAAACACAAGTATAAACTCGGGGAATATAGTTGAAAATCATATCTCCAAGAAAAAATAGTCTATTGATTATGTCAAAATTCAATAGAAAATGGATAAAAGCATCAAAAAGATACTTCCTCAGTGAACACAGGCAAATATATCAAACAGACATGAAAACATGCTCAACATTATTTGTCACTAGGGAAATGAAAATCAAAACCATAATCAGATACCACGGTCTACCTTTTTCAAGGGTCTAAAATTAAAAAGATTGACCATACCAATATACCACTAGGATGTGGAGCAATTGGAACTCTCATATACTGCTGATGGGAATGTAGAATTATACAGCCAGTTTGAAAACACTGTGGTAGACTGATAATGTAATTCTTCCTTTACCATCAAAACTGGCAGTCTCTTTCCTAGGTATTTACTAGAGTGAAATAAAATCCTGTACTCTGACAAAAATCTGCGCACAAATATTTATAGAGGCTTTATTTATAATAGTTTCTAACTGGAAACCACCAAATGTTCTTCAGCTGGAGAATGGATAAACATATCCAGTACAACTACACAAAGGAATATTACTTAGTAATGTATGAGTTACTAGTCCACACAACATGAATGAGCCTTAAACGCATTATATTAAGTGAAAGAATTGAGAATCGAAAGGTAACATATTTTGATTCCATTTTTATCACACCCTGGAAAAGGTAAACCTTTAAGGAGATTAAACAGGTCAGATTAGTCAGTATTTTTAAGGCACTGGGAGCTGGTGGAGTCATTGACTACAAAGAACAACAGGGGAACTTTTAGGAATGAAGCTACTGCTTTATATTTTGATTGTGACAGTGGTTACACAGTGTTTTTCAAAACTTACAGAATGATACATAACTAAGAAGCGTAGATTTTACTGTATATGAATTATACCTTAATTTTTAAGTATAAAAATAAAGAGCAAAAAAAAGTCTGTGTATGATGGTCAGTTACCTTCCCAATGAATGTAATCTGAATATATATAGAGTTTACCTACATTGATTCAACTTTTGTTAGATTCCAAGACAACACTCAGTAAAGAAATGGATAATAGCTTTGCCTAAGTTCATTTGTACTTGAACATCTAATCCTTTTATCCTGGGTCTGACTTGAGACACTTTAAGGATAAATTGACGGGTTTGTGATATTTATCTTGGAGAATCTGAGTTGCCAAAACAATGTTCCATCACTATGGAAGTGACTTACTTCTTATCCAAGAAAAAAAAAAAAATGAAGATGAAGAAGGGCACTTCCCCAAGGCTAGTAATCAGCTGCGTTAGATGGTTGCAAATGACTCTATAAGCACTTTCTGAGAACCCTAATGAAAGACATGGATTCTTTCACACATCACACACTTATTGGTACCTCCTAGCACAAAATACACTGATAAAAAAGCTAAGGCAAATTCAGTCTGCCATAAAAGGAGGCAAACTAAGGTATTAGCTCTGAAAACAAAACCAGATGCAGAATGCACAAATTGTTACAAATTAAGCTAATCAGCATTCCATCCTTCACAGATTTATCATTCCCCAAAGAATAAAGTGTAAATGCTTTTAAATAAATAGGTGTTCAGGAAAGAAAGACTTAGCATGATGCAAATATTAGTGTCTCAGGTCTTTGAGATAAAAAGTGCTCTAGGTGCCAGGCTGTCAAACTGATTAGAAGGTGAAGTATGTATTTAGTTCTTTCATAAGACTATTTCTTTTGACTGTCTGTCTAATTAGGGAATATATAGTGATTAATACAGTTGAACTGACAACTACATTACACTTCCTACTTTCCTATAAATTATATAAAGAAAAATTCACAGTAACAAACATAAGCTTTTGAGAATAAAGTGTTTTGAGATATGTTTCAAACATGTTAGTTTATTCAATGCATTCTTTTGGAAGCTTTTTAATGTCCTGTTGAAATTACACTTTTCATAAACATAAATCATTTGGTTAAGTCAATTGATGTAGAGTATAAAGCAAACTAGAGTCCTAAACTACTGTTTACAGGCATGTTTTTCTGTGTTTATGACTGTAATTCTCAAAGCATGGGTTTGTAGAGCCATCACTTCAACAATCAGGAAACATTCCAGCATCTGCTATAAAGAATGCAGTATCCATGTTTACAGCAAAGGTGTGAGCTGAATTCTAACATACAAAACAATCCAATCTAGTTTCATTCAATACACACCTTATTGCTCACCCTCATTGGGACACCATTGCTATTCTCATCTCACATTACTCCTTCAAGCAACCGGGCTTAATCTTAATGCCTTCAAAGCTACTGTGATTTGTTGAGAAATGTTTACGTTCTAAAGATGTGCTAAAAATAACTATAAAACTCTGGATTGTGAAAGAATAAGTTGACAAGTGTAGAAAGGAGGAAGAAATTGTCATGTGTTCAGTATGATTCTAAAAATGTGTTTTGTGGTGTCATTTATCACTGTAAACCATAAGATTAAGCAAATATCCTCATGCTGTATATGAGCAATTTCATTTAGCTGCCATCTTTATGTTGTGATATGTTGTCTAAAGAATAAGGAAGCCTTCCCTTTCAATGCTTCTCTTTACTGTTTTCCCAGCTACTCCCTTAAAATGCCTGAGAATCTACGATTAGTTCCATTGGGTTCAGGCAGTGTTCTGCAGTAATGCTCACTTAGGAGATACACATTAGCAGGACCCAGGATGCTTGTAAAAAATGCAGATTCCTGTGCTCCACTTGTGTATGCAAGTTGCTAGGATTTGAGAGACAGAAATGAGAAATTCGATTACCCATAATCAAATTATTTTGATTTTTCGTAACAGTTATTTGTAAGTAGTTAAGTGATCCTGATAATAAATAATAAATACTCTTTTTGTGATATGCTAACCCTAAGAACTTCAATTGTTGTCTGTGAAAAAAGTATTGTCCTGCACCCCAGTTCTTGTATGCATAAATAAATAAATCTTTTAAAAAAGGTATTACAATAAATTCATGATAATTGACTAAAAAACTAGTAACTAAATAATGAATAGATATTAAAACTTATAAAATAAAAATAGTTCATATGTGAATACTTTAAGACCAAAGAATATGAAATATGGGAACATTAATAAAAACAAATATATAAAAATCATAAATACATATACATAAATCATTAGATATGAAAAGGGAATACATAAAAATCTTTCAAAAATATTTTAAAATGAAATTTTAAGAAATATAAAGTATAAAATTGCACCGTTTGATAGTCTTGATTTTTGTTTCTTGATCGATATTCGATTGTCTTTCATTGTGGTTGAATTGAGAGGACATCCAAAATACCCAAACCTCACATAAGCTATTTTTCTTTTTGTAAGAAAACTGTGTTGTCTGTTTCCCTGGATTTTGTTTGGTTTTACTTGAATTTGCTAGTATTTTCCATATTAATCTCTAATAAATATCAAAATAATGAAAAATACATGGGAATATTATTTATTGGTATTCAAATGACATGATCTGGATGTCCTAGTAAGTTAACAGCAGCATAATGAATCTTGTTTCCCAAACTTGTTATTTCTTGAGATACTACTTATAGAATTTGAACAAAGAAATTGAACAAAGTAAAATAAAGTGTATTATTAATATTTTAATTGCAAAAATCAGTCACTCTTAATACTATGAATACACCTCAAACCATGGAAAAGTTCTAAGCCATACTGCTTGCTGGGATCTTGACCACCGAGGGGGTTCTCTTTTGCCTCTTCCAATGGTTCTAGGAACCACTGACCTTGACTTTCAGTTTTGAATATCAATGTTTCCTGCTCAGAGTAGACTTGATTCAGTGGACTTCTTTAGCAGGACAGACTGGATGGCCAATGTTGAGTTTTGATTCTTGCATACTTATACATTTTTCTGTATTCCTGTTTTTTTTTTTTGGGGGGGGGTTACTTTTTCCTGTAGTGGGAAAAACATACACATCTCCTGAGAAATCTTAGGGAGGAATCCTTGCATGGGAACACTATACCCCACATCACTTATTTCAGTGGAATGGGGTTGAAGCAACACCTGAGACTTGCCTGCTAACAAGCATCCCAGCTGATTCTTAGGCTCACGAAGTTTAAGAACTGCTGGATTGTCTTTTACACGTGTTTTCATTTTATATATGTGTGTATATATATGTATATATGTGTATGTGTGGTATGTGTGTGTAGATAGATAGTAAAATCTAGTTGGGGTAGATGGTAAATTATCATCAACTGCTACCATCTTATTGAGAATATGTTACATAAAAGCTATAGTTAAGGCAAAATGTTAAAGGATGCTGAAGGAACTGGATTTCTAGTGAAGGTGTCAGAAGAGAAAGGGTTAATTATGGACCAGGTCTAAATGAACACTTCTCTATAGCTTTCTGCACATCTATGAAGAGAACAAAACATAAACAATAAAAAAGAAGAGGTAGAGAGCAAGTTTATGTGAGAGAGAAGGAAACAGTGATTGTCAGAATAATTTAAGCTACCTCACCATTTTCCTAGGCATTTTCTATTAAAACTAAGAGGCTGGGGGAGGAAGGAAGTTGAGGGTCTGGGATTACAATTGCCTTCTAGTAAATGTTGTCATTAGGTAGTGGCCCCTGGGAGCAGAGCTTTAGCTGTCCGATTAAGCAGAAGTTTGGTCTATAGGGGGAAAATACCATGACTGGAATTTAGATTTTGGAGTTAGGAATTCTATTCCAGAGTTATCTGCTTAAAGGCAAGCTCCCCCATTTCAAGGTACATACAAGTTAATGTGGACTCTTGTATGTGTGTCAACAATGAATGAATATAATTTGGGCTGTTGCCTGTTTTCTCTTCTGTAGCTCTACCCAAGAGAGATTCTTTTCCATAGAGACAAAATTAAAGGATGTCTCAAGGTTAAAGCATTTACCCTCCCCAACTAGTCTACAATGAAGTAGATTTCTATCCTATGTAAGCACACTGCTTTGAAAGCTTTACTATTCTTCACCTCTATTCATAAAAACCTTAAGAGACAAATTCTGGAAAGATTTCTGTTTTTTATGCTGACTTATTTAAGGGTCAAAGGTTTCTTGGAATGCAGGACAAAATAAATAGCAATTCAAATACTGTGTCTGTTGTGGGGGCAGGTAAAAGGAACTTATTCTCCCCTCCCTGTTTCTCATTGAATGAAATGAAGTTAGCTAAAAAAAAAAAAAAAAAAAAAAGCTACTATGAAACCATGACAGAAAAGAATAAAGAATACTTTCCTTTTTCAGACTTTATCATTGTAATCTCTGCAGAAATAACATAATTTGCCAATATACTTGAGGTGTAGGTGGCATAATTTTATAGAAATTATTGCTGTATTATGAAATATGTAAGTTGTTATCTTTCTCCTGTTTTCTTCTTTCAGTGTATTTAGCTTACAAGAAACTGTAAAATCTGTGCAACAGGGATAAATGAGTATAATGTGACTGGAAATTTGGAAACAAAATTTGCATGAGCATTAATTTATGCAAACATTTATCCTATTAATATTTTCTAGGGTAACAACTAAATACAATAGAAGTTCTAAAATTATTTGATAAACATTTTCCATTAGTAGTAACTATGGTAAATATTACAAGTAATACCTTATTCTACTAATATAAAATATTTGTGAAGGGTTATTCTTTTGGATCTGTAATAGAGAAAAAGTACTTTTATTCTGTCAGGTCTTTTGGCATTAGATACCATTTTATAGTTTTAGTAGCTAAAATGATGGTTACTAAAAATAAAGTAGAACTGAAAACTTAAATACATCTATTTATATATGCTAACTACAAAAATATCTATAATATTAAGTAATAATTTAAAAACAGCACTCATGTTAACATATATAATACATTTTTTTGAATGTGAGGAAACAATTAGGCTATGTACATTACATTATAATTTATATACTCTACATTTCTATATAGCTATCCATGCTACTTATTTTTATGTACAGGGATTAAAATAGTGGTACACAGGTGTGAGTACACATAATTAACTTTGAAAAAATACTTTTTGCCTAAAGTTTTGTTATGAAAAAGATGTAATCGCTTTGTAACTTAAAATATATATAAAGAAAACATAAACAGTTGTAAAAAGACTAAATGGAAAAATCAATTGTGCCTATTAACTTTGTATTTGTAAGGTGTGCTGCTTTCTTTATTTTTATTAAAAATAATTAAAATCATTACCTATATTATCAACACAATATAATTCTCTGGGTGACAGTTTTTATTACATTTTTGTTTCCCCAAAATGAAATTACCGATATTGTATGTGTAATCTTTTTCACATTTAAAGGCATCTTAAAGGTTAAAATTAAAGGTTAAAATAAGCCAAAAAATGTCCATGTCTACGGAGACTATCCTTTGTCCCCTTATGCTTTGCTATTATTTTTTATTTAACTTAGCCTGTCTGGAAATCTTGACCAATTTTCAATTTTACTTTTAGAAGAGCAATTTGTGTTATGAATATTTTGGGAAGTAGTTCAGCTGTTTAAATAGCAATAATGGATTTTCCTCAACAACAATTTTGCTTTTGGAGTTTAATCATGCTCTAAAACACACTTAATTTGTGATTAGAGCTTTCTGAACAACACAATCACCCACACAATTACATAGCTCTGTTGAAATTATTTGCAAGGCAAAGAACAAGTAGGTCAGCACAAATGTTCCAGGCTGTATCACTGAAGCAGATGTGAGATGTGATCAATAGTCAGCAGACTGTTTACAAACTTATTCATAAATGTTCACATTAATTTATTTGGGAAATGTTTGTTGAATAATTACTGTGTTTCATGCATTAACCGTAATAGTTGTGGCTTTACACTGATCAGCCAAAGCAACCATGCCCCTGCTTCATGGAATTTTTAAGAATGATTCAAAAATAATAGTTTCCTCAAACATCTAAACTGACATTCCTTTTTTCCTGATGATCAATGTTGCCCTATGAAACTCATTGACTGAGGCAATAGCCAGGTAGCTTTTCACTAATATGCTCACTTCCATTGGTTTCTCCTGTTGAATTGTTTCCTTCCTACTATCAGTTAAGTTAGTTCTATCAACCAGTCCTCCTATTTTCAGGCCCTGACCATCTTACTGTACTCTAGTTGATAATGTTATTTCCTACTGGGGTATAGGATAAAAATTCTGGAATATGTACATGTTCATGGAATCAAATAAGCAAGCAAATGGATTAGTAGTGAATATATTAATATAAGTGCCTATTTCCCTTAATATAGATACAGTTGGATATAGGGAGAACTATCTATAGATACATGTATAAAAATTGGGTTTATACAAACATATGTGCTATTTCTTTTAGTTATAAGACTCTTTGAAACAGATACTCCATAGTAATAAGTACTCTTAGCACCTATATTTTGGTTCCTAATATCATTTTTCAATACTAAGAATAAGGCATCCTCAGAGAAATGGCTCATTTTAAGAATGTGGTATGAAATACACAAGATTGTGCTGGAGCATCTTGTATTGGCAGAAAATAAGAGTGTGCACAAGGAAACCAAAACAAAACAATATGGGAGTACATCACAGGGACATATGTTAACTAAAAAAGCTCTTAATGTCTGTCTGAAGTATCCTGGAAATATTTGAGCAACAGAAAAAGTAGTAAAATAGTCTAATAGTCTAAAATAGTAGTAATATAATAAAAATATTTTACTGTTTACAATATTGGATCATAACTCAAGTTATAAAATAAATATCCATAGGACATACCGATATAAATAAAGGGAGGAGAAGAGACAAAACATCCATGCTATAACATCCAAAATCATTGATGTAGGTGCACCATTCTCAAGGCAGAAGAGAATGTGTACCTGCCCTGCAGTGGAGGCTGCATGGAGCAACAGCAAAAAAGTGGATCAACCTCACAGTGAGAGAAACTGATATGTTTGAAGATATGTTACTTTGGCTTGTAGGTTATCTGGAGCTCAGGCTAGTGGAGGCCCTAAAAGCTTAAGAGAAACTTCCACCACTCCCTTACTACCTAGATTTGTTACTATTTGTCTACTCTAAACAAAACACTAAGTTAAATAGAATAAAAAAGGTAAAAATAAATGTTATCAATTAAGTTTTTTTTAGCTACTCTCAGAATGGCACAAATTAATTCATTTATTGATTCAGGGAATTATTATTAAGAATGTCATATATCAGGAATAAGAGATTATTGGTTACTTTAGAAGTGAATGACAAAATTCTGGGGCTGAGACCATCAATGAACCTAATGGTGAATCTGCTTTCAGGACTTTTGTTCCCTGCCCTCCTTTCCTTCCCACACACACCTTCCCTCCCACCCCTTCCATTTCTCTCACCCCTCTAGCCCCTCTCCCCCCAGTGATCAAAGAAGGGTAAAAATTCAACAAAGGATAAATCTAGGGCAGGTCTCTCCATCCTGCTTTCTGCTACTGAGCTGCTCAAGCCTCTCCCAGCATATTTCCAAAAGTCTGAGTTTAAATATTATGGAAACATACATCTGATGAAGAGTGATGCTACAATACAGTCTATTCAGACTGTATAGTAATCTCACATAGTGTAGTAAACTAATATTAGCTCAATACAAAATAATAATAAATCTCAAAAAGGTTTGCATTTTCTTTTAACCTAGTTATTATCAACATCATCATCTCTTCTTCAGGCAACATCTCTGCCAACAGCCTGTCTCACTCCTGGCTCTACCGCTTGCTGGAAAAACTGCTCTGATTCTGAATTCCATCATGTAACTTGGTCCCTGGGCTCAGGCTAAATCATATCCGCTAATCCACGACTGTTTATGGCTTCCTGCTACGGTTTATTTATGGATTAGTGATCCTATAGGTTCTTAAATCACATATCCATCTAGTTTTGGGGGTTTCTGTTTTCCTTGTTAGGCCTTGACAAAGATTAATCACATATGCTATCGGATTTATGCACATTCACTGACTTTATCCTCTGCTGCTAAGGAATCAGATTATTATTCATTGAATTTTTAATCAGCAGCAACAGCAGTTAGGACAGGAAGCATACCTGTACTCCAAGAGGGGAATTGCACTTGTTACAAATCCCTTATTAATGAAATACTTCCCAGGCAGAGGTCCATGGATCTGTGCGTGGTCCCTGCAGTCAGTGCTGAATCTGTTAGGTCACCAAGCAAATTTGTTCATGGTACTTTTGAAATGAAAAGACGGGTGATGTTATGTTGATTGATGGATATTGTCTAGGCCTCCTGTTTACTGTGCAATTTAGACAAGGAACTTAATGTATTCAATCGTGATATTTCTTGTTATCATTTTCATTCACTGTCGCTACCAACAATACCAACAACATGGCTTTGAATAGTAAAGGCAGGTAGAAATGTTAAAAACTATTGTAATGCTAGTCTATCAAATTTCTTTTATTCTCATAACTAAAAAAATGACTAATAGAATTAATTTAACATTGTGAAAAAGCAGTTTTAGCTTAAAATACTTTGTTTTGAAGGTATATTTTCTCATTAAAATCAGAGAGAGGAAAAATAATTCTTAGCACCATACCTATATACAGATATTATTAATAATTTAGTGTTTCATCATTGAATAGTTCTAATCTTTAAAGATGTAACCCAGATATCCTTGACTTTATAATAAAACATAAGGTGACAATTTTTCTTTCTTTATACTTTCAATGAAATATATGGAGAGAGAAAAGTGAAAATAAGTGTACCGGTTAGTGAGTTTTCTTAAACTGAACACAATGAAAACTGCAACTAAAAAAAGATAGGAACAGAACCTTAGTAGGCCTTTTGATTTGTTGTATCTATACCCCCTTTGCCTGCAAGGAGAAATAAGTCTGTAACTTCTACAGACTGGATCGTTTTGTCTATTCTTACACTTTATGTACATGGAATCACACATTTATAATTGTAGATCATTTATCATTGTTATATTCAGTTGTGTAAATGTGTAATAGTTATTCTATTATTAACGTGATTTGGGTATTTGCATAGTTGGTCTATTGCACATAATGCTTTTATGAATATTCCAGTGTGCATCTTTTAGTGAAGGTATGTACACACATTTAGATCCTACTAAACAGTTTTCCAAGTACTATGCCAGTTCACACCCAATTAGCAGCATATAAGTTTTGGTTTTGAAAACTTGTCAGCATTTCTTCTTTCTGTTTTGTTTCATTTTGTTTTGTTTCCTTGTAGTTATTCTGGTGGGTATTGGTAATACATTATGGTTTAAATCTGTACTTCTGGGGTCTCCCTAGCTGCGCTATGGGTTTAGCAACAGACTGTGGAGCAGATCGCAGCCACTGCAGCAGGAGTTCAATCCCAGTCTCCGGCCAGGGAGGGGATCCACATGGCATGGCAGACCTCTCCTGCCTCTCCCGATGCTACCCTCAGCAGTGTACTTCAGTTGACCTACCTGTTCTGTTCCCCGCTCTGTCTCTGGTGAATCCTGTCACCCCCATGCCTCTGGTCTGTACCTCAGTTCTCATATACATAAATAAATAAATCTTAAAAAAAAATCTGCACTTCCTTGGTGATTAATGAAAGAAAACAGATCACCTTTTTAACTATTTGTTTTGGCTATTTTCATGTGCCCCTTTGTGAATAGTCTTTTCAAATCCATCACACATTTTTTTTCTGAGTTATCTTTCTTTTTCTTACTAAGTGCCCTTTACATATTTTAGAAATTAGGATTTATTAGATTAATTTTCAATCCTACCACTTAGATCACCTTTTTCATCTCTTAAAGATGTCTTTTGATAAACATAGCACTTTATTTTAATATAGTATAATTAATAAATTTTTAATAGTGTTTTTTGTGGCTCATCTTTGTGTACTTCCAGGTCACAAAGATATTCTGATTATTTTTCTGCTGAATAGTTTAGATATTTTATTCTTATAGTTTAAATACAGTCCATATGGCACTTATTTTGAATAAGGTGAATTTTTGCCCTGTGTGTTCCAAGACTCAGCAAACTCCATGTGAAAATCTGGCTGTACTTTTGAAAAATAAGAGGTGTAATGGAATACACTATAGTCTATATGGCCTGAAACTTGTCCCAAGAACATAATTAACATTAATCACCTGCCTTCTCTCTCTTTTTTTTCTATATTTTTCTGACCTCTACCAATACTTCATTTGTTCCCGTTATCATTTAATATTCAGAAACTGGTTAGCTTTTTTTTTTACATGACACAGCAGTCCCTTTCTGTTATCAGTTCCCAACAACGAGCCATAAAATTTGAAGTATAGTCTGGCTCCTATTTATTATTTAGTATAATTTTAGCTCTTGATGAAAATCAGGCCGATTAATCCCTTTACTATAATAACTTTTTTTTGATTGCTTATTTTCTAAGGTCATGAGGAGCTCAAATGACCTAGTCATAACTGTATGTTTAGCAAGTACTTACTTGTCCACAATGGAAAATATTAACCACCACTCCAACCTTCAAAAGAATTTATTTTTCAGAACCTCTATTCCTTCAAAAGCTAAAGTTGCAGAATTCACTGAAAGAGTCTTTGAGAGTGATGGTGAGAGGGAAACCTGTGTGTTTCAGCCATGTGTATGTCATATAAAGTTAACTGGTTTAACATATAAACCAGTGACATTATGGATGGCTGTGTCCTTAACTTGCAGAAGTTGTCCCAAAACTGAAATCATAGCTGAATCTCTGAAATGAATGAACTTCCACACTAGACTCATTTTCTTTCCCACTGAGTGACTGGCACAGCTTAATTATGCACTTTAGTCCTTATAGCAACTGTTTGAATAAGTTTTTACTGTACTATTTATAGATAGGAAAATGAAGTTGTAAGATATTAACATTTAAAATTATTCATCTAATGAACTATAATTTATATGATACATGTGTCTATCCATATATCTTCCTTAGTCTCAGTGCCCATTTTAAATGCATTGTTACCTCATAGTAAATATTTTCTGTTTCAATTCCTTCTTTTTAAAGATACATATGAATTCTATTCCTATTTAATAATGTGCAAGACTATAATAATTTTAATCAATTAAAAATTCACAAATAAGGGGGATGGAAGCAATTAAACCTAAGCCTCTAAATAAAGGTGAAATTATCTCCTGGATATTCAGAGCTAGAAGCCTTGGGATGAATTCATTGTTTTTGAGAAATTCAACTTCTCTTTTGTCTGAAAACAAGACAAGTCATTATGGAAATATTAGATAAATAATTTTCAAAATAAAATTTAAAGAAAAACTTAAATTAATGCATGAACTATTATATCATTTGTTGTCCTGATAGCCAACATAAATCTACTTGATTGTTACCAATTTAACATATAAACTGATGTTAGATAGTAAACTGAAATTTCTGCTTGCATGATTATTAGTGCATATTATCAAAAGAAGTCTAGAAATGTTTATATGTGGTAATATGACCATGCATTTTAATTGAAATATGATAAATCTAAAAGTGATGGTGAAACCTGAATGATGAAAAGAGTGGTGAAATTCACATTAGACTTGACCTTGACTTTAACCTTGCTTCATATAATACATTAAGGGTTTTATAAAGACTTTATTTATACATGTTAGAATAAGGATATATCTCCTTGTATATGTGTCTCCTAGTTTTCTCTCTTCCAACTCCATTATCTCCTGTTCACCTAGCAACATCAAAAAGGCCATGGGACCTGTTTCCCAGAAATAGTTTGTTTAGAAGAAACAGAATAGTCAGCAAGTGATGTTGGTTTCTAGAGAGGTGCTTTTTTAAAGGAGGAATGAGGAAATAAGATAAGAAAATCTTTAATCTCTGTACTTACTAATAAGCAAATATTATCTGTGGTCTAAGAAAGTCATGTTTTGGGGATGTTTCATTTGGAAATATTCCAGGACAATTTCATGTGATTTATTGAGGTAACTTAGATAAATACTGACTTCAAGAACACAGTGTCTATACTTCCAGAGAGAGATCTGTGGTCTCAGGCATACTCACCCCTGCAGCCTAGGATATCAATCTGCTGGATGACTGAGGTACGTTCATAGGATCTCCCTAATTTTTACTTGAAGCAGAAGAGACCCAGGACCTGTGGGTCCCTGCATACCCTCTCTGCTAATCCAGCCAAGGGAACATGAATAAAGAGCTTGATGCCAGGAAAGGATAGGATAGATGTTCGATAGGAAGAACCCATAGGGCTGACTTAGGGTAATACTCTCATCCTTCTGCTATGCTTTTTATGATTAACTTTTGTGGAAAGTAGTTATCAAAATATGGAAGTCACCACAAATATCTCCCAATCTGAACTCTGATTACTTGCCTTAAGCTTTTGTTCATTAAGGAGAAAAATGTTTCTTAGTTTTGCAAAAATAGTATACTTCCTTTTGCAGAGATCAAGTACTAGGAGGTGTAAGATGTAACCCTTTCTGTTTACACCATCCAAACAAACCAGGGGTTAGCATAATATAAAGAACTCAATTTATGGAAACTAGATCCTGTCACATCTTAGCAACTTAGACATCACTTTTTATGCAGTGAGGAGATGAATAATAATTATGAGATAAATCAGAGTATCAGACCCAGGTTTTACTCAACCCCTCTTAGCCATGTCTTAACTTCTCTTAGCTTAAATAACATTTTGTGAAAAAAAATAACATTTTGTGAATGAAAAAGAAGATCATTAAAAAATCAGATTACTGGTATTCAAAAGATGATGTGAGATTTTATGTGAACTATGTTACACCATATGTTCAATATAAGTGTAGGCATTGATTGCAGTGCTTGAGATATACAAGTGAACAGCACAGTCTCAGATTCACACTGTATTCACAGTCTAGCCCAGCTCCTGCCATAAATTTAGCCCTGATCACTCAAAAAACTTTTGGTTGTGACAGACATCTGCCTTTAAGGAACTTATGCAAATATTGTGGTTGGAGCAGGGAGATCACTATGAAGAGATTACACTGGATTGTCTGGTTTATGACCTAGAAACTAAGGTGGCCTGGTCTCAGTAAGAGGGGCTGGGCTCAAATCTGGATTTCCACAGGTGATGGCAAGATGGGACTACTTTTTCTATAGCCACATCAAAACTTCCAACAGAGGCATTAGATATCAACGGTTGGCCTTTACCAATAGCTGGCTTCTTCATACAATAGAAAGCTAGCATCTAGACTGTTGAATGCTGGGCACCTTTTATATGTATTCTCTATTAACACCATTTTTATATTCTTCTCTAAAGGTTGGCATTCCTCTCAGTGTCCAGTACAGTCTTAGCTTTCATATCTATTCCAGAGGGTCACAAGCCTCCTTTTCAAAACTACTTGCAAATTCTCCCAATTAAGTATCTTCTCTCCTGCTTCATGAAGTTTTGTCATCACTTTCCCCCAGCTACTCACATGTGCATAACCCACCCATAGAAAGGACTGGAAATGTGTCAGTCTCATGTTTGATTGGCTATAGAAATACATTATTTTTTTCCTTATGACACATAAAATATTTTCTTTTTTAAAGATTTATTTATTCATTTATGCATAGAAGAACTGGGGTACAGGCCAGAGGTGCCAGGGGTGAGAGAAGTCACCAGCGACAAGTCTGCCATTAGAAATATTTTAAATATATAGCAAGTATACACATTAAAGAATTTGTTTAAATACATAAAAAAGAAGCTTAAGTGACCAAGTGAGCAAGCATGTAGTAGGGCCTAGAAATAATTACAAATGATAGTTTGTTGTCCTAGACCTACAGCCTAGATACAAAATAAATGGTACCATTTATTGAATGTTAATAATATGCAGGGCCATCCCATTAGGCATTATTGTTAACCTGCAAAAAACATTCTGTAGAATAGCTTGTTAACACATGTTAATAGAGGGATAAATTGAAATGTCGAGTGAATTCACCGTTAGCACCGTTATTGAGTACCTATTATGTGCTAGGTAAAGTTCTTTGCTGTGATCAGAGGTGAAGTGAAAAACTAATGACTTTATTCAGTTATTCCTTTTATCACATGACCCCTCCTGACACTGGTTTTTGTGTCATTTTTTGAAATTGACATAATTAGCATTCTATCCAACATTAAAATGTGGTTGGTGTAGAACGACAGCAAGTAGCTTATCCTGATCTGACTGGGTTGACAGCACTGTGGGTCCCTCGATGACAATCTGCCCTCCAGCAGGGCTCTGATGAAAGTCACTTGTGCTGTTCCCATGGCCGATAACATCTTTTGGGGACCACACCTTCAGGAGAGAAGGCATGGTGAAAAAAAATTGGTTTTGATTGAATACCTGGAAGAAGTTTTTTCATTATGAATTATCCATTCAAAGTGGCCATTTTTTTTAAAACTGAAGTAATACTACATTGTAACATCATAAAAGTTTCAAGCATTCATGGTTGAGAATCAACTTGTGTACTATTATTATGTTATGTCTTCTGTTTTAACAAATTCATGGTCAGTTTAGTGCTGATAGAATTTCAGAGCCCTGGGGTTTTACATCCAAATCATGACAACTCCCACCCTTTCCCCGCAAAACACACAGGTCCATATTACAGGGCTGTGCGAAGCTCGTGGGGGGTTAGATAAGTAACAGGGGTGATAAATCTAAGTGCTACAGCAGGGAAGTTTCATTCCTCTTTTATGAAGCAAAAAAAAAAAAAAAGAGTAGCAAGATGAAAGACTTAAGAGATTACAAAGAGATTTTTAAAAGCAGGCTTTACCATAGGAAATGGCACTAGGATAAAATATTGAAGCAATGCTGCTATGGAACTGACAAAGAAAATTCCATTTAACCTCAAGTTCAACAAAAATATAACTTTTCTGAGGATATGATTATAAGTGATAGAAACATGTTGTCTATATATTTTTCCAATTGTCTTGTAACAACTTCAAGGACTCAAGCTGTCTAAATTACTTTTTGGAACAAAAGGTGGATATAAATAAATGAATCAAATACAGCATGAAGATTAATCAAGAATTTCTTGGCAGGTTTAGTGAAAACATTTAGGTGCTGTTTCCTTCTCATCCCTTCAATTTAAAAACAGCACAGTATTGCACGTTAATATGTCATGCTGTGTACACTTATATTGGCATTTAGTCTTTCGATACCTTTTGAAAACAAAAATCCCAGAACTCTGCTGTTTCCATGGTAACTGCATTTTAAGAAGGTAAAGTTTACTGTTTGATAGAGCTGGAAGGCTATTAACATCAGGTCTCAATGATACTGAAATTGCGGTGTCAGGAGGAGTCAATACAACACAAGAAGCTTGACTTGACCCTACCCAGAATTCATTTTACTGGAAGAATAGGTTTAAAAAGCAAATAAGACAAATTATTAAAATGGCCATTAATCTCTACAATCCAATATGCAACATTTACACTGAAAATATGTCAGTTGAAATCCTAATCTAATGCTAACCTTGAAGAAATTTTAGAATCAGAACTGATCCTTAAGGAATTTCATTGCATCATATTTTATAGTAGTTTTATAAAAGCATAATCTTCCTGGTTAATGTCACCTTCTCTGTGCCCCCAGATCCACAAAGACTTAAAGAAAGCAAATATAGAAAGAAAAAGAAGCAGAAATATTCTCTGAAAGAAAATATTCTGTGGTTCAGGAAAAAAGAGACATTCCATTTGAGCAGTTTCTCAGGTGGCAAAAGTTGTGGCAAAGTACCAGAGACTGGGTGGATTAACAGAAATTGATTGTCTCCAAGTTTTGAGCCTTAGAAGTCCAAAATCAAGGTGTTAACAGGATAGATTCCTTCTGAGGGTCATGGCAGAGAATCTGGTCCACATCTCTTTGGTAGCTTCTGGTGGTTTGCTGCAATCTTGTAATCCTTTGTTTTGTGGATATATCATCCTAATCTGTTTTATGTTAACATGGCACACTGTGTGTGTGTGTGTGTGTAAATTTTATCCTTTTACAATTATATATCAGAAACATTGGATCAAGGACCTATTCTACTCCATTACAACTTCCTCTTAACTAATTCCATCTGCAACAACCTTATCTCCAAATAAGGCCAAATTCTGAGTTCCCGGAGGTTAGGATTTCAACATATGAATTTGTCAAGTAAGTGGCATCTGCTGTCCATTACCTGGAATAGAAGTACATAGCTACATTTTACTCAAGAATGATGAAGTTATCCAGATATTATTATTTGTTACATAATTTTCAACAGAGGTCCAGGAACATTTTCTTCAAGTAAAATATTTTAGGTTTTGTTGTCCAAGAGTTACAATCTAAACTATTATGTAGGTAACTATGTAATTATTTAAAATGTGAAAATTAAAAAATATAAACTATGCTTTAGTTCACAGATTGTTTCAGTAAAAAAAGTCATTTACAGAGCTCTGATCTGTAATGTAGATATTCATACCTACAAAATATAAATTGACCTATTGGAATTATATAGTGTGTTCAAGGTTGAACTATAGATTGGAGCTAGATACCAGATTTCTAAATGGGAGACAGAAGGTATAGCTTGATCCACGGCACAAAAATGTATATTCTATTCAAACTGAGAATTAGAACAATTTGCATCTGGGAGTTACAAAGGCAATGGGCCATGGAGGAAACTTAGTCAAAGCAGGAAGAAGGAACTGCAGGGTGGTATGAAATTTAACACTTTCAAATCAGTAGCACGGTGTCTTGCACACTGTACATGTGGACTATGTGTTATTTATTACACTTTTATGACTTTTATGTTAGGGAAATTCAGCTTAGACTAGGTAGAAACAGCTGTATGTAACTTGAGGAGATTATTTATTTTCATATATGCAGGAAAGGGAAAAATGAAAGATGAAATATCTCCAGGATGAAAGGTTTTCTTGGTGATCCAAGTGCCTAAACTGGTTCATAACAATTCTCTCGAGCTTTGTCCCTGCAAGACAACTTCTAAGGACTACATGTTTGTGTTACCTCAAAACCCTAACCCTTAATTCATCGAAATGGAATTAAGAGGTGGGGTCGTTAAGAGAGAGTTGTTTTGAGGGTAGAGTCCTTTTGATGGTATTAGTGCCTATCAAATAGATATTCCTCTTCTCCCCAGTCCTCATCTCCTTTCCCCTCCCCTCTGTTCCCCTCCTTTTCTTTCCCCTCCCCTCTCTCCTTCTCACCACCATTTGAGAATCCAAAAAGAGAAGATACCACATGCAAACCAGGAAGAAGGCTATTACCTAACACTATATATGCCAGCACCTTAAATCCTAAATTTCTAGCCTTCAGAACTATGAGAAATAAATGTTTTTTTGTTTAAGCTACTCATACAATGGTAATTTGTTACAGCAACGTGAGCTGACTCAAACATCTCTCACTGTCCACCATCAAACAGCTATCATCCCAAACTCAGCTGCAGCAAAGTCAGTTTGTTGCATTTAAATGTTTTCCAGTGATTAATTAATATTAAGGACCTAACAAGACTTGAAAGTTGTATTCTAAAAGCAAACAAAAGCATCGAACATGGAAGCCATAGCCCCACTTAATTACTTTCTATATGAAAGGAAACATGAAAACCTGGACTACACAGATTTAAACAATTATTCCTCCATATGATTTTTGCTGCATCAGGGTGCATGCAGCCAATCAGTCCTGCAAATGCAGGTATACGCTTCATGCAGTAGCAAGCATCTTCCATGATGCCTGGTACCAACATTGACATGGTTCCCTCCAGTCCCCAGAACAACTGGGCTCTTTCTGGTGACTCTGTGGGGGACTCTTCTGGGTGAAGGAAGCAAAGAGGTAGCACTGGTTCCTGCATTGTCCGCACTGTATACTACTGATGTATCCTTTTTTAATGATGACCAAGCTCATCAAGCTTCTCTTTAGCTCCTGGAATGGCAATATTCCCAAAATAGTTATTTTTCTCACAACTTTTAAATATTATATAGAATTATTCAATACTGGGTGTAAGAAAAAGTCCATTTCTTCATCTGAAAATGAAACTCAAAGAGGTCAGTGTGCTCTACTGGTTACTGTTTTTGACCTTAGATTTAAATAGCAAATAAACTATAATAAAAACTTGGAGTTTACTGATTTGAAGTGTCATGTTTGATTTAAATCAGGTGAGATGTAAATTTGGGTTGTAAACTTAAGATGAATGCCACTATGTGGAATAAAAAGACGTTGAAGTATAACGCTGTACATCTAGAAACTATATAATGTTATAAACTAATGTTACATCAATTAAAAAAAATAAAAAGAACCTCTCAATAAATAAATAGATAAATAAATAAATAAAATGTTCCTAATCTTTCTGTAGAAGAAATGGGATGTAGGTCAGACTGCAGGAGGTGAGAGGATTCACCAGAGACAGAGTGGAAGCAGAATAGGTGGATTTACTGAAATACACTACTAAGGGGAGCAGTGAGTGAGACAGAAGAAATCTGCTGTGCCATATGTAGGTTGGCTTCCCTTTGGGAGATGGAACTCAGGCCATGGCAGTGACAGCACTGAGACTTAATGCCTAGGCCACCAGGGAGGTCCAGAATGTTTCTATCTTTTAAGGACATCCTTGCAGTTAAAACTTTGCAAATATCCATAATTAAAAATTTAAAGGAAAATCTTTAAATATGAAAAATTTTATATAACTAAGGAAAAAAATATAAAGGCAATTTTCCATCCAACAGTTTGTACAAATTTATATACCCACCAGTAGTATGAATTTTGTTTATGTGAACATACTTGCCCAAACAAATGTCTAATGTAAATAGTGAACCTATAAAAAGTCATATTGATCTAGTAGTTCAAAAGCTATTCATGCTTTCTTTGTTTCCTGTATATTTATATTTCTATAGCTTGAATATTTTCTCATCTATTTTTAAGGCAACTATGTCTTTTGTGTATTGTTGATTTATATTCTTTGCCCATTTTTGTTTCTTATTAACTTTGGACAATTTACATACTAAGGATAATATTATATATACATAATATTTATTATACATAAATATATGCATATCATTCTTTCAAAATTTTATGGGTTTTTCTTGAATTTAAATTAATGTACAACTAAAAATTTAATGGTTTTCTTTAGACATGAAACACAACCACTTTCAATGGTTTGCAAGATCTTATCAGTATTTTTTAAAAGAGTAAAATTAAACAATAAGTATATTTTGTCTTTTTAGTAAAAGAAAAAAATCTATTTCTAATAACAGTCTGTTTTTGATAGAGATCTGGAAAGTTATGAGAGCTACGATGAGGGCCTACTATAAGGGTATTCTAGGGTCTTCACTCAGTGCTTTTGTGTAAATATAAGGAATAACAAGTGCAGGTTAGCTAGGTTTAATTGTGCTTTTTGAAAGGACACATTTCATCCAACTTTAAACAGTAGTTCATACTTCTGCTTTGTATTTGTGTTGGTCATGCTTACGAAATAGATGCTAAGTGCTGTGAGAAAATTAAAAAGAAAAATAAAAACAGATGATATGTGTAACTGAAAATAAAAAGCACTTAAAAAAAAAGAGTAAAATCGGGGCCTCCCTGGAAGTGTAATGGGTTAAGCAATACACTGTGAAGCAAACCATAGCCACTGCAGCACAAGTTCAATCCCTGCCCCTGGCCAGGGAGGTGACCCACATGGTGTGGCAGGCCTCTCCTGCATCTCCTGCTGCTCCCCTCGGCAGTGTATTTCAGTCTATCTGCCTGTTCTGTTCCCCACTCTGTCTCTGGTGGATCTTCTTGCCCTCCACACCTCTGGCCTGTACCCCAGTGTTTGTATGCATAAATAAATACTTTTTTTAAAAAAAGACTAAAATAATAAGTTTATTTTATTAAATGGTCACAAATTGAACCGTTTGTGAAGGTAAATGTCGTGATTGATTCCAACACAGAAAAATAAATAACAAGTATAAAATTATCCCTTTTTTTAACTTATTGTAGTTTTTATCCTAGATGTTCTTATGACAATGCCATACACTCATTTATATTGCCAGAAAGTCTTTATTTGACATATATTTAAGTCCTGAAAATGGAAGTATAAATGGAATAAAGAAAATTAATTGCTTGTTTTGTTGTAAATAAGAACTTAAGAGAAAATTTTATCTGTATCCATGCAAAAGGAAAAAAGCTTTAAATGAAATAAATTATCATCATGGGATATCATTGTGAGCAGATTACATATAGTAATCTATAACATTTCTTGGATAAATATTCTCCATTACATAAGTAGCAAAAAAAAATTTACACTTTCAAAGCTGTCTGCAAATTTTGTTATCTTGCATAGAGAATAAAAGAATCTATTGATCAGTTTGTGGAAGTGTGAAACTGAATGCAATTAAGAGTACACTGTATTCAGTAGCGAGGACCATATCTGGTTATCTGATCAAGATAATAAACATTTTGATTTATAACATTACTCCTTCTATTAAGCATTTGCAGTGATCAATTGTGCTCCAGGGCAAAGACCCATCTGTCCAAAGGTGAAGTTTAATTTGGGAGAAAGAAACTCTGCTTAGGAATTAAAATGAAAAGATCTATCTGCTGAGAGATGACATGACTGAGCACTAGATAAATCTGCTTCACTTTCTCAATACTGCTTTAAGTAATGATTTATGGTTGAACCTGGAAATTAACACAGTATCTTTCCTTTGTCTTACTCAACAACTATACCCTCCTTTTTTTTTTTTTAACTTAGAAGGATGAGTAGTTTTATTTCAGCCAAATAACCATATTCTCCAAACCTAGATCCTATTCTGGAAATCATACAACAATCTACATACACTATGAGAGAGTGGACCCACCATTATAGGAAAATTTGAAAACATTCGTGATTTTTAGTAATATGACTTTTCTATCACACATTTTATATGACTGACTTCTCTCAAACATCATTAAATATATTCTTTTTTAGATGATTCTTGTTTCACTAGATTGTAACCATATTTCTTCTTGTTGCTTGGAATGTAGACAAAGTAACTCTTAGAACTGGCTCCTTTATTAGCAGAGGTAGCAAAAGATACATATGCCCATACACAAGTTTCTATGTGCATATAAATGTGCGCTCATACTCACACAATAGTTATGTAAAAGAGCTTCTATTTTATTTAATAATACCAATTTCTGATACCTCTAGTTAGAAGTGAAAGATCCACATGTCATAAAAACAGATACTATATGTGTTAATTTACCTACACTTCTCCCTTAGATTTTCCTGTCAAGATGCTACTGAGATAGTGGTATGTGTACAGGAAAAAGACCTACTCTAAGAAACTTTAGTTTCATTGTGCCTCAATTTCTAAACATTCAAAAATGTTATTTCTATATCAAGTGTTTAAATATATAATTTATACTCTTAGAAGAAAATATTCACCTGGATCTTGAGCTAAACTCAACCTTAGTAAAATCATATCATTTTCCAGGGGAGAAAGCAGAATTCTTCACTGCCCAGTTGTCACTGAATAGTATCTCTGCCTCTAACCTTTCAGTATCCCACAAAGCCTGTTGACAATAGAATTAATTTGGGAAAGGGGTTTCCATATGAACAATTCATATTATCTTTCCCGGAAGCTATTTTTAAAGTGTTTCAGGGTTACGATCTTGTAGTGTTGTAAGACTTCAGCTACATCTAGTTGTGGTGAAAGCATGACAGATATATTTTTGTTTTTTCTTACTAAGATTTCATTAACTGTAGGTTAGGAAAACAAAAAGGAATCTACTTCTTTTAATTAAATTCTAAGTTGCATTTTAAAAAAGAAAACCTGAAGGATGGCATTGATGCAATAGAAACCTCTGTGGAAAGTACCAGGTTATACAAGTTTCTAGATAACCAAGACTGAAAATAGCAGTTATATTTAGACACATATCTTACACTTAGTTCTGCATATATAAATTAATGTGAAGAGAAATAGGAGCTTTAAGCTATAGTAGATGAGTAAAGAAAAAAAATCATCCTACTGAAAAATCAGTAAATTCGAAAATGAAATTACAAAGAAAATATGAGTGAGGATAGATAAATAAGCCAATAGATCCACACACAGTTGTTTTACAATCCTTTATTCTAAGACTATGTATTGATGGTCATATAAAAATGATAAAAGCAAAGGAAAAGTATATTACAAACCCTAAATAATAGATAAGAAAGTTAGAGCTAAAACTGAAAAGTACAAAGAAAAATGAAAAATGCTATTTTAGTATATTGAAGCAATAAAACACTCAAATAAATTAAAATACTGGATAGCTGCATATGGAAGAGAAGAGAAATAGTGAGGAAATATCTGTTACATATCTAATAATTAAGAAAGAATATGCAATTTTAATAGTAAAATAAAAGTGCAATAATACTGTGACTAGTTCCATTTTACACTGAACTGAACATTAGAGAAATGAAGCAATTTACAGTTTATATAATCAGTAAATGAGTTATTGGATTGGGTCTTCCTGACTCCAAAAATTGGAGAAAACTAAACTGTCAACACCTATTGTACTTTCACTTTCACTACCAAGAAAGATGGTTTTCAAATCTAAGTGAATAAGAAAGTATAAAAGAAAAATTTAAATACATGAGAAAATAATGAAAACTTACTCCCATATATATCTATAACCTATATGTGTCAATATAGATTTTATATACATATATTTATGTAGATACGTATCTTACTATTACAGTGATGGTGGCTTACAATGTATACAAAACTGTATATTTTATTCAGTAATTACAGGATCCTACCTCTTTGATGTTTGTTACCACATCACTTTCCTAGGAATAATCAATGATGCAAGTCAAGTCAGGCTACTAAAAAAAGCTTAGTGTTCTATAGAAACATCTATTATAAAATTGCCACACTTGATTCCATTGAAGATTATCATCTACAATGAACACTGTGTTCATGGTATAGTCAGTGGCAAATACAGTGTTCATATATTTATGTTTCTCAGTTAATGTATGTCTCATAGTGAATAATTGTTTTCAAATCAAGAAGATGTGCTAGAAGTTCTAAAACATGAATCTGTACTGGTTTTCAAAAACAGACAAGAAAAACTAAGACAGAAGCCATCATTACTTAAGTAAACTTACTATGATCACTTTTACTACAACACTTGGTACTTAACCTATACTGTTTCACTTAAATGTTGTGATTATGTGTGTGGATTATTTACAGATCAGGTTATCAACTTTAAAAAGATTTAAAAATTATTAGGGGCCTCCCTGGTGGCTTAGGAGTTAAGTACTAGTGCTATGACCACTATCTCCAGAGTTTGATCCCCGGCCAGGGAGGTGACCCACAAGTCAAAGCAGACCTCTCCTGTCTCACCCGCTGCTCCCCTCAGCAATGTGTTTCGGTTGATATGCCTGTTCTGCTCCCCGCTCTGTCTCTGGTGAATCCTCTCACACCCTGCATACCTGGTTCACACCCCAGGCCTTCTACACAAAAATAAATTTAAAAAGATTAAAAATTATCAGACCCATATAGCTAGAATCTGACAGTAGTTGAGAGCATGCACTGGAATTCTTACTTGCTAAATTACTTAGGAAGTTCCTTAATTGCTCTAAGCTTCACTTTTCTCTTTTGCAAAACAGGGACAAGGATAAAACCCAACTCATAGAAATGTAGTATTTATATCAAGAATACCCCAATTTTCATGGCATGTAGCAAGTGCTCAATTATATAAATAGGAACAATTCACAATAATGAGTAGAATTGTCTTATTCGATAATGGGGCACTTTTCCATTTGACTCTCTTCACTTGTATATACTTAATTCACAGAGAACACAAGAGACGAGTCTTCTACTGACCATCTATCCTCTTGAGCCTTCATATTGGGACACAGTGAGCATCAAATAAGTAATAAAATACTATGTGCTTCAGCTTAGTAGATACATCTGTACCTGATATTATTAGAAACTATAGATCTTTCTTGTTGTGTTTAGCACATAAGTCTTGGAGAAGAAAATAGAGCCTAGGAACAAAAGTTCTATTAAGTGGACAACAGAATCTGTCCTAAAACAGGAATTTAATAGTTGGGGACAGAGATTTGGGCAGATTAGGGGTCCTGAATTGTTCCTCACTCTCTTCACTAACAGGAAATTAATCTAATGAATTTCTGCTGTTATTTCCCTTTATCCTTTTACTGCATGGGCTAAGAGATTCACAGACAGGGTAGGTCTTTCTTTTCTCCCCTTAAGAAGGATTTTTTGTCAATTATACTCTGCAGAGGACTGCCATTTCACGTGAGCAGCTTTCCAGAGGACAAAGTTTGCCATGCAAAGTCTCCTAAGTGAAGGCACAAGTACAGGAACAGCACAAATACAGGTGATGAAATACTCCCTGAGACTTCTAGGGTAAGAGATTCTTGGAGTTCCAAGTTATAGTATAACTATAGTATAACATAATTCCCATAGAAAAGGGAGGTTCCATGTTCCCTGCCCCACCCAAAGAAGGGTGGAGCTGAGCAGGGAGGACAAGCTAGAAAAGATTGGGAAGAGTGCTGAAGGAGAGGAGGCGACTTGGAGGAGGCACATGGAGCAAGAGACATGTGAAGAAGAAGATGTGCTTCGTTCTCGTCTCACTGAACTGGTACCGGGAACTTGAAAGACATGGAAGCATATACTTGAAAGAGAGAGAAGTGGATGAGAGACTTGTGAGACAGCCAACAATGGCAGCCTTTACTAGCTTTTTGCTTTTGCTATTTTCCTTCCAGACTTGTATGGCCCCTTCTACCCCTTTCCTGGGGCCCCACCAGATGTGCCTTAGACTGTGGCAAGCTTTCAGTCTTCAGTGATCCTGTTTTGGGCCAACCCTGTTTGATTGGACATTTACCACAAGCAGATAGGTAAGTCTCAATGTTTTATGGGGAAACTATTTTAATTATATTTTTTCTATTGCACATTAATTGTATTAAAGTTATTTTCTATGGAAACTCTTGAGCATTAGTGTATGTTCTGTCTTCATATGGTAAATGGTAGTACTCATTTAGAGCAGACAGAGTTGGAGGTCTGGAATTATCCCTCATTCTGCCCACTAACAGTAGGAAATTAGTGAATTTCTGTTTGTGATTTCCCTTTATCCTTTTACTGCATGGACTAAGCGATTCATAGACTGGGTAGGTCTTTCTTTCCACAAAAATAAAATAGCTTTTTGTTAGTGTTGGGGGAGTATAAAAAATGCAGGCAATTTAACATGCACCTGAATGGTGTAGCAAAATATAACTGTCTTTCATGGAGGGTCCTTGAGGGCATAAGGTTGGAGAATGTCAGCATCAAAATAGACCAAAGAAATTCTCAGGTTACTATAAGATCTCTGGAGACAAACTTGACCATAACAATAAACACCTTTCAAAAGTTAAAATGCTAATGTACACATTAAAATATTATTTTATTATTTATTATTCTATCATACATATATAGGGCATGATTTGAAAAATTCACTCTGTACTTTATGTTATTGTTGGGGTTATTACGAGTGAATCTGCCATGACTATTCTTGCAGAAGTCTTTTTATTGTTCCTGTGTGCTCCTGTATCTTGGATATGTAACTAAGAGTGGAATTGTTGGGGCATAAGTTAAGTCTCTTTGTAATAATATTGAGAGCTTTAAGCAGAAGAGTCACATAATCTGACATTTTTCAATGGTCCTCTGGTTGTTGAATTGTAAATAGAGTATAAGATGGTGAAAGTGGATATAGAGAAATTGATTAGGAGTGGACTATAAGAATTCAACTTTGATGATGGAAGCTGGGAGACATGATCAGATTCTGGACAAATTTTGAAGGTAGAAACAATAAGACTTCCAGATTAATTGAATGTGTGTTATGAGAGAAAAGAGTAGCTTAAAAGTTTTGTAACATTTTGAACTTTGACAAAAGACAGACTTTTAATTGTATAAAATGCAGGTGAAAAAAGAGCTGCACACCTTCCCAGGAAGGACTGCCTGGATGCAGCCATTCAAAACTGAATAATCAACCCATGCTTATTTGGCTTTCGTTTTATAAAAGAAGGGGGGATTCATTTCTGGAGTGTGCTTGATTACTGGCAATTTTATTATGAGCAGAAAGAATTTCATTGAACAACAATCAACTAGTAGGTATAATTAAAATTAAACTGTTTATAGATTTATACCTAGTAATGTGAGGTACTATCATATTACTTGTATTTTACAAAAGATTAAATTAAAGCTTAAAGGGTTTTCCAAAGGAGACATAGAAAAAGGCTTACAAATCCATGAAAGGGTGTTTAACTTCACTAATCATCAGGGAAATACAAATCAAATGGGATATCTTTTCACACCTGTTAAGGTGGATTTCTTTAGAGAGACTAGTGTTAATCCTAAACCCTAAAGGTTTGTAGTAGGGAGTGTTGCTTCTTTGCCCTAACCTAGTAAGAGGAGTTTCAGTAGAATCCTGAGAAAGATTGGTTGCTTTTCCTCTATTCAAGGGACCTAATGCCTGATACCATAGAGAAAAGAAAGAAGACTGAGGTTGCAGCTTGAAGCTGAGCATAATTGACAGCCAGTCTGAAGTGAAAAATCCCAACAGCTAGACTCAGGTTTTTGTTTTTTTTTTTTAAATTGATACTTCTTAAGAGAATGCCTGTCAGAGGAGGGGGTGGCTGGAACTTACAGGTTCTGGGGAACACTCCAAGGTCAGAACTGACAAAGCTTCGGAATCTGCCCTGAAAGCCGGACAACTCAGCTTAAAAGTGTGAAGGAATTAGTGTGCCAGGGAGAAACTTTGCCTAATGAAAAAAAGGGTGTGAAAGGAGCCAGCAAATAAACTCTGTTCCCTCTGCATCCAGCTCACTTTTCCTGAGTAGCGGTGGCTCCAGAAAATCAGGAAGATGTACCCGTGTGCAGAATCACAGGTTTTCAGGCAAAGCTTAGTGTGGAACCACCACCTTTATTTGCTTTCCTTCTTTCCCCCATCACTTTCTTTCCCCTTCATATTTGCTACTTTGGAGTTGAATCTAGCCATCTAGAAGCTTGGGCTCTGCCTGTTCTTTTTTTGAAAGTCTTTGTCCACATTGCTTTGGGATTTTGCTTGTGCCCAGGGGTGGACAATACACCTAGAAGGTCAGTTACCTGCAGTTCCAAAGCCACACCATCTTGACTGATTTTTCTATAAGAAACTACATTGCAATCTCTGTTTGTACATATTGAGACACAAAACAAGGTGAAGACAATAGACAATCACCCAAAACAATCACCCAAAACTTTTGGTAGCTAAAAACTTTTTAACTAAAAGATTGAAAGCAAATATTGGAATCTAAACCCTCTGAGACATTATGTTTAATTGAAAGGTAGAATCTTAAAATAACTGTAATTCAATATAGTTCCAGTCACTAAACTTTATCTTTGCAATTACAATTAGTTTTCAACAGATGATAGAGGAGAGCCCAGGTTTAGAGGAGATGAACAAGCAGCAGATGAACAGGCAGCCTGCTATTATATAATTGTTCTCTGGCATTAGCTGTTCTTACAGAAGGAAGCTTTGAGAACTATTCTATATGCTATAAGAAAAGAGTACAATCATATAGGATGGATAAAAATAACCAAATATTTTATGGTGTTGTGTGTGTGTGTGTGCGCACGCGCGCGTGCATCTTTAGAAGGAGAAAAGAAAAATGAATCTCAGAACTATAGAATGCAAATTCTTTACAAGTATGTAAGAAACTTGTCACCAAATAGACTGTCTTAGACCAATACATTATTTTCAGTGAATTCAAATAGATCAAAATCATCCTTAGAGTTTTACTTGACAACAATGAAGTTAAATAGAAACCTGTAAAAATATGATTATCTAAGAAACCCAAATTATCTAGAAATTAAAAACATTTGAAGTAACTAGTGAAACAAAGATCACATCACAGAGGAAATAAAAAATATTTTGAAGTATTAATACTGAAGATAGAAATATCAGAAAATGTATTGGATACAGCTAAATTAGTGCTAACAAGAAAATATTTAACTTTTTGAATCTTGTATTAGCAATAAATGATCTAAAATCAGTGATCTAATGTTAACTCTTAAGGTATTAGAGAAAGAAGATTGATATAAAACCAAGAAGGGTAGTGAACTATAATAAAAATAAGAGTAGAATTATGAAGTAGAATATAGATAGATAATAGAGAAGATTATAAAAGTCAAAAGTTGGCTTTTGAATAGATGGATAGGAAAAGGAGAGACAAAAAAGAAGAAAAAACAAAAACCATCAGTACCAAGAGCATTAATGGTCTTCTTCACCAAAGGCCCTTCAAAAATCAAAAGGAAAGACAAAAAATAACTTTAAGATAATAAATTAAACAATTTATATGAAATAGATATATCAAAACTTCATTCAAGAAGAAATAAAAGTCTGAATACCACTGTCTATTAAAAAAATGAGTACATTTATTCTCAAACAGCCTAATGTTGTATATATGTAAAATGCTGATTTTTTTCTTACAGATATTATTAATAAATCAAAGACGTTCACTTTCATCACTTCTATTAAACATTATAGTAGAGAAATAAGCTATTATAATCAGGTGAGAAAGAAGAACAGAAGGCAGAAATAACAGATAGAGATAAAACTATATTATTTACAGATGAAATGAGAGGTTTATTAGAATACCTACAGTATATACAAAACTATGACTAGAACAAATTAATTGAGTTAGTAAGGTTAAAGGATATCATGTTAATATGAAAAGTAATTTGGATCCTCACATGATAGGAATAAAAATTAAAAAATGAAATTTCAATAAGTCCATTTATTTGAGCATAAGGAACTTAAAATGCCTGTGAATAAATGTAACTGTTTCTACACTGTAACTATAAACATTGTTGCTTGAAACTAAGGAAGTCTCAATGTATAAAATTACCATGTAAATGGACTGGAAAATTCAATGTTAAGATTATAATTTTCCTCAAAATTGACCAACAGATTAAATGCCTACAAGTTAAGTTGTACCAATTTGACAAGTTTATTTTAAAATGCATATGAAGTATAAATGAACTAGGATAACCAAAGCAATTAAAAAATAAAAGCCATAATAATTAAGAGAATTTGTTTCTAGTAAAAAAATATATATTTTATATATATATATAAATGGAATAGGATAAGATATAATTAGACCTACACATGATATGCAACAAAAGCACTAAGAAAATTCAATGGAACATTCTATAACATTCTATACTATGTGAACACTATATCTATATTAGAAAATAACCAACCTTCTACTTCATACTCATTTATGTCTTTCTTGAATTTGTCTGTTTTATTGTTAAGAAAAAAAATGTCTATTTCATACCATACAAATATTATATTATATAATATTTCATACAAATATTATATCAAAGTGGGTCACACATTTAAAAGAAATTATAGAAGTATAAAGCTAGAGTAAAACAGAAGTGTATATTTGCAATTTGGGAATAGACCACTTTTGTAACTAGAAAGCAAAATAAATGCAACATAAAGGAAAATTGAAAAGTTGGACTTCACTTAATTAAAATGCTTTTGCTATAGAAAAATACAACAAACTAGAAAACATTATCTGCATGGCATGTATCAGACAAAGGATGCTTATACAAAAATATAAAGAACTCATAACTTAGAAAAGACAGCTGAATTTAAAAAATAGGGAGAAGATTCAAATAGGTATTTTGCAAAATTAGGCAAATCACTAATAAATATATAAAAAGATGCTCAACGAAATAAATCATCAGGGATATGAAAATTAATATGGAAGTGTAATATCACTATACAATTATTAGAATTGTTTACGGTAATATTAATAAAATCTGACACTTCCAAGTATTAGTAACAATACAAGACAGCTGTCATTTTCATAGATTATTAATGGTAATAAAAATGTTTTTGCCACTCTGGATAATAGTTTAATACTTTCTTAAAAAGTTAAATATATGTATACTATATGACTCTGTCTTCTCAGTCCTGGGTATTTACCTATGAGAAGTGAAAGTATATATGTTAACAAATACATATATATATGTTCATAGAAACTTCATTTAAATAGCTCCAAGTTACAAACAAATGAACTATCCATTAACAAGTAATGGAAAAATAAATTGTGGCATATTCATATAATGGAAAACTACTCAGCAATAAACAGGAAAAAGAAACTATTGATACACACACCAACAATGGATAAATGTCAAAATTATTTTAATAAGTAAAAGAATCCAGGAGAAATAGATAAATAATATATAAAGTCATTTGTATAAAACTCTAGAATAAATAAAACCTATCTACAGTGAAAGAAAGCAGAGTAGTAGTTGCTTGAGGATAGAGATGAAAAAAAATAAACAGGTTACATACACAGACTCAGAAAACTTTAACAAATTTTCTATTGAGGTAATGTTGGTTTGTGTCACTGTTTGTATTTTGGGAGTATAGGATTCCCCACCAAGTGTTTTACCATCGTGCACCCACCACCAAATTTATGTGGTACATTGCCTCAGTCCATTATGTTCCTCCCACCTGGCTTTCAACCTCATCCCCATCTTTGGATTCTCAGTTCTATAATCAATTATCCAGGGTTAGTTTTTAACTTTGGCTTTTATAGTTTCTCTATATACCACTTATAAGTGACACCATACTGTAAACTCAGGAACTTTTTAAGTTGATAGCCATATTCATCATAGTGATGGTACACATGTGAAAACGTACCAGATTGTGAACTATCAATATGGGTAGTATGTTATATATTTTTATATGTCAATAAGGCTATAAAAAGCAAATAAAAGGAGAAAGGAAAATTATCCTTTTCATAATGAAATTGTCACACAGCAATACTTATTCCATTGCCTTCTGGAAATTTGCAAAACTCACTTTCAGCTCTAGAAAATTTCAAGTGGTGGAGAGTACTTTTCTTTGGTAATCAGTGCTATTCAAAATATTGATAATAGCAAATACCTCTATGCCTTATGTTATCTATCAATGCTCCATACAATTTTATACCCAGAAATCCATTATTTTCTTCTTTGATGTCTACAGATATGAACATTTTTGAGAACTATAAACACACTAGTCTGCATGAATGAAAGTGACTAAAAATATCTTCCATTTGTTTTTCTTATAGCTCTTTTAGTATAATGTTTTGTTTTCCTTCAACCACTGAAGTTAACCTTAATGAACTGCTACTGAAAGCAAGTGAGTTATTATGTGGTACCTAGTATCAGTTCCGCTTCTTGCATTTGAAGCTTCACTTAATTTGTACAGATTTGGGATTGTGGCAACATTTATCTTGAATTACTAATTAAAACAGCACAGGAACCAAACAGACCATTTATCTATAAGATTATCATTTTCTATAAGACAAAGTTAGTTAATTCGTTAATTAATTGGTATGCAGGATAAAAGTCACTTCTGCTTTTATGGTTTTTACTCTAGTAATAAACAGAAAGTTTCTGTACTTAATGTTTATTCACTCTCTGGCTGCTTTCCTAAGTACCAAAAAATAGTTGCATTTAAAGTGCCAAATATTTCCTGGCAGTAGAAGTCAAATACTTCCAGTAAAGGTCTTATATAACTCGGTTTTTGGAGTAGTCACACATCATTAGAGATAATTCATGATTTCAGAGCTGAAAGTAACTCTAGAGATCACCTAATGCAGTTGTCTGGATTACCAGGTGCGTCAACTGCAGCCCCAGTGGTGAGTGACTTATTGAAATGGACAAATGGAGTCTTTTTATTTTATTCTTCTCTTTATCCAATTCTGTACATTCTTACTTTAGGACTTGATCTAATAATTTATTAAATTAATATTGTAGAGGAGCTCACTGAGTAATTACCTTAAGATGTGATTTTGTGCTTTGATAATCCTAAAGAATAAAGGTATATAATAACAGATTAAAAAATAACACTCCCTCCAATCTGTCCCCCCAAATATACATTTGAATGCTATAAACAAGTTAATGTTTCTACTTTCTCTAATCTTCTAAAATAGAGTTTTAGTATCTTCAGACACCTAACTAAATCAAGGTCAATTTCCACATACATCACACATTCCAGAGTTCTTTGTTCAAGAGTCCAATAAACACCAATTATAATACTAGATTACTTCCTGCTTAAATGTGATAGGAGCTAATTTTTTAAGAGATTTATTTATTTATGCATACAAAGCTGGGATACAGGTCAGAAGTGTGAAGGGTGAGAGGATTCATCAGAGACAGAGTGGGGAGCAGAACAGACAGATCGACTCAAATACACTGCTGAGGGGAACTGTGGGGAAGACAGAAAAGGTCTGCTGTACCATGTGGGTCACCTCCCTGGCTGGAGATAGAACCCACACCCCTGTGGCTGCAGATAGCTTCACAGCGCTGTGTCCTAATCCCTTGCACCACCAGGGAGGCCTGTGATAGGAACTAATTTAAGTTTAAAAAAGTTCTGTTTGTTTCTGTGTAGAGAATATACTGTAGGAATAAAAAGAGAGATGCAAATTACCTAACTGCCTTAATGTGTTGTGAAGTGAAACAGATGAGTTGTAAAGACGTGAACATATCTGAATAGTATATTTGTTACACACACATCTCCATGAATTGGGGAGGAGCATCACAGCACAGTGATGTGTGCTACCCTCCACCTCCATTTGCATGCAGCTGTCTTGGATTATAACACCCAGCATGCCACGAACTAGACTACTTCAGTGGAGGTCAGCTGGGAAGGAGCAAGGTGGGTACATGAATTGAGGTGGAACAAAGGACCAGGGGAGGCACCTAGAGAAATCACATCTTAACAAGACAGATATGAACAAGAACATTTTTCTGTTCAGCTTTCTACTCTGTCTCTGGTGAATCCTCTCATATCTGCACTTCCGGCCTCACCCCAGTTCTTGTATGTATAAAGAAATAAAATCATAAAAGGAGAGAATACACATAGAAATATGATCTTCCAACATTTTGAGTTTGGGTGAAAAAAGAATCAGTGGTGAGACAGAAGATGAGTAGCATTTTCTGGCAGGAGAAAAAGACATGTGAGTAGAAGCTATTCCTGAGACTTTAGCATTTTGCCTGACACAACAGCAGCCATGACCTTAACATAATCCTCTTGGTGGATTAATGTGGTACGTTTTGAAATTTGGATTTCTCCTTTTGTCCTAACTCTTCTGGCACCTGCCTAATTCCTTTCTTGTGGCTCCCAGCCAAAAGGTATTAGACTTGTAGCAAACCTTTGGGTTTCAGCCACCTTGCTACAGGCTGAGTCTGTTTACTTAGGCATTTGCCCATGAGGAAATAGGTAATTTTTTGGAGTTTTATTAGTAACCTATTATCTGAAATCATTCCTTCTCTCTTTCTCGTTATGCCAATTCTATTAAAAATCCTTCACAGTGAGTATGCTGATTTTTTTTTTCTTTTACCTTTGTGTATACTGAAGGCTGTGCCCTTTTTTGGAGTTTGGGGTCCCTGGGTACCCCTCAGATGCTCAGTAACACACATTTTGAATGTGAATTTGATAGGTTGGTCATGAGATGTCAGAAAAAGAATTATGACTTCTAAGTTTAGATCTTGGATGTCAGAATGCATAATGATATAATTTAATGAAATGGAGAATATCAAGGTGGGCATAATTATTTTTGAGATCATCAAAATAATAAATCTGGAATATAATAAACTTAAGGTATAAACTGAATGAAAAGAATACATGCAGGTTGAAAATGACTGTTAAAAATAAAAATGTGGGCCCTCCCTGGTGGCGCAGTGGGTTAAGCAACGCACTATGAAGCAGACCGCAGCCACTGCAGCACAAGTTCGATCCCTGCTGCCGGCCAGGGAGGGGACCCACATGGCGCAGGCAGACCTCTCCTGCCTGGCCCACTGCTCCCCTCAGCAGTGTGTTTCAGTCAGTCTGCCTGTTCTGCTCCCTGCTCTGTCTGATGGATTCTCTCACCTCCCCACACCTCTGGCCTGTATCCCAGTGCTTGTATGCATAAATAAATAAATCTTTTTAAAAAAAAGCAAAAAATAATAATAATAAAAATAAAAATGTGAGGGTAGTCAGCATGTAAGTAGTATTTAAATAGACATGACTAGATATAATCATATAGAGAGAGACTGGGCCGTTCTGTTGGTTCAGAGGTTAACGTCTCAGCACTATCAAGCTATCATCAGCCACTGTGGCATGAGTTCTATCCTCAGTTAGGGAGCTAACCACATGGTGCAGCAGACTTCTCCTGTCTGGCCCGCTGCTCCCCTCAGCATTGTATTTCAGTCGATCTGCCTGTTCTGCTCCCCACTCTGTCCCTGGTGAATCCTCTCACCCCCTGCACTTCTGGCCTCAGCCCAGTTCTTGTATGTTTAAATAAATAAACATACATATTTTACGTTTAATATATGATTTATATATGATTTTATGTTTAAATAAAATCATAGAAGGAGAGAATATACATACAACTATTATCCAACATTTTGAGTTTGGGTGAAAAAAGAATCAGTGCTGAGACAGAAGATGAGTAGCTGACATGGCAGGAGGAAAAAAATAGAGTATTTGCTGTCACAAAAAACAATAGATTAGCCATCAGGAAAACATATATCAAAATCACAATAAGGTATCACTTCACAATCAATAGGATATCTATAATCATATCAATAATAACTGGTGATGAGGATATGGAGAAATTGGAACCCTTATAAATTGCTTGTGAATGTAAAATGGTGCAGTCTCTTTGGAAAAGAAAAATTAATAGTTTTAAAAAATGTTATTTGCCTAACTAGTAGAGTAGCAGGATGGATGTGATTTGAGTTTAGGGTTTCCTTTTGTTGTTATAAAATCCCTAAAACTGATTGTGATGATAGTTTGTAACTCTGTGAAAATACTAAAATCTATGGAATTATATCCTTTAAATAGGTGAATCTATGGAATATGGATTATATCTTAATAAATGCATTATTAAAAAAGAAAGTTTAGTTCATAATGGCAGAACATTCAACTATACTGAATATTACTTAAAACAACAATTGGCCATGCTTTTAAGCAAGAAGGTCAGTTATGACTTTGACAGGGGAGGGAGTATGAGCCCCCACTTGGGATGTGTATATATGTCTCACCTCTTGCTCCCCTCAGCAGTGTATTTCAGTAGTTCTGCCTGTTCTGCTACCCACACTGTCTCTAGTGAATCATTTCACCCCCTGCACCTCTGGCCTACAGTCCAGTTCTTGTATGCATAAATAAGAATGATTTTTTAAAAAAACCTTGAATTATCTCAATAAAGGAAGCAAGAATTAAGTAAACATATGATATTTTGCTATGATAATGCAAGACCATAGCAGTTTAGGAGGGAAAAGAAGACAAGAAAGGCATTATGAATAGTGAAAGTTATACAGAGTTAACAGATATGGGAAAAAAATAGATTTTTTTTCTTTGCTTTAAGAATGAGGTAGGAATATATTGTTGGTATATTCACAGAGTAGCATGTTTTAAGGAAGCTATTTGTTGTCCAGAGGTATTAGAGGTGGTAAGTTCAGGGTATCATTATAAAGGTATATGACTGAAGTAGAGTGGCCTAGTGGGAGTCAAGGTTAAAAGATCAGATGTTAGATGAATTATCCACATACAAACTGAACTCACAAAAATTGATGCGGGAATAGTAGAGGAAGACAGTAAGTCAAATTTTAAAAATGTCAAGTAAAAAGGGAGAGTAACCTGAAAGTTGATTGATGATGACAATAAGGAAAAAGAGCAAGTAATATAATCTGAAGATGTATACTGTTACTGCAAAGAATCTTTATCGTTCAGAAGTGGAGAAAGGAGAAATTTTTTAGAAATGGCAATAGAAAACAAAACAAACTTGTTTTCTCTCTAGGGCCAGGTGTTTTCCCAGAAATTACTAATGGCAGATCATCATTTCCTGAGATAGAAGTTTTTAAGGATACAGAAAAAACCTACTAAATAGTTGGAGATTATGATTGGGGTGATGAGCAATGATTTAGAATCAGAGTTTGGAGCTCAATAAATGAGGCAAACTGATGCTCTTTGTTCTTAGTTGACAGTAGAACAGCAATTCAATTGGCATCCCTAGGATTTTGTTGGAAGATATGGACCTGACGTGCTACTCTTCCCTCTCTCAGTTTACAGAGAAATGTCAAGCTAAATTAGAGATATTCATGTATGCCAGCAATGTGAACACTTGGTCTACCCAAAGTCCTCCAAGATCATTTTGTATCAATAAATCTCTTGATAAGATTTAGCAGTCTAACTAGATTCCACTGTGATTACAAGAAGAATTACTGCTAAATTAAAATACATGGTGATTCTGTATAGGATCTTCCACCATCATGTGATTAAAATTTTCAATCATATTTTTAAACTGGAGAAAATGATCATATAGAAACATGAAATTAAACTTGTTTTTAATAAGAATTAAATTTATTGATAAAGAGCAGTTATCTGTCAATAGCAAATACATTTTGGAATGATCTTTTATTGCATTTTATATCTCATGTTTATTTCTAACAAACTTGGCTTGAAAATATGGAAAATACACAGAGAACAAGAGTTAGAGTGAAGAAAACATACAGGAATTAAATAGAAATAAATATAATATACAAATAATCTAAAGCTATCCTAAAATCATGGACCAAAACCAGATGATTTATAATGAAAACTTAGTTTTGAACCATTTTTGAATGGCAGCTAGAGTACCACTAAAGAAGGAGTCATTACCGATGTTTAATTTCTTGATCCCAATTTCAAATATCTCATGGTTTGGCAGCTGAATGTTACGAGCAAAGTTACTTAAAACAGTGAAAAATAGTAGGATAGATTTTGGAGGATGTGAATAAAAGAAAACATTATAATTATATATTACTCATTTACAAATGTAAGAACTGATCTCTTAATTGAAAGTACTTTTAAAAACAATTTTCTAAAGGGTGTGATCCTACAACTCAAAAGTATATTTATAGTGATGTTAATCAATTTTATCTCAAAAATTTTAAATAGAGATTGATCAAGTTTCTATATCAATCCTTCTATAATGAATGAATAAGATTTCCAAATTGATGAACAGAGAATTCTTCTTTATGGTATAAGAAAATATACTGCTCCTAAAGACAATGAAATTTGAATAGAACTAGCCATTTGTGTTTTTATTTTGTATTATGAATAATTGCACTTGTTTACCCTGGCTTATTCTGTTTTCACCTACATTCAGAGACAATGTTTGATGTAGAAACTGTTTGAATTATAAGGACATAAGGGTTGAAAATGGAATTTATATTTCTCTCTTATCTTTCAATTGCCAGTATATTTCTCCACACATGTGGTGGTTGTTTAATAAATACTTTTGATTGCTAAAATAACTTGAGTTCCATTAATTGTAAATCTTTTTTTTTTTTAAAGATTTATTTATTTATGCATACAAGCACTGGGGTACAGGCCAGAGGTGTGGGGGGTGAGAGGATTCACCACAGACAGAGCG
>JAGFMF010011568.1:7659797-7810493 GCA_019455555.1 Galemys pyrenaicus
GCAGCAGACCTCTCCTGCTGTGCCCGCTGCTCCCCTCAGCAGTGTACTTCTGTTGATCTGCCTGTTCTGCTCCCTGCTCTCTGTGGTGAATCCTCTCACACCCCCACACCTCTGGCCTGTATCCCAGTGCTTGTATGCATAAATAAATAAATCTTTATTAAAAAAAAATAAAAATAAAATAAAGGTATAGGTGCTAAAGTATCTAGAAATGTGTTATAACTTGGTCTTTAGTATGCTGTCTCCTTTCCATATTTTCCATATTTCATATTTTCATAATAAAAATCTTGGACCTGAATAAAACATGCACATTTTAATATTCTACAGTCCTTGAGCAGATGATCTTGAATTTCTCCTGTTATTAATTGTAGTATTTTTAATCTTAAATTTCAAGATATTCAGTAACAATTTATCTGTTACACAAACTGTCTTCTAATTGCTATGTAACTTTCAGAGATCTTGAGATTAATAGACTTTCTCTGTAATCAATGGGCTATAAGGGATTCATAAATTCCCTGGAATTGTGTTTTGTATATTTATTTTAATTTACAATAGGATTTAGAGATCTCATAAAGTTTGCACTTGTACGTGAGGGAAAAGAGGTTAAGATTTCATATATCTAAACAGCCCAAACGTAGCAGTTTAATGCTAGTGGTCTTGTCTATAAATGACATCATGAGCACAGCTGCAGAATACATTTTTTAATATTCAAATGTACATGGCACTGTCCCATGTTCCAGATCACAGAACTTTGCAAATATGAGGTCATATTACATTAAGATGCTGTCTTTGTAAAGTTTTGTGTGATAATATATTTATAATCTTATATGTTCTAAACATTCTCCTAGACTATGAACAAATCTGAGAAACACAAAGACTAGTAAGACTGGCAAATAATGGGACAAGGTGAGATTAAAAGATAATGAGGTCTGACAGTGAAACAAGAGTTATGTAAGAAGTGTGAGAAACTTGGATTTTTTTCTACTGGTGGAAAGCCACTGGAGATTTTTCAGAAATAGGATTATTATAATGATTTTTATGTTTAAGAGAGAACTATGGGAATAGTGAAAATATTTAGAAAGCAAACTGTATCAGGATAAAGATGTTGTGACTTAGTCTAGGTGACAACAAAAGGGATGGAGTGACAGTGTATGGATATATCAAATCAATTTCTGAAGTAGGATAAACAGAACTTGTTGTTTGATTGCTTAATGATTTGAGCTTAACTGTAATGACAGGCTATTAACAGCATTTTTGCTTGGCTTATGTGAAAATCTATGAAGATCACAAATTTTTGCTCTGAAATTATGAAATTCAACTTTTTCAACAATTTCTGTACAAGGTAGTATATATAAATTGAAATTATATTTAAGTTCCTCGAGCAATTCTATAAAAAAGGATTTACTTTCATAATTTTAATAGCCCAGTAGGGTTCCCTGAAGTTCTTTCAGTGGCTCCACAAAGGAAAAATATTTTCAGGATGATATAACCATTTCATTACCTTTTTGCTATATTTGGATGATGGTATAAAAATATTCATGGTTAAAATTACTGGTGCCTTATTCAGAACAAGTATATTAGTAGCCATTGTATTTTATACCATCAAATACTCATAATAAGACAATATGTCATTCACTTAAGTTCAGCAAATCTTCAGAGGGTCAGGAAAATTTTACAAATAGCAAAAAGAATATCTCTGATGAAGCAGTAAATTAATAAGTTTATTAAATTTCCTTCTTAGGTTCATACCTGTTAATAACTGTTTATATTTTCTAAGGCAAAATGGGGAGTGTGCCAAAAAATTGTTTCTATTGCACAATGAAGTTTGATGCTTATCTAGATGGAAAGTATGGTGTGTATTTTGAATTGCCAGCTGAACACTACTTATATTTTAAAAATATGTAATAGCTAAGTCATAATTCTTAAGTCTGGGTATTTGACCGCAATGAATAAAGTGAATTTTTTTTTGAGGAAAATAACATTTTTTGTATTCAGTGATAAAATTCAGACTTTCCTTTGGACAAATTTTTTCTACGACTATTAATTTAATATCTTCCTTATACCTGAAGACTTTTTGTTGAAATCATCAGTGAAATTTTAACTGACTAAACTCAGTCTTCTGTTTGTACCCATAAAGTCAAAATGAATCAGGAGAATTGTCTTTACACGAAGGAATTTTATTTGAGATGGCCATCAAGGGAGTTGGAGGGATAGGCACCCCAAAGCATCCAACTTCCTGGATGGAAAGTGCTCAGATTTTATAAGGGTTGAAGGAGTATGAAGGAAGTACAGGCCCCACATTTCCAGGTAAGACTTGATTCATACAAGGTCTAAAGATAGGTGGGAATTTCTGAGAGGAGGGTACATTGAGACAAGCACGTGGCAAAACATTTTCACCTGCAAATGCTAATACTCTGACTCATGATCTCTGGTAGGTAATCTGTGTGTGAGAAAGGCAAGAATTTGTGAGAATGATTTTGTACTAAAGGAAACTTTTTGTCCGACACCTGTGGTTCGCTCCAGGGGAGATCCTTCAGGCTCTGTGTGGTGATTCTTGTTGATGACCAGTGGCTGATGGCTGAGGGTCATTGGGTTGACGACAGGATCTGTTACGGGGCTCTTGTCTTCGTAGAAGGCTACACCCGCTGACTCTGCCTGTACTTTCACTTTTTCCATGTTCTGTAAATATTTTATTTTGTATCCTTTCATGTGTTCTATAGTGACTTTACAGTGAGATATGAAGAAAATCAAGCTCCAAAGAGATATGTACTTGGGGTACTTGGGTTTAATTTGTCATAAGTAAATGTTTCAACCTCTTAAAAGTTCAATACTATCCTCTGTAAAATGATAAATAAGAACATTGAACTGACAAGCCACTAGTGTGAGATAATACCCTTAGCACAGTCCCTGGTATATAAAAGGCACTCAAAATGTTAGCAGCCACATGCATCTGTGTGTGTGTGTGAATGTGTGTACAAACACATATAACAGTATACATGTGTATATGTAACCAGTTATCATATCTATAATAGTATATAACAATGATATATACAGCAAAAAGAGGAAAATTCAGTGACTGGTGTTTGGAATATTTCTAAGATCTAATTAATCCATTTGAAAAATGTGTTCCTTCCATTTATTCATGAAGAATGAAATCACTTCAATTCATCATATATTCTTTTAAATATAGAAAAATGGACAAATCTGCAATCTCTGTAGTAGCAGAATAAACATTGTGCTAATAGGTGAGACTCAAACTTTAGTACTGAGATGCTATAGCAGAGACGACATACAGCTAACCAGAATGCTTTGAAAGCACATGGAAGGGGGCACCTAATAACATGGAGGAAAGGGAAAATTTTATATTCTTGCTCCAGGAAATAATGTTTAATTTTATTCATGAAAGATGGGAAGTTGCCATGTGAAGGTAAAGAACTACAATCTAGGCTGAAAGAAAAGAACAGCAAAAACTCAGTGACATGAATGATGCTGGTATAAGGCAGGGCCTTCAATCAGCTTGCTAGTACTACAAAAATGGTTAAGACACCAAAGTGAATTCTTGAAGAAATACTCTGCTTAGCCCAATCATATAAATTATGCTTCTGTGGAGTATGTGTGAAAGTGTGTGAGCATGCTCTTGTGCACATTCCTATGTCTGTGTGTTTGTTTCTTTTTAAAAAATGTTTTTTGTTTGTTGGTTGCTTTTTCTTTTTGTTAAAGATTCATTTATTTATGCATACAAGAATGGAAGTACAGGCCAGAATCATGGGGGTGAGAGGATTCACCAGAGACAGAGTGGGGAGCAGAATGGGTAGGTCTACTGAAATACACTGCTGAGGGGAAGAGCAGATGAGACAGGAGATATCTGCCATGCCAGGTGGGTCAGCTCCCTGACTGGGAATGGAATTCCTACTGCAGTATCTGCAGATGGCTTCATAGTGCTGTACCATAACCCCTTGTGCCACCAGGGATGCCCTGCTTGTATGTTTCTAAAGAGCATATAACTGCAAACTCTACTGCAGGACATTAATAGAGAGAAGTTGGGGCAGCTGAGAACTGCAGTGCCTGGGAAGACAGGAAAAAGCGGATCACAGACTATCTCCTCTGTCATGTAATGAACTAGAACTTCATCTTGTAGGTAGCAGGGAGCAAGTGCAAGCTTTTAAGCAACATGATTATAATAAGGCCTGATTTTGAATTTAAACATATGGTGTAGTAGCAGAAAGGAAGATGAATTTGCATGAACTACACAAGGGCAAAGATAATAATTAAGATTTGATCTAGGGTAGTTGAGAGTGGGGTTGGAGAGAAGGGAAAAGTAAAATTGAGAGGAATTAAAGGTTGAGTATATATTAGTTTCCAAAGCAGAAAATATTATGAAAGTTAATTTGCATAGTCCATTCTTCTGATAATGAAATAATAAAACAACTTATGTTTGGTTTCAGCTTAAGAAATATCAAGTAACAGGAAATGCCTGAAATTGGTTTGCAAGAGAAAATATAATTTGTTCAAATAAATTTTCTAGTTTTAGTAATTATCAAAATGGTGGCATCTCTGAGGAGTCCTTGATAATGTAGGTTAGCTAACCTCCTTAAGCTCAAGTTTAGAGGGACACATATGACTTGTTCAACGGGCTCAAAAAATTGATACTTTTCAGACCCTTTGGCAAATGCTTCACTGCAATCAATTCCCGGCCTAGAGAGATTAGTCTCATTTGTTGATTAAAGAAGGATTGATGTGTTTTTCAAGAGCCAAGATTGACCTGTTAAGGTGCCTGCTTTGAAAAGATTATTTTATTTCCTCCTAATATGGAATGGAGAGGTACTGGAAATTAGAGCCAATGTTTTTGTTTTTGTTTTTGTTTTTCTAGAATCCTAAAATGCACTTTATAATCTCTTTCCTTCTGAAGGAATTTTGCTCATCTTTAAGGAATCAGCTTTTACAGGCAGTCTTCTATAATCAGAATTTGCCTCCAGATTGGATCAGGCACTTCTGTTTTGTGCACCTGTAGTATAGAGTGGATGTGACAGCAAATTGTAATAATCTATGTGCTTTATAATTCTTTATCCCTAGACTATTGAGAGTATGGAATTTCTGAATCAGTAATATCTAGCAAATACATAGCACAGAGTTAACTTTCAACCCGCGTCTTGCTCTTGACAGTTTTAGTTTTCCTTACTCTACTATTTTCTCCCAATAGCACTTGTCGCCTTCCAAACTAATACATCACTTATCTATAATTTATAGTCATGATTTACCTATTTCTGGATATCAGCATGTAAAATTCTCAAAGACATAAGTTCCTTTCTGTCTATTTATATTTTTTACAGAAACCAGTGCTTGGTCCTTCTGGTTGCTCAATGTACATGTATCATGAGAAAATTGCTTATCTGTGTGGATGATAATAATTCTGATAAAAAGCTGTAATACCACTTTAACACATATTTACTAAATAGATATAGCTTCATATTTCAATATAGTATAAACCAGAATGACAATTTTGATCCCAAATTTTTAATAAAGGTACTGGAATAAATGTCCTCTACAAAAAGGAACATTTAAGATCCATACTTAAATAAGAGCACTAACAAGAGTGCTAATATGTTTTGTAAATCACTGAATTTATACATGGTTGGTGATTTGCTAATGTTTACTTAGTTATTTCCATCAAACCTCAGATTTAAAATGTTTTACTTTAGAATTCTACATAGCCTACATATAATTTCTTATATGCCATTCCTCTGATCTCCAGTTCTTGAAGTATTTCTTCTATTTCATGGTAATAAATCTATATAGGTAGAAATATTTTTGGCCACTTCAGAACAGAACTAGATGGCCACCATCTAGTCAGATGAGAAATTAGAGTTAACTGACACTACAGACATGCCATTTTTCTCAAAATTTCCTGACCTGTGGGTTTCTGAAACCCTACCCTGATGAATCCTATTCCTAGACAGGCCACCCTTCCTCACTCACATTTGCAAGCCTCTATTTCTCACAAATCCCATAAATATGCACAGTATTGTAAACTAATATTATTTAAATAAAAATTATGCCAATAATGAAACAATGGCATGTAACTTAACTAAAGTTACTATTGTTTAACAGGTATGTTTACAGCAAATGGAAACTTTGAAGGGATAAAAATTCAGACCTGTAATTGTTGTCACAAAAAACACTTTTGGGTATTTAAGGGTATAAGGAAAATCCGTTAAACTGATTCTAGACATCAGGAATTTTTCTCATTAAAAAAATTAGCATGTCATATGGTCATATTTTATAATAAGCCCCCTATTCTTAATAGTCCCAGAATATAAATAAAGTCTAGGTACCAAGGGGTTTTTATTTGGAAGGGAAGAAAGAGTAGAGAAATACATCTTTGATATTAATGATTCTTCAAGTCAAATTTTGGGTTGTTTTTAAATAAAGAAATAATGATTTAGGGAAGATCAGCAAAGGAGAAAAAGATTCAGAATTTCTTTTAAAAATGTTTTAGAAGTAGGAAGGAGCTATATAAACAATCAAGTATCATCTGTATTTCCTTTTGCAAAGCGCTCAAGTGCTTTGTAGACATCTGATTATTCTTTAAATTAGAGAAAGTACATTGATGTCAAACTGTTATGTAGGACAAGAACATTTTAAGTTTGTGGTTTATAACAAGCACTGTGCAAAGCCTTTGGAAATTCAGAGGTGAATTAAACAGATATAGTCCATAGTCTCATGGAGCTTACAGTACATTAGGAGAGACAGACACAAATCAAATAACCAAATGACCATAAAAATCAATATGTAATAATTTAAACTGTGATAACTGCAAGGAAGTAAAATGCTGAATGAATGCTTATAATTGGAGAACTGATTTAGTTCAAAAGGTCTATCTGAAAGGTCTTGTCTCAGTAGCATTCCAGACAAAGGGAAAAGACTGAGTTGGTATGAACCAATGTTCATACAAAGAAGGCCAGTGCAGCTGGAGCACAGAGTAAGAAGGGTAAGATAGAAGTAAGATGAAGACTCAGAGGTTGTCAGGAGCCAGATCATGCAAGATTTATGCTTTGGATCTAGGTCTTTATCCTAATAATAATGACAAACTTTTAAGTTCTTAACATGAAAGCAGTAGAAGTAAATATATTATGAGTGAGAAGCATAAAGTGTGAAAAACTACTTCTAAAAATATTAAACCATAAATTCTTTGTTAAAATTTTCCATTCTTGAATTGTATTGTTTACTTTTCAACTATTTTAAACCAGGATAACCCTAGAGAAATTAGACAAAACATGTGGAAAAAGTCCTTCATGTAAACATTTTTTGAACAAATATGTTAACAAATTTAGATTTAACAAATTTAGTTTGATTTAGTGCTTTCTAATGCCTGGATCTATCAAAGTCACAGACACTGTGGATAAAAGGGTGAACAAAACATTCCGGGCTTCTGTTTTCCTGAAGCTTTCCTAAGCAAAAAAAAAGAGAGTGAAAGAGAGAGAGCAATTTTTGTGAACTCATGAACTCTTAGTGGCAAGTTTGCATAACCAGAGCTAATTGTTGATCTGGGCAATGTTATCTGGCAAGAATAAGTAACTTGGATACCATATTCATATTTATTTGATAATACTTATTTTTAAAAATAAAATGAGTTTGACTACACTGTCCTTTGATTCAGACATTTGTTAGTCATTTTCTTCTAAGTTTGCAGGCCATTTCCTATTATCATATTGATCATAGAAATCATACAAAACTTTACTTTCATCTTAAATTTAGTGCAAATGAAAAAGAAAGCTAGGCAATGGCTAGAGCAATCAATTATGAACAAGGTACACAAGCTCCCAAATCCATTTATCAGCCTGATTGAGAAAAATCAGTTGGAGTCAGGAGGGTGACCCCATTCCCCTGAAGCCCAGGTACCCTAGGTCCATTTATTGGTCTGATTGGAGAACAATTACAGACCAGGAGGGTCCACCCCAGCCCAATAAACAGTGCACTACCCATTATACCAACACAACAGCACAATGCAAAAGCAACAGACCATGGCTAGTTTCAGAAAGATAGGATAAGTTTTGTGGACAAACTCAATGGGCCCCTGTAGCCTAGGAGAATCCCACAAACTCAGTGAAGCTCCATAGCCTAGGAGACCCCAAATGCCCAGTCAATCAGCAAGAAACACAAATCATGGAAATACCAGTGTCCACTCCTTGCCTACTATGTCCATATAAACAACTACTTTTTATCCCCTCAGTGGTTACCCACTTGGGATCCTTCTATGTTTGGAGAGCTTTTCTTTCCTTCCTCATCTCTATCAATACTGCTTCTCACCCCTCCGCAGCTACCCATTCGAGATCCTTCTCTACTCAGACAGATTATTATCCTATTTCTTACCTATCAATAAATCTCTTGCTTTTCTGTAACTTTGGTCTAGCCATTGCATTCTTTCCTCACTGAAGACAAGAGCTGAGAAAGAACTTGCTGGGGTCCTCAGATTATGGGCTTTGTTCCCAAAACTGCAATACATGATAATGAGGTTGTTATTGAAACAGAAACAGACATTCTATGTAATGTTTTCAGTATGTATTATTCTAATGTGTTCTTTCTAATGAGCTCTAATGTGCTCATTAGAATGTTTAGACTATGTAATGGATTACAAAAATTATCTAAAATTCCTCACTACACTTTATGTCCATAGTCTCTTCTATATTTATTCTATAGACAAGGTAACATGCCCTGCTTTCTGATAGCATATAAATCTGCTGCAAGCTGAGGATTAACACATTTATTCTTTGGACTGATTTACTCTAATGCTTCTATTTTCACTCTCAGAATAGCTTTGGCTAATATTCTGGAAGATGAAAGATACATGAAGCAGAGCTATACAATCACAGTGAGTCCACCTGACCCCCAAATCTGTGTGTGAGTGGACCCAGGAACGATTGGCAGTTTTTCAGTTGACATAGCAGACCAAGACATGCAAGCAGGACCTCAATGCTGTGTCACTGAGGTTTTGTGACTGTTTTTAATTGTTGTGGTAATCAATAACTTAAAAGAATGCAAAGCCAAGTTGTATATAAGGAAGGCTATATCCATAGAAATTATCAACAGCACCTTTTCTAGCTTGAACTGTTCATACAAATGAGTTCCTTAAAGGTGTCTCTCCCAGAATCATGATTTTTATCTCTGCCAGACTTGGATAGCAAACCATCCAAGCAAGATCTAAATTTCAATGTCTAACTAAACAGCTTTATTTCAATATAATCAAATGAAACTCTTATTTCCCCATCAAAACCAATCTTTCTGAGCCTCCCTGGTGGCACAAGGGATTAAGTCTCAGCGTTATGAAGCTATCCACAGCCACAGATATCTCCTGTCTCACCTGCTGCTCCCCTCAACAGTCTATTTCAGTAGATCCACCAGTTCTGCTCCCCACACTGTCTCTGGTGAATCCTTCAGCCCAAACCCTGTACCTCTGGTCTGCACCACAGCTCTTATATGCATACATAAATAAATCTGTTTTTTAAAAAAATCTTTTCCCAGTTTTCCAAAATTCAGTAAATGGTTCTATCATTGACCTATTTTGTCAATATAGTTTGGGTTCCTTTTGTACTCAATCTGTGAACAAAACATTAATAAAGCCAACTGACTCACTCTTTTAGATATACCCTAAATTCACCCCTTTTCTTTGCTATCTTCTCTCACCTAAATGACTGCCATAACATCCTATTTGGTCTCCCAATCTCTAATCTTACCTTCATAAGTTAATTATTGTCCCCACCAAGAGGACAATCTTATTTAAATGGTAAACTAGATCCTATTACTATACTACTATAAGCCTGAGTGAACTTAGTGTGGTCTGTAAGATACTACAAGTTCTCTTCTATAAATCTTATTCTTATCTCTACTTCCATTTCACTTCCTATACCTTCCTGTTTGGTTATTACAATATGTTCCAGGATGCTGGTATTCTTGCTGTATATCAAGTGTGTATATATCAAGCTTGTCATAACTCAGGGCATCTGTGTTTGCTGTTTCTTCTTCCTAGAAAGAAGGTTCTTTCACTTACTTGTCTCTGTTCAAATTCCCCTGCTACAATGATGACCTTAATTAAAATATTAAAGTAACAACACCTAACAAATACACCATATAAACCATTACTTTCAATCCCATGACTTGGTTTAGGGGGTGTGTTCATGTGTATTATTATTATTTTTAATCTTCACACATTGTTCTAACTAGAACATAAGCATTGTAATGTCAGGAATTTTTGTCGTCATTGTTCAAAGCTGTAACTCCCAGACCTAAAATATAATGTGACTCTCATTACAGTTATTCAATAAATAGTAGATAAATGAATGAGTGATTGAATGTATAAATATTATAGAGTTTTCTCCAGAGCTGTAACTCACCTCTCTGTAATAGATATTCATGTTCATGAAAGATCTGTGTTTTGGTTAGTTGTGATGGACTAATCTAGACTTTTTGACCACAACAGTTAGGAACAATGCAAGGGACCAATAAAACATGAAAATGAAGTAAACAATTAACTCTAAGTCATTCAGTCTGGCTGTATCTTTGTGTTGGGGGTATTGAAGATTAGATTATGGCTCTGCAGGGTACGAACCCACATACAGTAAGTGTCACATTCAAAAAGTCATGGTTCTGCAACGTTTCAAGGTTTCCATGGAAACAACACGATTCTGTGTTCTATTTAGAAGCTTAAAATATGTGGTCACAAGAAAGTGCTGCTGTAACACACTGCATGACGATGATTCAAAAGATAAAAACCTATAAAAATTAATGATCAGAGAAGAATGCAGCCTAGTAAATCAACTACCACATTATTAAAAACAGAAAAAATATAATTGACCACATATGTCCACACTATAACAAGGCGAGAGTCATTGAACTAAGTCAGTTACATATTTACATCTATACCATGACCACCAACAGAGGGAGGTAGCAACTGATGTGCCAAAGGTCTTGCGGAAATGAGATGCTTCTTTTATTAATACCTTCCATGACACCTAATTAGCTATTAAGAAAATACTTCTACAGTGGGACTAGCTACCTCAAATAAAAACATCTTAGTGAATTACCACAATCACATTTACTTATAAGTAGAACAAGCTTTGAGAATGATAGACTCAAAGGTACAGAGGTTTAGAGACCCAGTAACAATTCAGATCAAATAAAATCAGTGTGTATTTGAACTCCACTTAATTGCCACATCTTATCAGAATTCCAGAACAGAAAGAAGACAATGTTTAGTGTCTTTACAGGTCAGTATGATATTTAAAAATGAAAATGGTAATATATATACCAACAAAAGATCTTCGTAAATATTTTATGTACTGTAAATTAGCACAATTTTGAAAACTTCTGGTAATGCTCAGAGAATTCAGAGAACCATAAAAATTCTGTTATAAATGCTATTTGGCCAAATGTTTATTGGCCCACAAAAGTTTTACAACAGCCTCTGAAACTTACCAATATATCAGAATCAAAATATTGCCACAGTAAAAGATGAAAAGATCTATAATTTTTTTCTTTGATGATGACTTATCCACAGATTTTTCATCTTTTTCAGCAAGCTAATGCTAATGCATGAATTGGTCAAATAACATACAGTTGATAATCATTGAATGTTCCTGTTTTTTCTGTGTATCTGCTTCACCCTTTATGAGTTTTTTTTTTCTTAATTCTGGGCAACATGTTGACTGCTAACCACCAACTCCTGAACTTTAAAGATTGTTGTTTAGCTACTCATAGATATTAAATTGACTTTGTCTTGAGTGCAGTTCAAATTCTCAAGGAAGGGACTGGAAGGACAGTGAAGGTTTAGTACTAGATGCAAGATTGCTAGTTTGTCTACCTAATAAAGAAAGAAAATTTACACAAAGAGGTTGAGTCTGCCTTCAGATTTAATCTAGATTTTATTTTTCTGATCAACTGTTGTCACTGTTACTGCCATCTACTGCTAGGAGTAAAGCAATAGACTCCAAACATCTCCATACTTCCAAGAATCATTTATGCCTGTTCAGAGTCAGTGATTAAGTTTGGTTGAATTTCTCTTCTTCTTAAACCCTCCATTGTTTTCCTATATCACTCTGAATAAAAGTCAAATTACTGCCATCAACTACATAGACCTCGGGAACCATCCCAATTACTGTCACCATTCTCTCTCTTTTTGGTCCCATTCTCAGTGTCTGAGTTTCTGACTTCATATTTTCCATTACTCTTTTTCTCTCCCTAGACACTCTTGCCTCCTTATTTCTCAGTTTGACAAACACTCCCACTTCAGGGTGTTTGCACTTGCTATCTCCTTTTTATGGGTGCTGTTTCCTCAACTAGCCTCATACTTCCCATAGTATCCTCAAGTAGTTAATCTGTTGACAGCTTCTTGATATGGTCACCTCTACCCATTCTGTTAAAAATTCAGTGTCTCTGTAACAGGTTGACTTACTTTTCAGGTGGCCTCTCAAAGTGTGATATATGTTTAACTTTTTGTTGATCCCATTAGTTATTTATTGAACAGCATTATCCATGGAGAAGTCAATGTATTATCAGACAGCTAAAGACAGATAGATTCAGTCTTTGTCCTAGAAATCCTTATGGTCTGTTGAGAAGCAGCAAACCAATAAGATATGGTATGGTACCTATAAGGTACGTCAGGAGCAATGAGTCTGCCCAGCATTGTGAAAGCTGCTATAGATCCTGATCAACTGACCATTGCCGTAGTCCTTCAGAGGTCATCCCTGAGAGGTGTTTATGTTTTTCTCATGCTTTGTTAAAGATGGATATCAGTACTAAGGTGTGAGGGACAAACTCATTTTACCTACAGCTTCATGACATACTTGGAGGCAACTTTCTAATAACAGCCTTGCATTTGTCAGAATGCACTGAGACACCACTTGGATGATGTATCCTAAATATTTAGTCCAGCTTAGCTTGAAGTATAATTTCTTTTGTCTCTATAGCAAATCAGCCTGAAATAGCCAAGCATGTATAATCACACTGGGACATCTCGTAAATGTAAATAAATACTTGATGGTGCACTGGTGAAATGGTGGTGGGAAATTCATGGGGACCACAATTGATGTCAAATATATATAAATAAAGAAAAAAATAAATCAAAACAAAACACAACAAAAAAGTAAGTAAATACTACCCAAGGAAATATTCTTGAATTAATTCAAAAAATCTCCAAAGATGTTGATTATAAACCATCAAAATGCAGCTGATGAATTTCATAAGACAAATAGCAGTATATTAGAAGCTATTACAGGTATGCAGATATCTTCCACTATTTCCCTTTCCTAATGTGGACAAGGTTTATGTACTTTGAGTTTTAAGGGTTGTTTGTATATACCACTGTGGCTGGAAAACTCAACTTACTCCCAAATATTGTGTGAGGCTCCTACTTGCATGTACTCATTTAACAGCACTTGTTTTAAAAACATTGAACACAAACCAGATATTTAAACTATGCAAAACTTTCTGGAGACAAGGATGAACCAAACACACTTGTCTCTGCAATCAAGAATGCAAGAAGAGAGACTGCTATGGAGTGAATGTTTGTGTGCTCCCAGATACATGTTGAACCTAAATCCTCATGCGATTAGATATTTGAAGGCAGGACCTTTGGGACATGATTTGGGATTACTACCCTTGAAAAAGCAACCCTAGAAGCTCTCTTACTCCTTCTTTCATGCAAGAACGCACTAGAAGACATGTGACTAGGAACCAGGAAACAGATTCTCACTGGCAAAGGGTTTACCAATGACTTCATCTTGACCTTCCCAGTCTCAGGAACATTAAGAAATAAATGTCTGTTGTCCATTAGCCTCAGTCTATAGTATTTTATAATAGTATCTTAAAAGAACTAAGACAAAACAGATAATCTTTTTATAGAATGAAGTAAATTTCATTATAGAGAAATATTCAGGGTGTTATGGACACATAAAGAAGAATCCTTTAAGTCAGAATAAATATACATTCTAAATGCTTGATATAAACTCTAGTAAACTTTGCCTTCAACATCACTATTTTATTATTATTTTTTATTAAGGCAACATTGGCTAGCAACACTTTATATGATTCAGTGGTATTGAATCAAACCTCTTCAGATGTATGTTACCATAAAGCACCCAACTATATTATTAGTATGATTATTAATATCTCTTCTTTCTCTTTCAATGATGTTCAAGTTTGAATAATAAATTACCAGGTCAAATTCCCAGATTACCTAACATAGAATGAAGAGATTTAGTTTGGTAGGTACTAGGTTGGGTTAAAGCAAGGAAGACTACCCTGGATCATTTCAGATTTGAAAGTTGCAAATATGTTAGTGGAGTGTTGGAATGTGGTGTGGGTGACAAGTTCTTCTGAGCAAGAAACAATAGAGCTAACCAGAAGTCAAAGGTAAAGACCCTTGTCAGTTTGGCTAAGAAGTTGGAACTATTTTTTTAAACTTCAAGTATAATGAAAACAAAAACTTCAAAGACCAGATATACTAGCAAAGGCAATGTAGCAGAAGTGTGGAGTATGAATCACAGATTAAAGACATGAACTCCAATTCAGACATAGTTTTAAAAGTTCAGTCAAGAAATGAAATCTTTGATCTATGGAAGTGGTAATAGAAATAGACTGAATATTTGAAAAATATTAAAAACTACCCTCTATACTCTTGGTCACTAATTGGATATCCTGAGGTGAAATTCTCTCCCCAGTTCCTAGATGAGCCATTGAATAAGCAATGTCATAGGGACACAGAAATAAGAAAAGGTTTATATATTACTGAATGGGGTAATGATGGGTCGGTAGAAAAAAAATAATGAATTTTGTATGGGGTATATACAGTAATTAAGAGGGTGTGGTACTGGTAAAAGAATTAGCAAGCAGATGAATGGGGCAAATACAGAATCCAGAAATAAATCCACATAAACATAGTCAATTCATTTTTGACAAATGAACAAAGGCAACTTAATGGAGCAAAGATAGTGTTTTCAACAAAACAATACTAGAACACATGCATGTCCACATGCAAAAAAATAAATCTAGACAAAGACTTTACACCCTTTATAAGAATTAACTCAAAGGAGATCCCAGACCTAAATGCAAACCAAAACAATAAAACTCCTAGCAGATAATTTTGAAGAAAACCTAGATTTTTTGGGTATGCTGATGACTTCTTATGTACACCAAAAAGAAGATCTATGAAAGAATTGATAAATTGGACTTCCTTAACATTATTGTAAAATATAGTGTCAAAAGAAAGATCTGCAAGACAGAGACTGGGAAAAATATTTGCAAAAGACATTTTAAAGGACTAGTATCTCATGTAAATGAAGAATACCTAAAACTCAGCAATAAGAAAACAAAAGCAACTTGATTAATAAATGGACCAGAAACCTTAAAAGACATTTCACCAAAAATATACTCATAGTAAATAAGTATATGAAAATATCTTCTACATTATTTTTATCACAGAAATGATAATTAAAACAGTAAAGTACTTCTACACTCTATTAGAAAAACAAAAAAAATTCAAAATACTAATAATACCAAATTCTGGTAAAGATGTGAGCAATAGAAACTCTCATTCATTACTATTAGGGATACAAATGCAACTGTCACTTTGGAAGATAGTATGGGAATTTCTTACAAAACTAAATATATATATATTCCTGCCATATGATTTAGAATTATTAGAGTTCATGCTAATTGAGTATTTGAAAGAATGAAAATTAAAAATGTTATAAGATAAATAAAATGTCTCCTCAGGTTGATGGGAATATGGTGTTTAATTTTGTATTTATATCTATTTTCTAAATGTCCAAAATGTACATGTAAGATTTTTCAGATATTAAAGGGTTAGTTTAATGTTTTGAAAGGTGACATTGCTCACCTGCAGAAAAGAAATTTCAAAGGCTGCTCTTGAGATAGATTTGCTATTACTTGTGAAAAAGAAGCGTGACCCTCTGGGAAAACATCAGGCAGTCTTAGCCAAAGTCCAAGGCAGGGACAGGATGCAGACACTTGGAACATAGGAATAAAAGAGAACTTAAAGAGGATAGTGGAAAACAAAACCTTCTGCATAATGACAAAAAAAAAAAAGAATTAAAGGCTGAACGCAAATAGTCAAAGGCAAACAGAAATGACAGCTTTGGAGGGGATTAATGGTTAGTTCTAGAAAAATACTGAAAGCAGATATTTTTACTTGGTGTTATACTCCTGCTAGCACAGCATTAACTATCTAGAGACATGCCCAGTTCAGTGTTATTCTACGTATCTTATTCAGAGACACCAAGGAATTTGTCCAAAACCCTATTTTTGCTACCACTGTCATTTGTCAATTTTCTAGCTCTGTCAGATATACATATTCATCACTACTTCTTGTCAGTCACTTTAGACAAACCAAACACATCAGACCTTCCCTAGGATATGGCCCTCTGAATGTTGTCACTGGCAACCAATTGCAGTGTGACATAAACTCTTAATTGCCTACTATAAATCCATGATTTTTTTCTTCTTCCCTAAGATAATGTCAATTATGTTTAGGGTAAGAAATGCATCTCTTTAAAAGAAGGTTATGCTCATTTAAAACAACCCACACCCCTAGACTCCTATGCATTTTGCAAGGTTTATGTGATCCAGCTTGGTATGCAGCTAAGTAAGCAACAATGGCTTGACTTGCAGACAAATCTTTTAAGAGACATGCTCTTAAATCTTTCTTTCTATGTCTTTCTTTGAGCTTGAGAGCAGATAAAAGCACTATTTCTGTGAGCAGGGAGATGAAAGCCAGACAGTAAGATGGCAGAGTGGAAAGACCTGGAAGCCTAGCCTAGACAAGGACAGCCTGTGACTGCTACGTTGTGCGACTGTTGCATTTAGATGCCCCCTTACGTGTTTCTTTCAATAACATTTTTCTTGATGTGCAACCAAAGGCAATGTTGACTGATACACAGAGAAAGTAAAAGGTCATAAATTATTTTCAGATTTGATTTTTAATATTAGGTAAACATGTCATATACCTGGGCCTGTATTATTTGTTAAGTCATTTGTATTTAGTGTAATTTTATAGATTGTGTGATTTGGGGAACTAAATTTGTGTTTTTTAACATTCATGATTTTTAGTTGAAACTCATAGCAATATAAAGCCTGGTGTGTCTTTATTCATCAAATAGGAAGGCAAAATGTGCCCCTGATTTAAGTCAAAACCAAGATTGAAATGGAACCATAAGAAGTAAGACTGAGGTGATATTTTATTTCCTCTAATTATCAATTCTTAGTAAAATAATGTTATTCAATAACATCAGATTTAATTCTTAATCTAGGAAATCTATCTGAACCTGTAGAATTTAATATTGCATTATTATCTTAAAAATGCTTACTAATGCTTACTTAGTTACTGATAATGAAACAAAGATTATCATCGATTTCCCCTAATAATATATATTACAAAGAGTTCTAGCTTTGCTGAATTATTTAAAAATCCCAGACACTTAAATTTCTGTTAAAATACCTAAAAATATTGCATTTATATTCTATTCTCTACCACTATAAAGCAGATGGTATAGGCATTCTTTATTTCCTTAAAGAAAACTATTTCGAAAGTTTGTATATGTATTTCTGTCTATTTATGTATACATATGAAGATTGGTACATCTATTTATTTACTTTCATTTGCGACTGGGTTTAATTTTTCATCATTCGGAAGTGGTAACTGATTTATATATAAATCTGTACCACACTGAAGAATTGAAGACTTTTATCAAGGCTCCTGCATCGTTAATGCATTGCACATGCTGGCCTTTTGTACCAAGTCTCCCATGGCTGGGACATGATTACCTTATAGCTTTCTCATCTAACATTTGCTGTAAAGCAATTAAATTTGGACAGCTACAAATGTTTCTATCTCTTACCCAGCTCTTAGGACATTTAAAATCTCTACATTACAACAAAAAGCTGCTAAGCAGTCAAGGGATTGGCATGACGCAAAGGAACTAAGATAGGGTCTCTCTCCTTCAGAAAAGTTTCTGTGTGAGCAGAGAAGCCATAGAATTAGAAATACAATTTCCTACTATAATTACCTTTCCCTCCTCATAAACAAATTTCCAGTTCATTGATGATTTCAGGGTATGCTTCATGATTTTACTTTCAAATTGCAGAATCACTATATGAAAGTCCTTTAGGTCTTTATCAAGTGATGTACATCCCACCAGGATGGTACATGGACATGTCTGTTGAGCATCTCCTCAAGTTTAAGGATTATAAAACAATCTGGTGGGGAAAATGCTCAAGAAATAAAAATAGTTCAAGAGACTAAACTCACTAGCAATAACAAAAACTGTACAATGCTGGTGAGGTGAGAGAGACTGTTTTTAAACTGGTAAGGTCAGAGAGAGCTAGAGAACAGCGTGTTTCTCCCTGGGATAGAGCAAAGACAGGCAGAATAGCTATAGAAGAGAAACGATTCTGTTCTAGTTGAATTTCCATCCTAGAGTGTAGCTTTCAAACTGGCCCAGGGCCAGCCTGTTAGCTGAAGATAAAAAATTGACCTAGACAGATACTTTGTATGGTATATCGAACTTACATTTTCCCTAACAGACCATATAATGTTTTTAATACAAAATAGGAAAAAGCATCCCTTCCTCAAGTAAAAGTGATGTAGTGGATCATTTATTTTTCAAAAATAATAATCTTGAAATCACTGTCTCTATATCGTACAAATGAAGCTATTAAAAACAACATAGATAATTCAAAATTTTGATATAATTTTGAATGAATAAGAAGTAAAAATCTTCTGGACATATGTAATTTAAAATAGTTACACATCTTTCTTTCATGGAAATAAAATTTCTTACTGTAATTTAAATACTTGCTCCAATACCTTGGTATTGATAGAAATGGTCATTGGTTTTAAGATACTTTCTTTGGCATTGTAGAAGTGGATTTTGAAGAAATATGTTGAAAAGCTATATAGTCTACTATGATAGTGTTTGTGTTTTGACATTTGTTTTTGATGCTCTCTTGACCAGTTTCGAGGTCCTGTCTATAGGCTGGTTTGTTCCTCTTCCTGAATAGCCAATTAAGTTCATATTCTAAGGACCTTCGTCCTTGGGCTCTCATATATATCTCCAAGATATATCCATCTTAATCACCAGACAATGTACCAGATACTTAAATAGCCTCCAATCACCAGAGTACAATGAAATTATTCAAACTAGCTTCCTTTACTTTCTTATCCTGCCTTGGCCCTTCCCTTTTGCTGAAAACATAATAAAGTTTCTTATCAACACTCCCCTTCTCTTCCTCTGCTTTGTGACAGACCCTAATGTTGGACCTTCCCACCACACCCGCCAGTGACCCAGAAGAGTGTGCTGTGTTCTCCTCAGCCAACTGTAAGTTTACCAAAAATGTAAAACTTTTACCAGTTTTCATGCCACAGCTGAAACATACATTCAATAATGGCATGTTAGTTTTCTCAGGATGTTCTTCAGCATTTCTATCTGCATGTTTTCCAAGTTAAATTTCAATGTGAACGCATAACTTATTGACATCCTCTTTAATTTTTGTATTCATTAAGTATATCTGATCAATTTGTCAATTTTTATATTACTTCTATAATATTAGATACCATTCTGACCACACAGTCATGTGCTTGAAGCAGCAGAAAATACATTCAATGTATGCATTCAAATACATTCAATTAAATAAATTTTTATTTTGTTTTTGTTAGCTTTTTAAATTGAAATTTGTGAATATTTTTCAAGGAAGTAAAAATAACTTCATATTATTTTTGATTAATGACCTCTTTAATATCCTATTAAATTTCATAGCCTTAAGTATTTTCTTTCCCATTTTTCCCAAATAGTCACCAGCTTCAAGTTCTAACAGTATTCTGTGTCCTATTTGCAGATCCTTATCATTGTTTTAAAATAAGAAGAAAATGTCACAATTACTTTTGTGCTGATAATAAGCACAACAATATTTATAATTTAATTTATGGATCATCATGTAATAATTTCTCATTGAACAATATGTGGCAATTAGTAATAAAATAATTTTTATTACTGGCAAATGAATGTTAGTTATTGCATAGTCATTACAATGAAAGTACTTATTAAATTGTGAAATCAATAATTCATTAACACTGGAAATCAACAAGACAATAAAAAGGGTGCACATAGTATTTTCTATAGTTTATAACATAGTTTTTTTTTCTAAATGCTGTCTTCACCTACTTTTGAGGTTCTTGCTAGAGACCCCTTTATTATCAAGTCCCCATTTACCACTTCACTTATCACAGTCACATTCTAGCCTACAGGCATCTTTTCTAATTACCCAGGAACCAGAAAACAAGAGACAACTACAATTTTCTGGGAGTCCAGGAAATTATTATTTAATTATAATTGATTATTCAAATTAATGAATGCACATGTAAATCCTGACTAAACCCACCTCACCTGCCTACTACAGTTAGTGCTGGAATTTTTCCTTCTCTATGTGCAAACAACTGGCAGTGTTTTCTTGCTTGGAGCTGTAAATAACCAAAAATTCTGCCTTTTCTCTATCTAAGTGTTATTTTGTTCTGCCCCACCATCAAAAAAATCTTTAAATATTATAAAGTGAGTATGGAATTATGGTTAATTTAACAAATACATCATCAATGAACACATCAACTGAAATTCCATCTTCTTCCATGAAGGCCCCTCTTAATTTCCTTTTTGTTTAGTCAACAAAGTTTTTCCATTATTAAACTTGGTTTTTCATTATCAAACTTCTTCTATAAAATGAAATAGAGCATCTTAGACCACCCTTGTTAAATAAAATATTTATCATCATCTACTGGAAAATGTGTGTAGCACACATATAAGTAATTTATTTTGGGAATCAACTTGCTTTTAAGATACTTTTAAAAGTCTGCCCCTTCATATGGCACCCTGCTATAGTATGCAATGTGAGAAACCATACAAAACAGCCCCATGATGTGGTGTGATTTAAGATGGCTTTATGGTCTTTTACTTCCCTTCTCTTTGAATCCATTATGATTGACATACCCAAAACATTTTCCTAATATGCATCATTAGATAAGGTAATCTTTATCCCAAGGAAATTATGAGCTCACAGGTCCAAATAAGAGACATCTGGGGAATACAGTAATGTAAGGGAAACACAAATAAGAATTTGAGAAACTGATAGCTGAATTTGTAGAGAAAATTAAAAAGCTATGGGCATTGAAAGAGGAGATGTTTTCTTTGTCAGATATAAGCACTTTTTATAAAACTACAGCTTTCACATGCATTTATAAATACATAAAGACATCTCTGAGTAAGGCAAGTGGCCATCACAGGAGATGGATTAAATATATTATGATATATTCAAAAACAATGGAATATTATACAGAAGTAAAAATAAATGTTACAAGCAACAACATTAATATGTTTTAGTAATAAATCAAGTTTGAAAATGGTTGTTTCCATCAGAGAACTTATAACTTGATATTTTTTACATAAATTTTGAAAACCACAAAATATATATATTATTTACATAAATAAATGTAATGATGAAAACATTTTATTTTTAAAAGGGGTTATAAATTCATATTCAGATTATAGAAGTATGATAGATAAGAATTTCTTTTAATATTGTATTTGTTTGATCTTATAAATACACAGGTTTTCCCTATTTAAGAAATTAATTAAACTAAAATTACCATTTGAGTCATAAAAGTATGATTACCCCAAATGTGTACATTTATGTTTAAAGGTTTTTTTAAAGAAATTCTTGTTTCTCACCCTTTATTTTGAAGGATGGAACTACCTAAATTTAAATCATTACTCAAGATTTATACTATAGAGCTGAATTTATTAAGAGAGCCCTAGCTGAGCAAAGAAAATTGTTGATCATTAATGAAATTTGGGTGCAAGGGGTTGTGTTGTTACAAAGGCAGGAGCAAGCTGGACCCAGTCTAAGACATGTTCACTGGAGTGAGTCCACCACCTCTAAAAGAGTGAATTTCAAATCATGCGGCTGTCATTGACTGCTTGACTTTCAGATGCTCTTCCACTTTTACTGAAGTGTATTACATTGATCAATTAGACAGATTTAAAACCAGTTCTCAGGTTTTCACATGTGCATTTTTTTATTAGACTCATTCCAAAGCAGTTATTTTCAACTTGGGCTACAGTTAAAACCATATCAGGAGCTTTTAAAACTCCTGAAATCTAACCTGAATCCCAGATCATCTGAATCATGTAAGTGCAAACCTACATATCAGTAGATTCAAAAGCCTCTCAGGGGAGCTCAATGAGCAGTCATAGTTGAGGTGATAGAATGAATGTACGATGCTCATTATCTCTTTGTGGACAAATGCCTTTTAATAGGTAGGCCTCTCTCAGCTTCTCACTGTCTTAGGCTTTAATTCCACTTAATATATGCATGCACAACTCACTAGTTTTGTGAACAAGTACCATGCCTGAATAATTTTTCAAGTTACCTGGGGAGATTTATTTTAAACTATAGACGTCTAGATCCCATCTAGATTTACAAAGAGGCCTACACAACTCAACCATCAAGACAAAGTAACCTAGTCAACTCCCATGTGGAGACAACGGAGAAGAACAGAGACTCCAAGCCAGCAACTGGTCCTAATCACTGGCACCTAATAGCAGCTTTAGGGTACCCCAGGCCCCACCTCCATCTTTCAGATGAGGTCCCAGTTATGGTAGAGCAGAAGAACTCATCTCCTCTGAGCCTTGTCTCAACTTACATCTTAGAAGACCCATGAGAATAATAAAAAGTTGTTCCATGCCTCTCTAAAAAAGAAACAAAATCATTTGCTAGAGAAGAGATAAATATTTTTTAAATCCTGATCAACGAAATTTGAAAACCCCTATTTAGGGTAATCAATAAAGATGATACTACATCAAAAACTCATTTGATTAATATTAGGTTTCACTAACCAAAAATTAGAAGTGCAGAGCCCTTTTTTCTTATGAATCTTATAGAGTCGTACAATCCACATATCAAAAAGTTAGCTGTGGTTACCTTAAAAAGGAAACTGGAAGAAGAAAATCATGTTACCCCTGGGAGACTCTATATTGAGTGCAACTTGTTAGGTCAATGTTAAGTGTCTAGCCACTCAAGAGAATATTACAGCCAATTATACTACTGTGATTTTTTTTTTATGTTATCACAATCCACGCTTACTTCCTGATCTCCCTTCTGACCAGAAAATGTGGTGTGTTGGCAGAAAATATTGCTTTATTGCACTGTAAGTATAAATAACTACCTCTTATACGTATATATCATACATCTGCTATGATTTTTCTATAGTATTTTCAGTTGCTTTTCATTGCAACAAAATCAGGCTTTTGAAGAGAAGAAATATTGTCACTGTTATTATTTTTCTTGGTTATACTACCATCATTGTGGCATTCATCTTGCTGTGACAGGAGGTGGATTCGGGTGTAGAGCTAATTACATGGAAGCTGGGTCTGAAGCACTTGAGTTTGGATCCCACCTCTGTCATTTATTACGTGTGAACCTTTGGCTCAGTCATTTTAACTTGTGTGACTGATTTTCTATTCCAAAGCTGAATTAAGAATTTAATGAGTTAATATGACCAAATACCTAGAACAGTGGTAAGCCATAGATAAAATGCAAGCTTGTTATATGTGCATGTTTACCACTACCTTATTTTTCAGAGGCAAAGGAGCCTCATCAGACAAAGCACTTGCCTAAAACCACATAGCAAATAAGTGCCAAATCAGAATTTCAGCTGCCACAAGCTTACATCACTAGCTGGGAACCTTTAACTTACATGGAATCATTGCCTATTAGCAAAGGATAAAGACTTCCTTGTGTCATAATATTGTTGTTGCAGTGGAAATGGGATACTTGAGCTTCTATATCAAGTGAAATTTTCTTAAGATGAAGAATCGACTGTCTACAAAACTTTTTATTCATACTTTCTACTTATGTATACACCACCAACTTAGTCTAAATAAAATAATACTATCAAAAAGGCATGTTTTGTTCCATTTGACATGTAAAACATTTAAAAAAATGTAAAAGAAACCAGAATTTTTGTTTGTTAAGATATTCATTTACAACTTAATAGCAATAGAGATATGAATTTATTCTCTGCTTTCTCAAAGGATGCAGAATTTGCCTGATCTTCACCAGTAACAAAGTTGTTGCTGGTTCATTATACATAAGGGACACCTGACCAGAAAAGTCCAAAATTCATGTAGCATTAAATAATACCACATTATGTACTTAGCAGGCTCTATGTCCTTCTTTAAACATACTTCCTGAGTGTTACTTTGCTGCATTGCTTCTGTGCATATCCTTCCATCATTATGTTTTAATACATCGTCAGCTAAAAACATTCTCCCTTCTGTAAAGATTTCATAAAAGGTAGCTATTTACCTTTGATTAATATCCATTTTTCTTTCTATAAGTTAGCATTTAATTTTTCTTTAGTTAACCATTTGTTCTCATCTACAATGTTTGTGGAGTGATTTTTCTCTCTAGTTCCAGGTGTTGTTACAAGAATCAGGTATGTACATTCAAAATATTACACACACACACACACACACACACTATAAGACTGGATCTGTGATCCAGTTAAGGCAAAAAAACAAAGCCTGGGCCTTTTTCTCAAATTATGAGCTACAAAATTCCAATCTCCACTAGGTTTATTAAATAAATGTTATATACTTAAAGGTGTCTCTAGAAAGATGAAGCCTATCTAAGAATGAACCAGTAAAGAGGAAAAAACAAAGAGTTGGAAAGAGATGCTCGGTTTGAATGACATCATCCAGAGTACTCGGTCCAGCCTTGCCTTAAGTTGCTGATCTACCACTGGAATTTATATAGTCCTTTTTCTCCATTAATAGTTAAGCCAATTTAATCTAGATTTTTAAAATATTACTAGAAATTGTATTCCCACTCTTATGTTCCTCGTGGAACATTTAATTAATGGGTATTGCTATTTCAAATAGTACTTCCATTTTAATTTTAAAATTGGTTTCTTATAGATCACTTCACAAAGTCTCAGTTTCCAGTACCTATAGACAATGATGTTAAGTGGGGACTCACTTTGAATTCACATCAGGCAGAATTAGTATAATATTCATCTGTGTCCTATCGGGGTTTAATAAAGTTTCTGCCATATAAAACATGCTCAATAAATGTGAGAAAAAGAAAAGTATAAAGGACAGAGGTGAGAAAAGAGAAGGTGGGTTGCTGTCAAGTCCAAATTTTACAAGGAGAGTCATTTTTCCATTTCTTATCATGCAGAGCAAACACAGAAATCAAGAATTGCCCTTTGGATTTTTCAGCAGCCCTCTCTGCCTTCACACAAGGTTGATAATGTGCCAAAAATTTTCTTGACAAGTCTGATATTCTTTCTTATTGTGAGAACATATGCTGGTTGATGCATCCTTAGTTTTCTTTTTGATTCAGAAAATATGACCATCATACTTACTTACAGGCAAGAGGAAAATATTCACCAAGTAATAAATCTTGGCTGTCAGTAGAGCCCACAGGCCAATGCATTTCAGGATGTGATGAAATCCCTCAAGTGCTGACCTCTGAGTGCAGATTCTTGTGAGTAGTGACAGGCGAGCTGAAGTCACTTGAGCTTGTAGTAATCAGAAAGAATATATAAAAGTGCACTACCAAAGGTGGAGTTAAATGTAGCTAATGGAGAAAAAAGTGCTTGGTTTCAAATACACTTAGTGAAAGAGGCTAAATTAAAGTGTCAGATCTGAAAGCAAAGATAGTTTTCTTGGTTAAAAAATGTAACACACAGCAGCCACTCTAGTGACCAGCTAAGGCATTCTCTTTTGTATTGATCTTTATATTGATCTGCCAGAACAGATGCTAAAGGCACTCCAGTCTTACTTTAACTGTATCTTCTGTTCTTTGCGAGAAAGGAATTTCTATAGAGAGGAATAGCAGTAGCATAATGATATTACTAACGCTAACATAGTAGTCATAGTGGAGAGTGAAGCTCACAATTGAAAAAATATGTACATGGATTATACAAGTTGGAGAAACTGAATATAAGGAATCAGCTTAAAGGTTTTTTGTATACTTCCTGGTCAATCATTAATTAGACATATTAAAGGAAATGGAAACCATGGTATAGTTAGTGGTTAGATTGGACCCTGGAGCTAGACTGCTTGTATTTAAATCTGTCTCAACTATAGTCAGATCCTGGATGTGTCATGAAACTACTCTGAGACACAGTTTTCCTGGATTTAAGCTAAAAATGAAATTCATGACACCTAATCAGTAAGGTTGCAGGGAATATAAATAAATTAATGCTTGTAGGGGTCATGGAATATTACCTAGCACAGAAAAAAAACATTTATAAGCTTATAAATATAATGCTGTTTCTGTTGTCTCTGATGTATCTATATTTAAATACTATATATAAATATGCACATACCTATATATACATATATATGAAATCTTTACATGTGAAATATATATTCAAACATGCATACGTGTATACGAAATCTTTACATATATATGTATATGTGTTTCTATACATATATATATAAATATATGTCAATGTATATAAAGCCTACAGTGTTTGGAAAAATAGACTAGGAAACTTTTAATAATTCTCCCCAGAGCAGAATCCAATGGCAGAAGGGACAGACGAGTCTAACTTCATACTTCCTCTTTATTGAAGCCACCCTAATGAGTCCTCAAAACACATGAATGTAGTGACCTTTCTGTGTCCTGATTAGATGGACTGATAGCTACTGACTGTTGAATAGTGCAGTGTCTGGAATCAATGTCCGGGTCCCCAATCCACAAGGTCATTAAACTGCCTGTGCTTGGGCTTTCTTATCTATAAAATGGAGAGAATTAAGAATTCTTACCTCATAGGACTGTCGCAAGAATTTAAATAGGTAAATCAAGTAAAGATCTTTGGTTACCCGATGCATAACAAGAACCAAATAAGTCATTGTTTGAAATCAGTACTTTTTAACATATCGCAGCTTTCCACTTATTACTAAGTTGAATGTTGGATGACTACTGAAATTGGAAATAAATCTGTAATATTACCACGCCCTCACCATATTTAGTCTCCCTATTCTTAAAAACAGGATGGCGGTTAAGCAATTTCCAACTTCCAATGCATGCAAAGAAAACAATGACAAGCATCCTACTAGCCTAAGTGGCCCCTAATTCCATTTTCACGGCAATTAGTTTTTAAATAAGCCATTAAATGCTGTTTGCTGATATTCTCCCCCATCAGCAGTGAAGCCTTATTGATGTGCTTCAGTGGTACATTGAAATCTTCTTGTCAAAGTTATATAGTTTGCAAATAGCAGATAACAGTTCACAGATACAGAGAACTAAACAAGAACGCTTACCAATAAGATTGGTGGAACCAAAAGTCAATTCTATAGATGTCTTTGTTTCTCCCTCCAAACCCCTCTCCAATAACACAAAGGGAGGTATTTTTCTAATCTAGAAACAGCACAGATGAATAATCTGTGCCATAATTTCCAGCTGCTATGATTTTTTTTTTCTTGATAACACAACAGAGCACAGTAAATATATCAACTTGTCTCACTCATATAATAGGAAAGGTTTTGCTGAAACTGTAGCCAACCTTACTTTAAGACAGGAAAATGTTGCGTCAGTTTCATGATTTAGTTCAATAAAAATCTAGCCACCAGGTACTTAGAGATGTTGGCTGCCTCGCCAGTGCAATCGAAGAGCTGTGCATTGAAATCAAAGTCAAGTACTAACCTTTGTTTTTAGGCCCCGTTTTAAGACTAGTTTATCTCTAAGTAGATCATTTGGGGGCCAGAGAGATGTGGATGTTAAAATGGTAATTAAGCTCATGGGTAATTTTAAATATATACAAGTTAGCAGGCTATAATGAGAGAACTTTTCTTTTTTTATACTTTTTAAAAATATTTGAAACACTGACAGAATGTTTTATTGTTAGTTTGACAGAAAGTCATGTTCATTCCTAAAAAGAAAAGATTGCATGGTGTTAAAGCATTCATGTGTACTTAAAGTGGCTGATTTTACTAAGTAAATTGAAAAAGTCTAGTTCAGTAGTAATTAATAAAGATAATGAGATGTTTGCAGCACATCTGTGGTTATTATGTACAGTTCTGCTTCCATTTATCCCACTTTCCATCTTTGTTGATATATTAAGATAAAACAAGTAAAAGAGCTGAGTCTGATTAATTGAACATTTTATTTTTGTGTAATTTTGTGTGAATACCAAGAATTTTTCTCTGGGAGAAAATGCTGTTAAGCTAAACTATATTCAAATGACCAGGAATACACCTAATTTTCTATATTAGCTTAGAGCACATTTTATTAAAACTCAAAAATTATTGGAAGCATGATAATTTTTTTAGCTGAAACCAAAATTTCTGGCGATCATATTCCATTTGCTGGGACACCTTATTCCTCTGACTCTCAGTTGCATTTGTTTGAAGAATGGGGACAGCCTTTGTCAAGACCAAGGGTGTGATAATAGGACTCCTCATGAAAAACTCTGATTGAGGGACCACAACCGCAATGGAGAAGTCTGACCACACCACAAGATTGGATAGCCATGAGTCACAGGTTCCGCGGGTTAAAATCTGCAAATGATGATCACAGTGCAGTGTCGTTGTTTTTTGACGATCTTATATTTCATGAAATCAATCTTTATGTGTTAGAAACTTGTCACCAGAAAATTCCTTTTTTAGAATCAGAAGGTACAGAATGTACGACTGACTTTTCCATAAGATAGACTAAGCAACAATGCCTGTTAGTGGGCCCACTGAGGTTTACTCCAGGACCCACAAAGCTGCTTGCTCTAAATAGTTTCTGTGAACCACCAAATCATGACAAAACATACTCTAATGTGTCAAAGACTTTGAATAGAAAGGAACTTTAATGTGTGACAGAATATACTTTAAAAAAAAATTCCAATTAAATACCTGAAGTTCCCGAGCCCCACATAGGTAAATACCCAGCCAATCAGGGCAACTGAGGTCCAAAAGCTTGCCACAAGTCTAAGGCACCTTCTGGTGGAGACCCACAGGAAAGGGGTAGAAGGGACCAGACAAATCTGGGAGGAAAAGAGCAAAAGCTGCCATTTTCAACATCTCCCCAGTTCTCTCACTCATGTTTGTCTCTTTTAAGTGTCTCCTTCCATGTTCTCCAAGGCCAAGAATCAAGCCTGACTACTTTACATGTCTTTGTGCTCCATGTTCTGCCTTCATTTTTCTTCTTCTATCTCTCTCTGCTTCTCTTTCCCTCCAGCCCTTTGCCAGTCCTTCCTAGCTTTACCTCCCTGCCATCTCCACCCTTACTTAGGTTGGGGCAGAGAACCTGGACCCTCTCTTTCTCTGGGGATTACAATGTTACATCTCTACCTCAAAGACAATCATGGATATTACTTATTTCTGAAAATAGTTGCCTCTGATTGGTCTTTATTCCTATCATCTTTTTGCAACAAGAAAAAAAAAAAGTGCTGTTGTGGGCATAAAGGTACTATGCTCTATCATCCTTCTCAAATACATATGTTCTCTTCTGCAGAGGAAACAGAGATTGGGGAAGAAAGATTAACATCCTTTAACTCTCCTTGGAGTCCATGTCTATTGTTACACAAAGAAACAAAGAAAACAGATTAGCATTTAGAAAAAAAAAGATGACTCCCAGTGTCCATTGCTAACTCATTTCCACATGTCTTCTCTTAATCAGAAGTTCCATTTTTCTACTGTAGAGTCCTCCCTGTTTTGCTGCCCAGTTATATTCTGCCAAATACTTTAAAAAACAAAAAACAACTCTAATTGAATCCTGCTACTTTGCTAAGAGATTTTAACTTTCTCTCTTTCTTGCAATTTGACTTGAAGCTCCACATTGACATTTTATTGTTTAAAGTCTGAGGTTTATCGCTCAAAAAAAAAAGTGTACACTCCCCCAAAGTTGCACACTAAGTAAGCTATATACCTGCTGGGTTTGGGTAAGACTAGCTACCAATCTGCTACACCAATTTCATTCATTTATTCAAAAGATACTTACTCTGCACTTATCCTGAGTCTGGCACTGATCCTAGCAGAGGTGAAGTGGATGTCTTTCACAAAAGCAGTTTCAGTTCCATTTGAAAACTTGGCTTCATCTGGTTTGATCTCATTGTGCAATTGGTATTCTGTCTATGGAAAACCCTGCTGGGACCAAGAATAAAAGCAGATTAAACTGAAGATATACCCATAATCTCTTGTAATCTTAGTGCCCTTGAGACTAAAACATTCTCTTTCATTAGACTAAACACACAGTTTTTTTTAAATCTTTCATTTATCAAGCAGAAGTTTTACATTCACCTTTAAACTATTAGATCCCATATGAATGTACCTCAAGAGAAGCTAGTGTCTGGTAGTTATATTATCTAAAGACAGACATCTTGGTCTTTTGTGTACTTGTGACCATTTTAGGCAATTTGCTTTCAGAGAGAGAAAAAGGGATCCATAATGCATGATGGTTTTCACTGTTTCATGCTTCTGTCTTTGGAAATTTATCTTGAAAGAGAAACTTGCTGAACAGAGGAAAGATAAGACTTGACAAAGAAACTGTGGTGTATTCATAAATCAAGTAAAAAGATGCATGCTGGACTGCTTTCTTACATAAATAACCTGTTATAAGCCTCTTCCTTTTTAATTTCACAATTTTTACATTATTTATATATTTATTTATTTATTTCCATCGTTGCTCATTTTTGTACAATGTTTCCTTTCTCCTCTCAGGTGCAATCCCTATAGAAATCCCACCTCCTATCACAATAGTCCCTTCTCTTCCCTCCCCTGTTTTGATCTCTCTCCCTCTCCCTCCCCTGCAGAATGTCTGATTTATGGTTGCCTGTTTATTTGGGGGGTTTTTGTTGTTACTATTTTTCCACGATCCCTCATTTGGTTCCCCTATATTCCTCATATAAGTGAAATCATCTGATATTTCTCTTTTCGTTGTGACTTATTTCACTGAACATAATCCCTTGTAGCTCCACTTATGTTGCAAATGGCATGTGTTTATCTTTTTTGATTGCTGAATAGTATTCTACTGTGTATATATGCCACATCTCCTTGATCTAGTCATCTATTTGGGGGCATTTGGGTTATTTCCATATCTTACCTATTATAAATAGTGGTGCAATAAGCATAGGGGTGCAGGTATCCTTTTGAATTAATGTTTTTGTGTCCTAGGAGTGGAATTTCTGGGTCATATGGTAGCTCCATTTTTAGGAGTTTGAGAAGCCCCCGCACAGCTTTGCATAGTTGTTGGATCAGTTTGCATTCCCAACAACAGTGTAGGAGAGTTCTTCACATTCTTGCCAACATTTGCATTTCATTCATGCAAAAGAATGAAACTAGACTACTACCGCTCATTATGCACAAAAATCAACTCAAAATGGATGAAAGACTTGAACAAAGGACCTGAAATCATAAATATATAGAAGAAAATATAGGTAAAACACTACATGATATACATCTCAGCAACATCTTTAAAGACTCATCCCCCAAAGCAAATAAAGTGAAGGAAAAGATAAACAGGTGAGGTTACATCTAACTAAAGGCTTCAGTACGGCAAAAGAGACATTAGCCAAAATAAAGATAAACCTTACTGATTGAGAGAAAATTTTGTACTCCATACAACTGATAAGGGACTGATCACAAAGATCTACAAAGAACTCATAGGATTCAATAAAAACAAAGTAAACAATCCAGTAAAAAAATGGGCAAGAGAGCTAAAAAAAGAGACATTTTTCAAAGAGGAAATGCAGACAGCTAACAGGTGTATGGAAAAGTGTTCACCATGCCTCATAATCATGGAAATGCAAATCAAAACCACAATGAGATACCACCTTATTGCAGTTAGAATGGCACATATCAATTTCATTCTTACAGTGAAATTTAATTCAAAAGCCTCAGATTAAATATCCAGTTGGTTTCAAATCCTAACATTAACCAATAATTATTATTTGTTGTAGTTTTTAGGGTTCAGGAGTTGTAGAAAGAATGTAGTGTTTAATCTTCCTCATGGATTCTTGCATGAGTTAGAGTTTCATAATATTCATAAGGATTCCATGACAATGAACTATTTCTGTCATTCCAAATCTAATTTGAGACATATCTTCACTAAGATTTTTAGACTCAATATTATAGTGTCTCTTTGATGTTCTTTCTGTTCTTCCATCATTCATCAACAAACCTGCCCATATCCCACAATACACAAAAAAAGGGAAGTTTTTGGTCTTTCCTTTCCACGTTCATCAGTTTCCTCCAACATCCACAGTCTATATCACATATAATCAAGTTATAGTTTCCCACAGTGCCATACCTCTCAGGATCTCCAATAGTGTATGGAGAGTTTGTGTTATTTAATAATATTGAGATCAGAATTTGCAATAATATTTCTTTCTCTCATGTCAAAATGATAAAAATTATAAAGCTTAAACCCTTTAAATATATTTCTGCCCATTTCCTCTGTATTCCAACTGGGCAACCCTCAGCATTCCAACTTTTAACAAAACTCCTACTTGGCCTTGCTTTAAGGTTTTCCTGGATTCATTCCATTAGTATACTTATGCCAGACCAATTCTTCTAGACTACCACATTCAATATTTCATTTTCCTATTTAAACACAAAAATTACTTTCTTCTATATCAAGTTCAAATCCTTTTGCTTGGTCATCTGTACACACACACATGCACTCTCACACAAACACACACACACTTATTTCCTGGAATTCCCCTAATACATGTTATATTTCATCCTAGATATTTCTTCTTCTTCAGAGTGTGCTACATATGTATTTGCATATTTATATCTCCATATCTTATTTCACTGTTTCCCCTATCCCCTTTTTAAATATTTCTGTGTAGCCATTACACTAATTTTTCTACTAAATACCTAATATGCCTGGAAGATTTTTTTCTAACTTTAGTCCACACCATTCCCTTACTTTTCTCTGGCAAGGGATAGTATATAGTAGCATTTGATTGTTTCATGTGCATTAAATATGTGTTCTTTGACTGATCGAGATAGCCTAGATTCATTCACTTATTCATTCAGCACTTAACATCAGCACTTTTCAGGCATTGTGCAAAGAATAAAAATAGCAGCCCTAGGAGAACAATAGCTGAGATGGCATATACAAGGCATGCCAGTCTCCACTGTTACATATGTAGTAGGCATTGCTAATTGATCTCAACACCCTTCCTGCTGAGCTTGAAAATGGCTTCAGAAACCTCAAAACAGTCATTATCAATCATTTGGATTAGGCAGTAATTTGAAGATATTTTATATGCCTGACACCCATAATCTAAATGAGAAGATGTGTGTGTGTATGCATGTGCATTGTGTGCTCCATACACATGTAAAAATCAATCTATATTCAGTTCTCTAAAGAACGGAAACAGTCTTGTTTTTGAGTTGTATATCCAGTATAATGCCAAAAAAATTTCAATAGTGATATGGGAATAATTTATTAAAATAGAAAACACTTTTATATTAATATTCAGTCATCACAAACATTGTCTACAGCAAATTATGATTTACTCACATGGAAAATATAATAAGGACCGATAGTCCCACATTGATTTATTTATTCAAACACACTCAGAGATGCAGAGCAATATAATTAGCAGCAGTATCTACAGACACAAAGAAAATCAATTCTTATGCATTCATAAGTGTTGAGTAGGAATCTTTTAGAATTTTCCACAATACCTGATTCAATACTTTACATCCACAATAGACAAATCTAAGTGCACTCTTTCATAATACCTCTTGGGGAATACTGGAATGTAGATACAGAAACAGAGCCACAGCAACCAGAAAATTCTATTATAGTTCAATTAATCAGTAGAAGTTGCTAGTTCCATCCCCAAACAACAACCTTATGAAGAAAGTAACTTGTATGTATATGTAAGTGTGTACCAGAGATAAAACTAATAGAAAGCATAAAAATAAAAGGAGCAAGGAGATGAAAGTCACTGACTATGTATTAAGAGGAAAGAATAACTAATAAGTGGCACTACTTTGAGATATTCTAGTGCATCAGTTCAAGAACTTTATATTTTAGCATGGCTGTAACAACTAGTAGATGGTTGTGAGGAGAAATATAAATTAAAAGAGCTGCTATATAGATATTCTTTTCTCCATAAATATCTTGAGTGATTTAAATGACAGATGTTTCTTCTATAAAAAGGTTAATAAAGGCAGACCATATGTTTAGTTAGATTTAGTTCTAGAAGTTGTTCTTCAGGCTTCGAAGAAAAATAATTTCCATTACTCATGAGACTTTAATTATCCTTAGTCTTTCATCAGCTTGGGGATACTGATTCTCCTATGCTTCGTTGAAGTGTCATCAACCTTCTAGAACGGGTACTACAGTAGCCAAAGTGAAATTATTTTCCTTCTTTATTTTTTATATAAATTTGATATCTTGTCTTCTAGGCTTTTTTTTTTTTTTTTACCATTCCCCATTTTTATGCTTGTTCAGGTGTAGATACAGCCCCTCTCAGAATAAAAGTTCTATTGTTTTTATCTGGATATGTAATTAATTCTAGTGGATTGAGGGTTTTATCATACCTTTTAATTGATACACAGATGTCTGTTCTTGTATAGACTCAGGAAAGTTCTTTGTACTTAGTAGGAATATAATATTAATCCATGGAAAATGAAACTACATGGCTACATCCTATTACCTTGCTTTAAAAGTAACACATAACTATAGTATTCAACTTAGGCTTAAAAACAAATATTATAAAATAACATCCATAAAAGGCTGTCCTCCTTCTAGACCTATACAGACCACATATTAATTATATATTTTAGTGCTTATAAAAGTTATCCATCACTGGTACATAGATGTTTAAATTAAAAATTGTACATGAATTAACTTTTCTCTCTATCCTGATATTTTAGTTCTGTAAACGAGGTTGGATGGAAATGGGGAAGAACCTTAAATGTTACAACCAGAGGCAATTTTAATATCTTAATATTTTTCCCTTGGTGTAGTACAAACTGACCTACTTTGATGCATTTGGAACATCAAAATGCTATTTCAATGTCCTAACCAAAAGTCTGTATAAAGCTAAGTGATGGAGGCACTTCATAATTGAAGTACTTTATATGGATCTAGTGCTGTCCCAGTTTCCACGCCTAGCCTCCCTGTCATTTTTTCTTTGAGTACCTTCTAGAATAAAGGGAAGACTCTATGAGCAAAATAAAGAGAAAATTACAAATTGTTAGAAAAGTACAGGAAATTATAGCATTAGTTGTGAGTCCACTTAATATTTTGATATGTGGACATAAGAGAACTTAGACGTTTTAGCAAATTCGATGAAGACACCAGAACTAATGGCTCCACCTGAGATTACCTAGCACATCCAAAGTAACCAAAGCTTGGGAGACAGGATGGTGTAACTCCAAGTCTCATATATCTGAGATGAATTTAACTCAGCAGAGGAAGGTACATTTTAAAAGGGTGTCTACCATTTAAAAAGTATAAACACTATTTTGGTAGAAAATATTTCTGGAAGATGCTCTTTATTATTGTTAAAGAAAAATATGACTTAAAATCTCTGGATTGTTATTCTGGTTCTATCCTTTACTAACTGTGTATGCCTGGGAAAATCGCTCCATTCTAACACTATAATCTCACTCTTATTCACACACACACCAATGGCTTGACCTTATACACATTTCACAACACAGATGAATCTAACTAAGTCCAAAATGTCTACTGTAAGACTGATATCTTTATTAAATATCACGGTAATGCTCATAACACAAGCACAGGAGGAAGATGGAAGCAATAATTATCTATCAAAAAGGAGAGAGGAAAAAAACTATTCTAAAGAATATTTCCTTACATCAGGCAATGATTTTCTGGTTGGTTGTGCTAGACAGAAGCTTTTAAAGGATTCTAGAGCTCTGCTTGTATTTTCAACTTTATTGTATCTTTGTGTTTGCTAAAAATCATTAGAAACCTTGCTTAGCTGGACACTATAGATGATGTCTGAACCAAAATAAAATCATCAGCTTGCTTCGTAGCCTTCTGCATCTTTGACTTCCCACTACCTTCTCTAGCCAGGAAGTCCACTATCTTCATTGTACACAGAAACTTTCCAAAATTAAAGTTTCTTGTTAATATGGTTTACCTTTTAAAGGTTAATTTATATTTTAAAAATATAGCCTTCAAAGGGTAGTGAATCTGCAGATAAAATGACTCCTCAGACTAGGGCTATATATTGTATAGGAATCTTTTGTTTCCAGACTATATAACAAATAGAGATAAAAATGATGTCAAAAGTCATGTAGATGAATTAGTTGCAACAAGATGAGTTTGTTGTACAATTGTATAATTTTACACACTATTATAAAATTCAGATCCAATATTGGCATCCAGAGATTGCTAAATATTGTGAAAATATCTCTTGATGTTAAGTATCTAGTTGACCATTACAAATAGTCAAATATTAGAATATGGAGAGTTGAAAAATAGATTATATACAATTATGTAAATTTGTTGCACAAGCATAAATATTCATGTAATACCATAGTGTCTTCATTTTTAATAAATAAAATTATATCTACCTCTAAACCAGAAAAGTTGCTATCAGGTATTATTTCTCTCCTCATCTCTTCACCTGTTTCACCTTATTTAGAGCAGAACATTCAGGAAAGCATGTTCTCTGGCCAGTCTGTTAACTACTGCCCACTGAACTCAAAGTTTGATAACTGTCAGTATCTATGCCATATTTTTCTGAACATATAGGTCCTATCTCAGGGCCCGGTTTACATGTATACTTGGAAGCTACTCTTTTCAACATTTTATTACTGGCCTGCTTGCTACAACAGGGAGTGGATGAATATCCCTCATACAACCTACCAGTCTCCACTGTCCCACAACTCTGCAGAAAACCTTCCCCTCTGCTTTTGAGGCTCTTAAAGATCTGCCTCCCACCCCAATTCCCATCTCAGGATATATCTTAACTTATGAGTGCATGTGAGTTTTAGTCTTTTCAAGATCTCCTAAAACCCAGAAATACAAGCATCAGCAACATGATTGGTTGTGACCATAAAGGAAAAATACAGGAGGTACAACTACAAATTAAAACTTCAATATATTAACCTTCACCAACATATTAAGTACACTTTTCTTTGACCTGTAACTTGGAAGTTCTGTCAATTTCAGAAGATTTACCTTCCTTTTTTTTTAGAAATAAAAATGCACCTCTATCCTCTTAAGTGATCTGAAATTGAAGTCATCTTTAACTGGCAGTCACACCTTTAGATTCACATGAAAGACCCCTGTTTTGGACTCCATGCTTTATAAAATACTGATACCACAAAAACACAAAATTAAATTATCACAGAATACACAGTCACATCATTAGGATGTAGTACTCAAAGCTGACAGAGTGTGATCTAGACATCTAAAACCATGGCCTTGTCTCATGCCAGCAGGTCCAGAAAAGTGCTGCTCCGTCTCTTCTGGAACCACATTTTCAACAAAATGTAACTATATCTAAGAAACTGGGAAGGTTTGGGGTTTTCCACAGTCAGTGATGGAAACAGACATAGAAAGGATTTGAACATTTAGGTTTTAGATGAAAGGAAAAAGACTGTCAAACTCTTCCTCTTTTAGGCAGTGGGTCTCATAGTTATTTCATAATGAGGACTTGATACCAGTATGCTGAGCATACTTTTTCTTCCTTAATTTGTATTCTAGCTCATGATTCCAAAGATACCTGTAGACTAGCAGTCTTTGCAAAAGTTATGCAAGGTGACCTGGAATTATTTTTGTTATGAATATATATTACCCTTCATTATATGTGTTTGCATATCCATGACATTTATATATATGTCACATTACATCAAGGAAGCTTGACATTGATTCTTTATATTGGCACTGATCTTGGATTTTGAAAACTGGAATTGTGAGTAATTTCATTTTGATCAAAACAATAAGAATTGTAAAATCTCGAAAAATTCTTAATGATAATGTTATCTAACTGAACTTTTAAATTTATATTTATTGATTGCATTTACTTTTATATCTATAGAAAACTTTGAATACCATAAATAAATTAATTTTTGAAAATGAGAGAATACAATTGTGTTCTCTATGTTCACTTTAATTTCATTTTTATGTACATTCTTTGAATAAAAATATTTTTTGATTCTTTATATCATCACTGTCAAAAACTAGAAGTACTCAAAACTATCCATTGTAAGGTTATAATCAGGGGAGAAAAAGTAATAAAATAAAAACACATAGAAATTTAAAAACCTTGGGATTTTGTTTATTATTCATTTAAACATTGCTGTTCCATTGACAGAATATTGATAGTCACAATAAAATTGGAATCAGTCAGAATTTAGTATCTTAATTACTTTTCATACTTTAAAACCATGACTTTACATATGTTCTTATCACTTTTTGTTTTGAAAGTATGTTATTGAATGAGCAGATGGAACATATTTTATTTAACTCTTTGACAATACGATATATGGGCAGCTTTTAAGCACTTAAACATTTTATGTGTGGTCTCTTTTGTACTCTGGTCCTGGGTCTCTCAAACATTTGCAAGCTTATGAACTGGGATTGTAAAAGAATGTGAATAGATCCATTTTCTTTGATGCTGACCTTTAAAAATGGCCATTGGACCTATATATGATTGATTTCCTAGCCTCTGAAGGTGAACTACTGGTATTAAGGTAACTTTCTAAGGCTTTCCTTGTCCTGTTTCCCATCTGCATCACCTAAATTCCATCTGCTGTTAACTCTTAGCTCTCCCACTTAATCTTCTTCCCCACCACTGGCTTATAAATAAATTGCATTTTTTAGTGTATTTGATCTTCAGTTTTGATTTCAGACTGTGACTCGTCCCTTTATTGTCAGCTCTACTGACTGCTCGAGTACTGAGGGTGAGTTCTGACCTCTTAAGCCTGTTTTTATCCTTGGAGATTCAGCTGGAATTTGGGAGAATAGCTCAGATTTCCACTGTAGATGGGGGGTGGGGGGGGTGGAAGGGAGGTGATGTCATATGGATTTACATCAATCCATTATCACCTGGAAACAAGACAAAGGAAATAAATAACAGATAATTCAATAACAAAATACACATGAAAGATAATGTAACAGGGTGGTCCCCAGAAAAGGGGGAGGTTCCAGATTCCCTGCCCCACCCAAAAGAGGGTGGAGCTGAGCAGGGAGGAGAAGCTGGAGAGGAGACTAGAGAAGGAAGGAAGCAGGATGGAAAGCAAGGAGGAGACCTGAAGGAGGCACATGGGGCAGAGAGACATGTGAAGAAACTGCACTTGCTTCTTGATCCTGGACTGGTTGGAACAGATGTAGGAGAGACCCATGGGGAGGTTAACAATGGCAGCTTTGATTTTGATTATGAGTATTTTTTTCAGACTTGTCTGACTTGTTTTGACCATTTTCTATGTGTTCCCACCAGAAGTTGCTTTAGATTTGAAGCAGACTCTTTAACCTTGCTTTGGGCTTATTCTGTTTGGATGGACTTCTTTTTTTTTTTTATGTATACAATATTGGGGTACAGGCTAGAGGCATGGGGGAGTAAGAGGATTCACCAAAGACAGAGTGGGGAGCAGGACAGGCAGACCAACTGAATTATACTGTTGAAGGGAGCAGCAGGCAAGGCAGGAGAGGTCTGTTGTTCCATGTGAAACCCCTCCCTGGCTGGGAATCGAACTCTCTCTGTAGTGGCTGTGGAAGCCCCACAGTGCAGTGCTCAACCCCTTGCACCACCAGGGAGGCCCATGTTTGATGGACTTTTACCCACGAGGAGATGGGTAACCTTGGGTGCTTGATTTGAAAACTTTGTCTTTTCTGTATTACACACTAATTGTATTAAAGTTCCTTTTCATTGAAGGTCTATATGCCTTGATGTCTATTTTGTCTTGATGTGGTGGATGGCAGAATCTATTTAGGACAGGCAGGTTTGGGGGTTCTGGGGTGACCCTCTCCCTGCCCTGTAACAGATTTCTAGAAAACCAGAGAATCCAAAAGTTTGTTTTGCCATAGTGATAATTAGGTATAGAACTGGAGCCTTTTCATAAATAAAAAATTGAAATGAGTATTTGATAAGTTCGGTTTTCTTAGAGGGATTTGAAGTCCTGATTACTGATACCTGTTACACAATTTCCACTCTGGTCTCACTTGCACTACATTCTGAAGGCAGCCAAAGGCCAGTATTGGTCTCGTTCTCAGAACTTACAAGTGCATTTCTGAAGGATTCTTTTATAGGATGCCCTTGCCCTCTCAGTCACCCATCATTCAGTCACAAAGTTAAACTTTCTGACCTATTGATGCTGAGCTTGGGGTTTGAAATGATCACCTTCTATCACCACGAAATGGATTTGGATTCTCACATTTACATTTCACAATTATACCAGCTCTGCTTTATATCACAATCAACATTCATTTCAGGAGAAAAGAGTGATCACTAACCTGGCCAAAGAGCGCTTTTCACAATCCCTATGTTCCTTATACTGCCATTTTGTTAATGATTTTGCAGAACTGTGAGAAAGTTTTATAGGGAATAAGGGTAAATTTTCACTTTCTAACTATCTCTTATTCATAAAGCTTATGATCAACAAATCACCTCTAGGCTATCAATGAGAATACTTTCTAAGCTGATGTTTAACAATTACAAATCATGAGAAAAAGTACATAAGGTTAAAAATGAAAATATAGGTAATTAAAATTTTTATATTAATGGTGGATAAATGCTTATCTACAATGTGTAATATATTTTATTTACTTTTGTGTTTATATATACTTGTGAAATATATTTGTGTTATATTTCTCATTTTAAAAAGTCAAGAAAAACAAAGTAAACAATCCAGTCTAAAAATAGGTAGAAGATACCTCTCCAAAGAGAAGATGCAAATGGCTAACAGGAACATGAAAAAATGTTCAACATCTCTCATAATCAGGGAAATTCAAATTAAAACCACAATGAGATAACACCTCACACCAGTAAGAATGACACATAATAAAAAAACAGCAACAACAAATGTTAGTGAGGATGTGGAGGAAAAGGAACTCTATGACACTACTTGTGGGAATGCAAATTGGTCTCAATGGAAAGCTGCATGGAGGTTCCTCAGTCTACTAAAAATGGAACTACCATATGACCCAGAAATTCACTCCTACAGATCTATCTAAAGGACACAAAAACACTGATTCAAAGGAATACCTGTACCCCTATGTTTATTTCAGCACTATTTATGATTGATAAGACCTAGAAACAACTCAAATGCCCAAAAATAGATGACTGGAGCAAGAAGACGTGGTACATATACACAATGGAATACTATTCGGCAATCAAAAAAGATAAACTGATGACATTCACAGCAACATGGACAAAGCTAGAAGGGAAATAAGTCAGTAAAATAAGTTAGAAGGCAAAAGAAAAATATTGGATGGTTTCACTTTTAGGAGGAATATAAGGGTACCAAATAAGGGATCAAGGAAAAGAACAATAACAATAAAAAATCACAACACAACAAAAAGACAAAGACAAATAAGAGGTGCTTTGTGGAAGGTGGGGGAGAGGGACTGGGTTGAGGGCAAGAAGAACATAAGATGATGATGCACTGATGAAATGGTGGAATTCCATGAGGACTACAATTGATGTCAAATATATATAAAGAAAAAATTAATTATAAAAAATTAATTAAAAAAATCAAAAGCTAAAGTATAATGGAGTTCATTTGTAATTAGAAAACTACTTTTAAAACGTTATTTTCATTACTTTAGAAATAAAAGATTCGTAGCTAGGATCCAAGATATTGGATACACAGCCAACAGTCATATTTGGTCGTGGAATCTATTCTGTTGATTTCACAAACTCACAGCTCTACCCCCAGCTGCCGAGTGTAACATCCAGCTCCACGCATCCAGGAAGCTTGACCAGAGAACCCAGAAGCTATGTTACAACCCTGCCTAGGCAGGGAGCCAAGCCAGCAGCCCTACCCACATAGGGTGTGTGTTCAGCACATTCTTTGGCCCCACATAACTAGGGAGATTGAACATTGACCCGGGACAGGCTCAGAGCCCAGTCTAAGATATCACCAGGCTGTAGAGTCCAGTTTATAACCCTACCCAGCAGTGGAACCCAGATGTAGGTCTTGCTTGATTGCTAAACAACCTGCATACAGCCTTTACAGGCAGTCAAATCAGTCAATAACCCTACCCAATTATGGAGCATAATTTGCAGCCTGACACAAGAAAGGAGTTCGAACAGCAATCTCCACCAAAGGCAAAGCACACTCCAGCCCTGTTCAATTTCAGGAAATGAATGGAGCCTGGCTTGATGAAAGATTCCATACCCAACCCTGCTCTAGAATGGAACATACCCAAGGCCTCCCTGACTGTAAGCCTACTCTGCAGCGCTGACCAACTTTGAGGTACAATCTGTGCATTCAGTTAATCACAGAGCACAACCAGTGGCCTTGTTCAACCAGAAATCCATGACTATGGCCTCTCTTGAACATGGAGTCCAGCAAGTGGCAACACCTATTAGGGGAAAAAGAATGAGATACCCCCTAAGCAGGCAATTGTTAAACCCAGCCCAGAGTCAAAGCCCAATTAAAGAGTTCAAATAGTGGCACCTCCCTGACAGTGGCCTCACCTGATCAGTGTGACTGTAGAGGCCAGTTATTGGTCCCACCCGATTAACAAGCACAATGACCAGCCCCATCTGAACAGAGTCTAATGTAGAAGCTGAGGGTGAATTTGCCTGGGTTCGTCTATGATTGGTTGAATAATCAAAACAACACTGACAGATTAAGATGAGAAAAGAGTGAATTTAATTACATATGTGTGAAGATGGATGTAAATTCTAAAGTGTATGGGGTGAAACAAGGATATGTATCTTGACTTAAGGACTGGAATAGGGGCTAGAGCTTCAAGGAAAGAGAGAGAAGGAAGACTCATGAAGAGAAGGTGACTCATGTGACTAAGACCAGCTGCTTTGTAATTTCATTTGCCCTGACATATAAACTGTTCTCTCGATAAAAGGATTATTTCTGGTTAAAACCCTAATTCCATATTATACATGAGCCCCAATTTTCATTTTTCTAAGTAGTTGAGGGTATCATATAAGTTTTTCCAGAGCCTACAGGGTTTCCATTGACCTTAACTCAAAATAATCCACATGCTAGAGTCACACAACTTGGGAAGAGTCTGGACATCTTGTAATGGTCTGTCTGAATGTCTCAGGGAGACCTAATGCCACTAGTCAGAAGTCCCACTTAAATGTGAAACCCATTAGCAGGCCTACCAGACCATGGAGCCCAGCCAATAGCAATCTTCCCTGACCACAGAACATGAACAGTACTTTAGCTTTGGCCAACTAGAGATCCCCCAAAACAAACCCCACCTGCCATGGATTCTAACCAGCTGATATAGCCAGTACTCCAGAAATGACAAGTGAATAACTTCTCTTGCTAAAATTAACCTGTAAAGTCTAGAAAAGAATACTGCTTTCTCAAATATACAGATAACAATGCAAGAAGGACATGTAAATGTCTTCCATGTAGCATATTTTTCAAGGTCCATATATGTTTGAAACATGTATTTAATATTAATTTTTATTGCCAAATAAAACTCCATGTTATGGGGGCCTCCCTGTTGGCTCAAGAGGTTAAGTACCACACTGTGGAGCTTCTGTAGCCACAGAAGCACAAGGTTAATCCTTGGCCAGGGAGGGGACCCACATGGTGCAGCAGACCTCTCTTGCCTTGCCCGCTGCTCCCCTCAGTAGTGTATTTCAGTAGATATGCTTGTTCTGCTCCCCACTCTGACCCTGGTGAATCCTCTCCCCCCACCCCCATGCCTCTGGGCTGTACCCCAACTCTTGTATGTATAAATAAATAAAATCTTTAAAAAAAAAAACACAGCTCCCTGGTATGGATATACAACATTTTGATTATCCATTTGTCAGTAAATTAACATTGAGTTGTTTCCAGTTTCTGACCATTATGAATCATGCTATGCAATAAATTACATGCAATTAGCCAATTGTCAGTCTAAAAATTCAGCAATTAAAAAGGCAAGGTGTTTTTATTTGTGATTGAAGAATTACAATTTAGGGTACACAAATTCAGGTAGAAAACCTAAAACTTGCGCAAGGAGGAACAAATTCAGGGACTTTATGGGAAGAAAAGAGAAGATAGATAAGTGATTAAAGAAAAGAGTTATTAGTTTCAAAAAGCTTAAACTACCCCTGGATATATATAATTGATTAGTGATTTTACTGAAGCGATAAAAGAGAACTAATTCTATCCTGCAGCTAAAAATACATTATCACCAGTTCTAGTGTTCCAAATGACTTCTCAAACAATTGTTTGCTTGATGGTTTCTTAAAACAATTGCTTTTGACCCAACAAAAAGCTCTTTGCCCCACATCAAAAGAGACAGGTAATGTAATTTCTCTGTAATGGCTCTCTCACTGCATTTTTAAAATGGCTTCACACGTGGACTTTTCATGCAGTCAGCTCTGGTGAGTGACTGCCGCTTTCTCTGAATATTCTCAACCATCATCAGTCTCTGCAAAGATAATTTTGGCTGCTCTGAACAGCTATTAGATACATACTGACACCGCCCCTTAAATTTGACCAAAAAAATCCTTTTATTTTTGTTTGATGAAAACTTGAAACTTAACTCTCAAATATTATAGAAAATTAAAACATAGCCTATCATTTTTTACACAAAGCATTGTATTGTGAAAATCTTTACTTTTCAGTCCATATATATTTACCTTTTTACAAGAACTCTATAATAGCATGTTCTGGAGCTCAACCAGAAAATGTGGAATTGGTCAACTCTTTTGGACATGTTGATTTTTTACCAATAATTTATGCTCTAATGAACATATTCATGCACTTGTATTTTTGCTTCTGTGGCAGTTTCTGTAAGGTAAATTCATAAAAAATTATGTTATTATAAACATCTTAAATTACATGGTGATAGCAATCAGTATCCAAAATAGATGAAAACCTCAGCACTCCTGCAAATTCCATATATGAGAGAAACTATTTTCACAACCTTCACCAACATTGGTAATATTACTAGTTCATTGTTTTTAAAATTACTGTAGGTATGATAGGTGTACAATGATTAGAGTAACTGTTTTAATCATTATTCAACTCACTCTTATTCCATTTGGGGGCCGGAGCTTTTGTGTGTGTGTGTGTGTGTGCGCGCGCGTGTGTGTTTTCCCAGAGTGAGAAGGCTTAAAAGGGTAAAGGGATTCATGAAATTCCTTTCTTTATTAAACAATCATAGGAAGACAACAGTATTATTAAAATGCCCTGTTATTTAATTTTCATTGATTTCCTATGAATAGTCTCTCCGAATGGTACTTTTAGCATTTAGGGAAAAAAATAAATGAATGAAATGGCAGGTTTTAAAGAATCCACATGGCAATAGATAATGATGTGTATTGATAGATAATACCTATTATGATATTTTAAAGCTACCACAGAGTAAGTAGTCATGATTGAGCACAGCTACTATCACTAAGGTTATTATGTAATCACAGAATGAAATATACACGCAACCTTTTCGCAATGATTTTGAAATGCTCATCAAAAATCTTGGGAACTCAACCAGGTCCATGGAACTGGTTAAATACATAGAATTTTAAAACTATAAATGGACTTCCTTCAAAACTGAACTTTCCATGCTATCTTCAATAATGCAGCTTCCATGAATATCCATTTTTCTTACAGAAATGAGCAAATTAGCAGTTGGAGAGGAGGCCCAACTGATATAGAACCATAAATGTAACTGTCATGAAATCTTCCAATGTATATTATTCAGACACAAGATAAAATACAGATACTTCTCTCACTAAGTCCGTACCTGCCACTGGAAATATTGAAGGGAAATAATTTATGTGATCTGTTTATTGTTAATCACTCATATCAGATGGAGTTCTTGGCTGCAAGAAACAAGCCAATCATAACTGATGTAAGAACAAAAATATTATACTTAACGGATAGTAAATAGTTCACAGAATCTTAACATGGGAGTGTTGTGAACAGGTGGTAGAAAAGGGAAACAGACGTAGGTTTGAGGATACAAAGCAAAGAAAAATTTCCCAAACCACTATTATGACTTAAAATACACCAGTATTGCCCACTCAGTCTGTCTTTTGAGATATTTATATTAAAACTGTATTTACATATTCCATACTGTAAATTGAGTCTTATTGATACTGATTCATACCTCTTTGAGAATTATGTGGTGATCAAATATCATGACACTTAATACCTCTCAAGAAGAAAAAAGTCTGGCTTTTAGTTTAGTCTCCTCTAAGTGACTTTGGGAAAAACGTAGTCTCAAGAAAAAATGTTGCATTCAAAGTTACCTACCGCTTAGTCCCCCACCTCAGGCATACCCTAGCCTCCTCCCCTTCCCCTGCCTCACGCACGTAGGAAAACCCACCAAGTACCTCACATTTGGTACTGTTATTCTCTGGGGAGTCTTCGTGCTTTTTTCTTATCTAGCTCAGTGAGTATGAAGGTAGGATAAACTCAAGGCTCTGGTGTTCCACCTGCGATTACTGTAACCCTTAGTAACCCCGGTTTTAGGCTATGCTAATATACCCACATACCATTGTTGACTTTGATCTGGATGAATGGCTTTCCTGATCTTTAGGAGTGTTAGGACAGACAATAGTCCACCCAAGTTAAGTGGATAAAAGATATGGGTAGAGGGGCCTCCCTGGTGGCCTATGGATTAAGTCTCAGCATTACCACCTCAAGGCCCACTGTGAAAGCCTGAATTTGACCCCTGCCCATGGAGCTGACCCACATAGTGCAACAGACCTCTCCTGCCTCCACTCCTGCTCCCCTTAGCAGTGTATTTCAGTAGATCTACCTGTTCTGCTACCCCACTTGGTCTCTGGTGAATCCTCTCACCTCTCCACCATCCTGCACCTCTAGACTGTACCCCAGTTCTTCTACACAAAAAATAAATAAAACCTTAAAAAAAAAAAGATACAGGTATAAAGAGAAAATTTCCCCCATCATAGCAATGTGGTCTCACTATGGGCTTCTTAACCCCTATCACCTCAACCTACTCTTACTCTGAGACCCAATGCATCAATCTTTCCAAAGATTTCTTTTTCTTTTTATGTTTCTTGTTGAGATTGAGTCTTACTTCTACTTGCCTATTTCCTTTGAGACATGACCTGAAATCTGTTTGAAGGAAGCACAAAAATCCTCTAAATTTCACCAACGTGAGTCTCAAATGTTTTTTTATAAATATTATTAATACCAGAAGAATTACAAAGGACTTTCCCTGATACCATAAGCACAATTCCAAGTAATGCATTTAGGTTAATTCTTCAGTGTGTGAATTAGAAGTAAAACTAACCATTTGGAGAAGATTCTTTAAGATTTTACCTTGTTGATCTGAAAAATAATTATCAAAAGCCCTGGGGTCATCTTTTTGAATGGTTCTGATAAACCTATCCAAACAACTGACATCTCTTTGATGACCTCCTATAATAGCTTCCTTTTATTCTTTTATTGCTATATCTCAACCATAAATCATTATCATTTTTAATGTTTATTTCCTATCTTTTCCTATCAGATTGTAAACTCCCAGATGATCCTTATCACTCTGTACTTTACATAACTCCTAGATTATGTAGGAATGATCTAGGAACATCTCATAGATTAGAGATGTAACGAATATTTCCTAAAAGAATGAACAACTCTTCTTTGGGATTTGATGACTTTACAGGGATTTCACACAGACTTGCATAAAAGGTCATTGATGGAGCTTTCTTTTTCCTTTCTTGGTGTACATGCTGAACCCCTATATCAATTTTCTAGGGCCATGGTAACAAAGCTTCACAAATAAAGTGACTTAAACAACCAGAATTTATTGTCTCATATTTCAAGAGCTTAAATGTCTGAAATCAAGTCATTAGCAGGTATGTTTCCTTCTCAGGGAAATCTGTGAAGGAAGAATCTCTTCCAAACTTCTGTATTTGGCAAAAGAGAAGGCAACCTCCATGTTTCTTTTTGAACACATGTCTCTGTGTCCAAATTCCCCCTTTTTATATAGGCCAAACATATGGGAGTAAGGCCTACTCTAGCCTGTCTCCACACAGGGTCATTTTCTGATGTAGTTGGGGTTAGGATTCAACACATGAATTTTTAGAGGACACAATTCAACCCGTCACAACCACTGACATCTATAATAGAAATTTTCTTATTATGTTATGATAGTTAACTTCTCTTCCTTCACAACTAGACTTTGAACACTTAATAGTCACTCAGCAAATGTGGAGAATATGAGTCTGTATTCTCTGAAGAAAAGTGATAGATTTGGAAACCCAGACTTCCCCTAATGCTTCCTAAATATGAACAAATAGCCTGCTGCTTGAAACCTCCACCTAAGTCTAAGTAAGCCTTTCCTGGGCCTGGTGATTTCTTATTATTCCTACCTCTCACCATGCAATAATGCCCTTGTGAATGAGCAGATCTGTGGTCCCCTTATCACCATAAGAGCAGGCCCCTGAGTTAGTAGTCACCTTCATATTCCCAGGGTCTTGTGTCATGTTTGGAGTGTGGTAAACATTCAATGTTCATTGAGCTAACAGAAACCATGAGAGTTGTGACCCAATTCAAAGAAACAAAGACAAAAATAATTTCCACATGAATATCTGATGAATGATCGCAACACACGTGACTCCAAGACTAATGGATCTTTCACTGGTTGTCCATTTATTGAAAACCGAGGTCAACATAACCTTCAGACAGCAGCTGCCTCCGATCACTGTGTCCCATGAGAATGAAAACTAAACTATAGTCAAAGCAAAGCAAAACTGCTTAAAGGTCTTTTCTCTCTTGTTAGTTCTTAAGAAAGGAGACAGTTTCACATTTCATTTCATTGTACATTACAATAACACTTAAAAATAATCCATTGCTTTAAAAGTGTTATTCAAATCTTAACGCTACATTGGCATGGAATTTGTGGGAAAGCACATTTTTAAGAGAATTTGGCAACACATTGAAATGCTGCAATCCAGTTCCAATGCCATCTTGGCACTGTCTTAATTCCCTTTCCAGATGTTCAGTAGGAGGGGTGGTGCAAGTGATGATGTCTCTGGCTGTGGACATTTTTTTTCCTAGGAAATTCAGCAAATACCATGGCAATGTGCAGTCTGCCCTCATCTCCAGAAACATGATACTAAAAGAGATGTTTCACCTGGCACAAATTCAAGGACACTCAGAATACTGAGGGAAATCATGCATTGCAGTAAAAGATTTTACTTACTATCATCTACTTGCCTTAAGACACATTTCTGACTTAGATTCCTTTGGTGGAGGCTGCACCTTTGGGAGAGTAAATGAGCAAAGCAGTAAGAGTACTGATACACTCCAGGCAGTACAGTCTTGCTTAACACATCAGAAACAGTGCCCTTCAGAGCAGCTGGACTAGCTTGAGCATTCCCATGGCATATGAAATGGAGAAAAAACATGCTGAATATTGAGCAATACTTCAGTTTTCTATTGAATGATAAACCTTTGTTTGTTTTTCTTTTATATTTTCAGTAAAGCTTAGCAACCTAGCATGACATTAAAATCAACCCCTTCACAATTTGTATGGTGCCATCTTAATTTTATGCTGTATGATCTCCTTAAGGGTAAATCACTTTTCAACACATTACTAACTAACTCCTGATGGAGACAGTTGCATTAAACTTCTGACTTTGAATTTGGCTCTTAAGGTGGTCCCAAGAGATTTTGCCGGAAGGCATTCTCTCCAGATGTGTTTGCAATTTACAACTGAATTATGCTTGTTCTTATTCATATTTGAGACAACCAATAACTCAGTAATGTTTTTATTGATCTTACATCAAAAAATGAGAACTTAATTGGTAGGAAGAGATAATTTCCTTCTGGGTCCATTTGATAAGGTAGACCCTGAGGGGAGATCATTAAGCTTGAACTGGGAAAAGAAATTGGTTTTTCTGTTGTTCCCTCAAGCTGTTTCTCCTTATCTTGTCATGAGGGTGGTGGGGCTTTTTGTGTTTAGGAAAAAAGCCGATGTGTATTTCATGAAATCACAGTGGGGCTGAGTGACCAGTGAGAGGTTGCAACAAGGCTACAATTGCAACATAATCTAACTAAATTGGAGTTGACACTAGTTAAAAGAAAATTCTACCAATAGAGTAGAGAAAATTCTACAATATTTGTGTATTTGTGTATTTTTTTCCTTCTCTCTCAATGTACTAAAATACAAAATTCATCTAAATAAAATGAGCGTTCTCCTTGGCTTTACTGAATGGCTCATGAATCCAGCAGCCCCTCATCTAGCAAGTGAAAAGATCTGCAAGGGGTTGCACCAAATGAAAGATTTTTTTAGTGAGAAAGGGGTAGAACAAGTTCATTTGCAAAAGATAGGATTATTTTAGTCAACGCCATCTTCCCTTAGGAAAAGGTAGGGAGTTTGGGAGTTGAAAGAAGGGATTTCTTATCATGCAGGTCATACCCCTAGTGCTGCTGGGATATTCCAGATTGATTGTTTTAAAATTTCACTTTTGGGAATGGCAGAAATCATAATTACTTTAGGTCGTTAGATATTATGTCTTGGTTCCTACCGCTACCACAAGTGAGTCCACTTTGGGCTTATTAAAACAAGTGTCATATAGTCTAGTGTTTCTGATTATAGCTCTATTATTTTTCCCTCTGGTTTACCCAGAACTGTTTTGATTTTCCATCCCTGTCTAATGAATGTCAGTGATATTTTTCATTCTACTGTTCTATCACCTTCTCTCTCAACAAAATTACCATTTCTCATTTTGTCATAGATAAATTGTTAGTGATTCAGTTAATAAGAAATCTAAGATTAAAAAAAAATTCACCAAGTATCCAAGGTTCAAGTTGATATGGGTTGTCTATATTAGCACAACAGGTAAGGGAGAAAAACTACCAAATCCCAGTAACTAAAATGTGTGGTATTATGTGTGTTCACAAGGTAACTCACTTCTGCAAGAGTCTACTAAATGAAGATCAAAAGAAAGAAATTTCTAAATGTGCCAAGTTATGCAACAGTCTCAAAATAATACTTATTGCTCAATAATAATTTATTGACAATGAATATACAGGAAATCCAGAGAAAATAATACAGTCAGAACCCTTTATGGAGTTCAAAAATGAGTAAGATAAATTATAAATTTATGAAAACCTTAAATCTTAAAGAAAATATGCACTCACATCCAATCACACTGCCTTCACAAGCTCACAAATACATTAATAGTGTGTTTCCTGTTTTTTCACACCTATTCCTGCAATGAATGATGTGGAATCTTTAATTAAACTATTAAGTGGAGATTTATTTTGCTGAATTTTGAAATGTTTAAAATTCTTTCCCTGATATAGAAAAAAGTCTCTGTCACTACCCCTAATTTCTTGTCTGTGCCTTCAGTAACATTGTTGATGCTTGATATGTGTTGTTAGTGATAGAACATATAATCCAAAAAAAGAATTCTCAGTTTTATTACTATTTAATTCCATTTCTAAGCCAACAGACTGCAACAATACAAGTAAAGCCTTATTGTTAATGATAAAACCAAATTAGTTTTGTCTATTATTCCACTGCATTGATAGGCAACATTGTCTTTCCAATCAATGATTCTCTGAGCACAGTAAGAATTACTGATATGACTATCTGTCCTTGAGCCAGGAGAGCCTGAGATGGGCTCCTTCACAATTCCATTAAAATCATTTATTTATTACACCATTTATTGTAGGTCCTCCCTCCTGTGGGACCCGGAGTGTACCAGTCTGGCTCCTGACTGCCTACCACTTAGATGTAGCCTGACTCCTTTTAGTTTCAGAATGAACATTCATGATATAGGAATATCAGGTCTGGGGGAAAACCATTTTGTGCTTCTTATCGGTTGTTCTAAGATATCTCACATTTTATTTGCCAGACTTTTAGCTCTGCATTTGGATCTGGAAGTGTGTGGAATATTGATGAAATGCTTGATATGTTTGTAATTTGCATTTGCCAACTCTATTTGGAAATTAATGCAAATAGAGAAAAGAGTAAAGGCAACTATTATGTTGCCAAATGGATGATTATTCTTTTCCATAGTCAGTGTTTTTTGTGGAAATGATTGTTTTGCTGTCACATGATGAGATACATTTATGGAAAAACAAGAACCATCTTTGCTGTGGCTTATTTCTTAGCATATGTGTAACTGATCATTCCTACAACTGATTTCCCACTGAGAACTTCCCCAAAATTCAAGACCTTAGATTTCCAGTGGCATCCCTGGTGGCACAAGGGATTAAGTCTCAGCATTATGAAGCTGTCTGCAGCCACTGCAGGACAAGTTCAATCCCTGGTCAGGGAGATGACCCACATGGCGCAGCAGACCTCTCCTGTCTCTCCTGCTGCTTCCCTCAGCAGTGTATTTCAGTCATTCCATCTGTTCTGTTCCCCACTCTGTCTCTGGTGAATCCGCTCATCCCTCCCCCACCCCACACCTCTGGTCTGTGCCCCAGTTCTTGTGCACATAAATAAGTAAATCTTTTTAAAAATTTTTATTTTCATGAGAATTTCTAATATTTTTATCATTATTACATAAGGCTGTCCACAGAGAGGCTTGAAACCACTTTACTTTTATTTACTCCCTGATACATTACCCTTGATTACTGGTTTTTATACTTGTCACCAACTACCCCAAATTATGCATTCTCAACCTAGAAAATCCTGCTTTAGTTCTTGTCTGCTTCCGGATTCGTTCCATTCTTCAACACCAAGGTCAACTCTGTTCTAGTCTCAGAAGTCTTGTGTTAGACTTCTGCTACCACCAACACCTCTCAATTTACAACTTTGATACTTTTCTAGCCATATAGAAGACAAATCTTTTGAAAATGACATCTCATGTCTTTCATGTGCTTCCCAAGATACGGTAGCCCCAAACATGTGAGTCTAGAGCCCCTCTAAGAGAAAGAATTCACCAGGCAAGAATTTATTAGTGACTTAAGCATGAGGGAACTCATGCCAGGAATGATAATCTGTGCCTGGCTCCCCAGGGGAAGTCAGGGGGAACTTTTAAAGAAGCAGGCTCATAGAGTTGGGCAGAGGGGAGTAGCAATATTATAGCTTATTCTGGTTTGAGTTATGTCCTGAATACAGGGTTCTTGATAGTCCCCATTTGGGAAATTGTAACACAATTATTAATCAGGATTTGGTGCTGTTTGTTTTAGCTGGGCATCTTTGGTTTAGTGAAGTAGCCCATGTATTTGGGTGGTGTACTAGATGAGGGTTCACCTGCCAATGATTTTAGTCCACCTATTCAAGCATGTTGTTTAGCTCAAGATTCAATTACCCTACTTAATCAGGATATTGGGTGACCCTGTCGATGGTCCAAACAGGATGTTGGGCAATTTAGTTAGTGATCCAATTCCTTTGTTTAAATAGACAACTCACATTTCATCAGCTCACAATTTTTTGGTACCCTAGATTGTCCCTATACCATGCACAGCAATGGATACAATGCAGAGACTCACATATTTATTTATTGATAATAATATATATAATAAACTATATATATATATGGTTTAAAAGTCCTTAAATTCATGTTGCTTTCTAGTGGTACTGTATTGATACAAGAAACAAGCATTTTCCTGTCTTATGGGCATTTATGCTTGTAGATAATAATAAAACTATTATATTTGTCACTACTATTTCATATATCAAAATCATTAAACCTACTATGAAATCAAGACTTAAATAGGTGCCAGATAGTGTAGGCTCTCAGTAAATATTTATTTAAAATTAGCATACATAAAAATTTTTCCTAAGAATAATCATGAGAACTACCATTTATTGAACTAACTATATGCCAAATATTCTTGTAAGCACTTTGTTCAATTTGTTTAAACTTAGATCAACTATTCTGATACCTGATCTCCCAACATGTTGTGCAGTTTACCTAGTCAAGCAGCTAGTGTGTGAGGCCTGGACTATGAAACCAGAAAACTTAAGTCCAGAGAATACAAAATTTAACTATTTTAAGAAGTTGTTTATAAATCAGATTCTCCAGGAATCCAGTCCTGTCTTCCATCCATAGGGCAGGTAAAGTTTTGCATTTGGAAACTGTTATTTCTTGTGCTTTATGTATACTACACTGTATTATAATAATTTCCTTATGTGTCTTGTCATCCTTAATTGAAATGAGAAAGCTTAAAAAGAAATTTGTGTACAAAAAATGAAGCAAGATATGTAATTAAAAATCAGTTAAGGTTAAGGTCAGAATAACTGAGCATTTCATATCTAGAAAATTATTTTGATTATCATATGAACTATGTGACTCAATGCTGATTAGAATAACAAACAAAAATAAACATTATCAGACTCCAGAGCCCAATGATTTTCATATGTTAATTTCCATGGTTTGAATTTGCTGAGCAATAGCATCTATTTTCTTTGCGCCTCCAATTTTAGTTTGAACAGTGCTATCTAGGTCAAATTAAATATTGCTTGCCACAAATATAACTTAATTAACTCTCTACTCTGTTATCCTGCATTTGGTGCTCACTCCCTCTCATTTTTATTTGATAAGTATGGACACCTTTGTGTTTGGGGAAACTCATCCTCTGAGTTAGGATTATGGAAATGCAGACAGTGACCCTGCCCGGCCCTGGCTATTGGGTCAGGTCAGAAAGGAAAGGTCCCAGAAGGGTACAGGATCTTGCAGCCTGCAGGTCTGTTGCTAGGAGACCATATTGATCTTTTCCAGTCTCTTTGGAGAAGACCTCCTCTACTTTCCAGTGATTGATTGTCATCATTTACAGCATTAGGTAGTTGGGAGCTTTTCCTTATCTTCAATATTTATGAAGTTTTAAAAATATAATCATTTAAGCTTAAAATGCTTTCTGGAATTCTGTCTTTATACCTATGGCAACCTATCATTAATAAATACTGACTAGTATGCCCAATTTGAATATGGTTACACACACACATATAATTCCCTGCTTAGTATAAGAAGTGCAATATGACTTTCAAAACCAATTTGTTTATATTAACCAAGGCCAATTTGCTTCTTACATATCAAAACCAATTTGCTTCATGTCTGCCTTGCAAACCTCTTTGTCTTAAGTACAAAGTTCAAACTAGAATAGTCTTTCTCAAGATGACCTTCTTTCAAACATTACAATGTTCCACTTACTGAAAATACCAGAAGACTTAATTGTACCTCAGTGCTCCAATGTCTGAAGGTCAAGTTGGATGTTACAGTCAATCGCTGGACAGCTAGTCCAATGGGAACACTAACTTTCTCTACCAATAGTCCTCATAAGTTAGAGTGCAGCTCCAATCACTCGAGTTGGAAGTTTGTACAGAAGTCAGGTGTTCTGATTGCATCTCTCAAAGATTATATGTCTGATATAATTATAGTTCTGTCTTGTATTTTAAGATAGATTAAAAGAATCAGATAGAGATTCACATTAAAAGAATCAGATGGAGTCTTGTAGAACAAAGCTCTTTATTAGAATTTTGGAAAAGTCTATTTAAATAGAACAACTCAGTAGTATTTTGCCTAACTGCCTTATCACTGAGAGGGTATTTAAGACCCTAGAATACTTTAAACCTTGACTTTTGTGAGTTTTCCCTGAGACATGGTGATGTGATGAGAGTTTTCATTAAAATTATGGCAATAGACACTATGTGCTTATTTTTTGCCAAATATTGATCTTGATGATAGAGAAGGACAGAGTGAGTGATTACCCTTCTTATCCATTATAACAATACTTTAGGTAGAAACAATTATTAAATAAGGTAGTGTGTAGTCACATGCATTTCAAATTATTAGCTAAGTCCTATATAGTTAAGAAAGGATGGATGATGCATGGTGTCAGGGTCAAGCCCAGGGAGACTGAAAGCAGAGCCAGAAATCCTAATCACTACTATCATGCTGGGCTCTATTGGAATATGACTTGAGTCTCTCTGGATTCAGTATCAGAGTCCAAAATCTTAGCATAGCTCTGTGTAATCATCAGAGAATGCCAGTCTCTCATAACTCCACTCACTAGATCTTGTGACTTTTGATTCTTTGCTGACAGCAGCTTCCTTCAAATATTTTACAAACCCAACACAGGTTTGAGGCTTGAATGAAGGCATCATAAACAGCTTTCCAAATCACTAAATCACAGCTGTACAACATTGTTATCCCCTACCTAGTGTGAACAATGACTGTGCTGTCTTACTTTTTACTTGCTCATTAATTTTTATGTTTTAATTTAGTCATCTAATCATCTCATTGCCCCCTTAATCTTCTTCTGTGAAAAATATAGAATTGATTAATATCTGTGAAACACTAAGAGAGATGTTAGGAATAAGATTGGATTCTGTTTTTTGGAGACAGGACTATAAGAAGCATATGCCTAAAGATTTAGTTCTCTTTCAAATACTGTCAATGCAATATTTACTCCATAAAAGCAAATTCATACATGCTTGAAATCAAGGGTTTTATTCTTCTCTTGGCTGCTACTCATGGTATATAAGCAATTTTAAATATTTTTAAATTCACTTTTTCTTGTTATTCCTATTTATAATGAAAAATAATGTCTTGGGAAATTTGAGCATAGCAGTAAAACAATAAACTTTAGAAAACATGCGCACAAACATGAAATAAAAGACACTGTGCATGTCTAAGTGGATATATTCTTGAATTATAATAATAGTAGCTAGCACAACAACAGTAACTAACATGTATTATTGAGATGAGAGTACACACACACACACACATACACAAACACATTCATTCAAAGGTGTGGAAGTCATCACTTTAAAATGTAGTCACTGACTCAAACCCTACCTTCTAGTCAACCATAGAACTAGATTGTTAATTTCAAAAGTGACAATTATCAAACACAAATGGTCTAATCACATTAATAACCCCCCTCAATATCCTTCAGTACTATTCCAGTAGCTCACCCCACAGTTTAAATATCTGTCTGTCAATGTGTTGAATTACACTGATTTCAAAAGACTACCTCTACCCCCATGTAATAGTAAGTAAGATTTGGAATCAACCCAAATGCCCAAAAACAGATGACTGGGTCAAGAAGATGTGGTATATATATGCAATGGAATAAAAGATTCAGCAATCAAAAAAGATTAACTCATGCCATTCGCAGCAACATGGATGGAACTGGAAGGGGTTATGCTCAGTGAAATAAGTCAGAAGGAAAAAGGAAAATACCAGATGCTCTTACTTATTGGAGGAATATAGGGGATCAAAGTAAAAAAATAACAACAACAATAATCAAAGAAAAAAAACACAACACAACAAAACAAAAATAAACAGACAACTATAAATCAGAGACAGTCTGTAGGGGAAGATGGTAATCGTGCACGGGTGAATCAGTGGTGGAAATTCCTTGAGGACTACACTTGAGAAACAAAAGCAAATATTCTTTTTAAAAAAGTTTTAAAAATAAATTAATAAAACAAAAATAACTAAATATTCCTTTGCCCTTTTTTTTTCCAATAGCACTGAGATGAATTAATTATCCCATTGCAATAATCTGGAATACAGTTTACCTTGCTTATTCAATTGGCCTGGCACAAACTAAGAGTAACCATAAAAGCTGGCAAATAGGTTTTAAAATCTATTTGAAAGCAATGGAAGATTGAACACTTCATGAAGACTTGAAGTCACAAAACCTCAAAAGAAAAGGGAAGTCAATAATACACATCACTTTTGTTTACAAGGATTTGAATAATCTATAGTAATTACTGAAGTTGAGAAATGGTAGAATTTTCAGAAATTTCATCTGAAACATTTGTCACAAACATTTCTGCCACTTACTATGCATATACACAAGTTTATTACTCCTCCTTAGGAATCTGGGCTGAATCTAACTGTTTTGAATCATGATTTACAAAAGTAACATTCTGGGGCCTCCCTAGTGGCGCAGGAGGTTGAGCATCGCACTGTGAAGCATCAGCGGCACAGCAGCATGAGTTTGATCCTCTGCCAGGGAGGGGACCCACAGACCACTCCTGCCTTGCTCACTGCTCCCCTCAGCAGTGTATTTCAGTTGATCTGCCTATTTTGCTACCTACTCTGTCTCTGGTGAATCCTCTCACACCCCCACACCTCTGGCCTATCCCCCAGTTCTTGTATGCATAAAAATCTTTGAAAACAAAACAAAACAGAAAAACAAAAGTAACATTCTAGAATTTTTAAGATTGGGTATTAAAAATACATAGGTGGGGCTCCCTGGTGGTGCAAGGGTTTAAGCACTGCCCTATGAAGTATCTGTAGCCACTGCAGCACAAGCTTGATCCCCAGCAAGGGATGGGACCCACATGGTGCAACAGACCTTTCCTGCCTTGCCCACTGCTCCCCTCAGCAGTGTGTTTCAGTCAGTCTGCCTATTCTGCTCCCCGCTCTGTCTCTGGTGAATCTTCTCACTGTCTTGTGCTCTGGCCTGTACCCCAGCTCTTGTATGCATAAAAATAAATCTTTAAAAAAATAAAAACACCCAGGTACTTGGTCAGATGTATTCTCCTTTGTGACACAAACACAAAATGCAAGAAAAATTAACACACACACAGTGTTCCACATGGAAAGTACATACAGTAAAATAGTACAGCTGCATTACTCATAGCAGTCCCAGCTGAAACAGCCCTAATGTTCATCAACATTAGAAAGGATAAATAGGTTGTAATTACTACTACATTCAACATAGTGTATGAATCACACAAGCATAATATCCAGCCACAGAGTGCCTTAGCCACCAGCCACAGAGTCCAACTGATAGCTATCTAGACCGAACCCAATGGCAGGGCTAGTCCTCTCTGCCTGTGGCTCTTGGAGCAGTGACCCAGAGGGACACAGGTCAGAGAGATGATCCCATGAATAGGAATAGGATTGACTATCCCCTGGACAGCAGACATGAGTGCAAATTCTAGCAAGCTGCACACTGAGGAGTTTCATGCTACATCAAACAGGAGGTGAAATGTGGGGATTATGGTCTGGAGAAGGGAATACTTGTAGCAGTATTGTCAGTTCAGCCAGATACATTGGGGAGTGTACAAAAAAGCTTGTAAAGAAAGACACACGCTTGAAAGAGGAGAAGTCCTTGTGCAGGAGTTTGACTGGGCTCTAGTAGCTGCAAAAGCAGAGGAAACATTTTGATCTGCACTCATCTTTCCCACACCCTGGGGCAGGTGCTTAAATTGCAAGGTGCTGGAACAGGGACTGGAGGCCTCCCTGGTGGTGCAGGGGTTAAGTCTCAGTGTTATCAAACTATTGCCTGCCACTGTGACTTAAGTTCGATCCCCAGTCAGGGAGATAACCCACACGGCACAGCAGAATTCTCTTGTCTTGCCCGTTGCTCCCCTCAGCAGTGTATTTCAGTAGATCTGCCAGTTCTGCTCCCCACTCTGTCTCTGGTGAATCCTCTTACCCCCTGTACTTCTGGCCAACACTCCAGTTGTTTTATGCATAAATAAATAAATAATACATATTTATTTGGAAAAAAAAAAAAAAGAACACAGGAACTGCTAAGTCTCTCATTCCAACTCCCAGAGAAGAGCAAGTAAGTTATGTCACAATCATAAGCCAGCCCCATTCTATTGTGTCCATGTCAATGTTGGGACCCCCTACAAACCTCTTTCCCACCTGCTGACTCAGCAACTACAAAACATATACCAGTACTTTCAGAAGCCAGCAAAAGTCAAAATGAATAAAATTAAAAAGAAGCATAGCACCACTTGTCAGAAGAATAAAATAGTTTATAACAAATAATAAATTATAATAATGATAAAAAATATTATTAATAATGATATAAAAGGGAGACCTGAAGAAACAAAATGGGCAACCAAAATAATATATAATACATAGAAATATGAGATTTTAATAGACCATAACAATACAAGGTGAGAACAATTCTCCAGAATTCAAACACAGAAAAAGACTAGTTCTCCTTATCATATAGGGAATTCAGAACTGCTATAATAAGGGAATTCAAAGAGGTGGAAGAAAACTCAGAAAGTCAAATCAAGGTAATTCCAGAGAACTCAGAAGAGCAAGTTGAAGAAATACAAGAGAACTCAGAAAAACTAATCAAAGATATACAACAAAATTCAGTAAAACAAATTAGTGAGTTCAGAAGAAAATAAAATAAATTGACAACTTTAAATAAGAAAGTAACTGTGAGCTCAATAAATGAGATAAAGAACTCTGAAGAAAACTATGGAAGTGGAACACATCAAATGGACTGACCCTGAAGAGAATAATGCACTAAGGACGCAGGTGGAAGAAGAGAGAGAGACGAGATGCGGAAGAAAAAAAGAAATAGTTTGTGACTATCCAGCATTATTAAGAAAGCCAACATAAGAATAATTGGGTGGGGGCCCTCCCTGGCGGCGCAAAGGATTAAGCAGCGCACTATGAAGCAAACCTAGCCACTGCAGCACGAGTTCGATCCCTGCCACCAGCTGGAGAGGTGACCCAAATGGTAAGCGGACCTCTCCTGCCTCACCCACTGCTCCCCTCAACATTGTGTTTCAGTGGATCTGCCTGTTATGTTCCCCACTCTGTCTCTGGTGAATCCCCTCACTCCCATGATTCTGGCCTGTACCCCAATTCTTGTATGCATAAATAAATAAATCTTAAAAAAAAAAAGGAATAATGGGTATCCCAGAAGGGAAGAGGGAGAGAAAATGAAACAGAGAACTCAATGAAATAATAAAGAAAAACTTCCCATGCCCAGAAATTTCATGAAGCTAGAATACCTGGTTACCAATGTCAAATAGACATTGAAAACAATGCAATAGTAGTAGGGGCTCAACACCCCAATTACATCCAGGAACATATCAACCAGACAGATAATCAACAAAAAAACATAATCTTAGATGATGAATTAGACCAGATGGGCCTACTAGACATTTATGGAAAACTATACCCCACAAAGATGAGTACACATTCTTCTCAAGTGCACCTGAAATATATTCCAGGATAGACCCTGTGGTGGGTCACAAAACAAATGCCAACAAATTTGTGAAGATTGAAATCATATCAAGTATCTCCTCTGATCATAATGATATTAAACTTCTAATTGACTACAAAAAAAAAGCAGAAAAACACTATAATATATGGAGACTACACAACACACCTCTGAATGATCTTGGGGATAATTTAAAAAATCAAAGAAGAAATATAAAAATATTTGGAGAAAAAAATAAACATCTGACCTGCCAAACTTGTGAGATACAGCAGAACTAGTTCCTAGAGAGAAATATATAAAAATACAGGTCCACATCAAGAAAAAAGACAGGGCTTAAATAAATACTCTAATTTTATATCTTAAGAAACTATAGGAGAATATATAGGAATTGCTTATTAATTATCAGTAGATATCCTTGGAGTGGTTAGTGGGTATCCTATGAATGTAAACTATCTTGGAAACACTCTTCTGTAACACTAGTAACACTATTTCCTTTTCTGAAAGGTGATTTTATGGTGTGTTTATTTTGTAATACTTCTGTATATTGTATTGTACATTATAATCCAATTATATTACACAGGTATATTCATTTAGTAACTATTCATTAATAGTATACTATATATTATAATCTGATTATGTTTATTACAAAAGTAATTGCAAATTGAGCAAAGCAAAGGACATATTTTTAACCATTGCTAATAATTTTTACTAATATTTTAGGAACAGAAAAAGAAAATGAAAATTTATGTAAAAAAACAACCTAATTTACGTTAGTAAGTCTTTATAGAAATGAAACAGAAATTGGATTTACTTTAAACAAACTATTGTGCAATTTAATTTGTAGTGGTATAAAAAATATGTCCCCCTTCCTTGTTTATTGATCATTTCCTTTAAACTTTTGAATTTATATTACCAGATTCTTGAATTTTTTTCTTTATGACAAATCCTTGACTCTTTTGTAACTCACTGATCTCATTCATTTCATTAATCAATGGGTTGTCTTCTAGGCCAAAACAGTTCAGATGGAAATGCTCAAATGTTTTATGCTTCAGCATATCTGTTTCTTTTAATTTACATTGCTTCATTGAGTTTATGTCTTTAAATGTCAAACTCTAAACTGACAACTTCCCATCTGAGCCGTGGAGCTTCTCAGTTTTTGCAGAGACCACAAGATGTCTGCCTATCAAACAAGAAGTAGCAGAGAGAAATGTGACTGTGAAGTCATTTCAACTAGGTCAGGGAGTTTGAGCTCACCTCTTTACTAAGTGCCATTAAACCTGACAGCTTCCAGTCTTCAAATGACGCCTGCCACATTAAAAGTCTATGTGCATTTCATGTCACCCAGCTAAATTGTGAGAGTTATGTTTGGCTGTTTCCTCTCCACAGAGATCCTATGCAGTTCCTTCTTAATTGATTCTTTCACGGAGGTGCTGAGCACATACTGTACTACAAATAGACTTTACTACCTCTGGAGTGAATGCAAAATTCATGTAAAAAAAACTTTCATTTTCTTATGCAGCAAAAGCAGACACATACCAATAAAACTTGGTTTTATTTCAAATTGCACTTCTGTTGAAATGTTCTCGATAAGCTATTCTGTTGAAAAACATTTTTAAAAAAAGTAAAATAAACAGGCACATAAGCAGCAAACCAATATATTATTAAACCTGTGATTCTCAGATGATTGACATGATAAGGCACAGAAATAATTATTAATATTTTCCACCTTTAATAAACAAGCCCAAATATGTGTCAACATTCAGGGGACATTATACACTAGTATAAAGTGGAAAAAGCATAGAACAGCATAACTCAAGAATAAGTTAAAGGACCAGGTCTTGAAATCATAAATTTAAAACAACAAAGACTATTGACTTGCAAAAAGCCATATGCAAAATAATTCTTATATTTGACTACAGTTATAATATTTCGGTTTTGTTTTTTTTTAACTGAATGAATTAAAACTGTCAAATAACCATTTAAGAAAAAGTCAAAATCATTGACTTTTCCCATTCCTAATTTTTTACTTTAAAAATGAATCTTTGGTTCATAGTGCAAAATCATCAGTGGTCTGTGAATGGTGCATTTTTACACACTCATGCATTTATCTACTTTTTACACTTATTTATTTTTTTAAAAAACTGTAGTGAAACATGTATCACAATACCATTTAAATAATTTTTATAAACTATAGTTCAGTTACATTAAGTACATTAATGTTGTTGTGCAACTATCAAACAATCCATTCACACAACTTTTTTTGCTTGCAAAACTGAAACTCTGTACACTTTAAGAAGTCCCACTTGCATTGTCCCCTGCCCCTGGAAATCAATATTCTATTTTCTGTTACTATGATTTTGACTAATCTAAATATGAGTGGAATCATATAGTATTTGTCTTTATATGACTAGTTTATTTCACTTCAGAGAGGTCTTTTAGGTTCTTCCATGTTGAATCACGTGTCAGAATTCCCTCCCTTTTGAAAGGAGAGTGCTATTGTACCATGTGTATATGCCACATTTTGTTTATATATTCATCCATTAACAGACACTTGAATTTCTTTCATCTTTTGATTATTACAATGAATGCTAGTATGAGCATGAGTTCTTCATTTTTAGTTTTTGGGGCCTATACCTAAAGAGGGATTTCTGGATTTTAGGGTATCCTATTATTATTTTTTTGAGGAATCTCCATATTGCTTTTCAGGGAAGTTAAGCTAGTTTACATTCCTAACAGCTGTGCCCAAGTTTTCCCTTTTATTCACATTGTTGCCAACACCCATTATGTTTTGCCTTTTTCATAGTAGCCATAAAATTAGGTGTGAGGTGATATTCCCTCACCACTTATTCATTTGCACTGAATGTTACAATATCCAAAAATCTATCACCTAACCAGAACAAAAATATTGTCATTATGCACATGTTCCTTTCTCTCATTTCTCATCTGCCTCTACATACTGATAATCTAAATGAATTGCTTAGAATTTCTTGTTTATATTTTTGTAAATATATATAGTGTGCCATATGTAGGACTGAGCTTCTCCACTTTTACTTGACTCTAACTCCTGAAGGAAAAGAGAATTTTCAGATATCTCTCTCTAACTAGAAACAGAAATAATAATGACCACATAGTCACTAAGGCCAGTCAAACCTAAACTTGTTCATTTCTTGTGGTTATAATAAGTTAATAAAGAATTTTGGGTTAATTTAATTTAAATATTTCAATTTAATGAATGTTGTCAAACCTTGCAAAATGTTAAAATATGAATGTAAATTGTCCCTCCATAAATATTCATTAATAATGTAGTGATATATTTATTTATGTCCTAAATATGTGTTCAAATTTGGAAAAATATAATTAACCTTACCCACTCCACAATCTTGCAGGGTTTTGTATAAGATCATTCTTAGTATCTATATTCTTCATCTGATGTCTTCTATGACAAACATAGTTTTTCATTAGACCTGATTTCCTTTTCACTGGAACACATGCTTAGAATATGTTTTCCAGATCCTGTAGCCATATACTTAGATTCTGGTTAATGGATTGTGTTAAGAAATGATGCATGCCCACTATGAAACTGGAAACTTCATACAAACGTCTACTCTCACTACACTCCTGTTTACCAATCAGGATACTGAAGCCCTATGGAGAGGCACAAATAGAAATTAAAAAGTGCCTTCAGCTCTGAATTACTTTGTAGATGATTGCCTGGTGAACAGTTACATTAAAGAGTTTTGAACAATAAATAATCTTCTACAGTGTTAAAAGTTCCTGGAATTCTTTAGGGCTTACCTGTTACCAGTAAAAGCTTCTAATAGTAGTATTAGTTGTAAATGTAATACTACATCTAATATTCCACTTGCAACTGAAAAAATTTCAGACCAAAAATTATCCTATTTTGGTATAATGAAAACTGCAATTATGAAAATGGTATGTCTGTAAAACAGAACCTGAAGTTGAAATCTCTCAGCTCTGTGATTTTATTGATTTATTAATTAGCTTATACTGTTATACACAATTAATTTCAATGTTAGTGAAAGCAGGGAAAGTAGGAAAAATGAACGGGTCATGGTTCTCATGAACTTAAATTTAAATATTTAAATTAAATTATTTAGAGTGAAAAGACAGCAGACAAGTAAGCATATATATTTTACAATGCCAATGACTTAGTAAAATAGTGCTTAGTGGGAGACTAAATCATTTGAGGACATATTTTAGATAAAAAAGATGTCACTAGAAATTAATGAATATTTCACAGGAATATAAAAATTTAATATTAAGACTGTAAAATGTATTTGAAGTTCAACTAAATACGAATATTTCAAATATATTAATGAATATTAGCCTCTTATCAATATAAATGTAAAAAGAATAATACTCTTTATGGTGAAATAAATTGACAGAATTAAGGGAGAAATAGTTCTATAATAATAGTTGGAGATCAGTGATATACTCAATAATGACTAGAGCAATCAGACAAAGAGAGTAAGGAAACAAAGAACTTGAATGCCATAATGAACCAACTAGATCTAACACTCATATACAGAACACTCCACCCTTCCTGAGTACACAAGGAATATTTTCATAGACTATATATATTAGATCACAAATTAAGTTTAAATAGATACAAAAGGATAAACATTATACAAAGGAGAAAGACTTTTTGAATAAAAGTTCCAGTACAACACCCAAATGAGCCATCACATATGGGGAAATGCCCAGCCAAACTGGAACAACCAGAAACATGCCACTGGGAGTGAGAGTTTGTCACAGACCTAAGGTACCCTCTGTCAGGGAGCCACAGACAGGTGCAGGGCAGTTCGTAGAGAGATGGGACAAAAGGACAGAGTCAGAATTCAAAATGTACCAAACAAAATCAGAAAAAGTCTTCCATTGTCTCTGCTAAGGACCAGGAGAACAGCCTCCCTGTATCTTCCAAGTGTCTCTACATGTCTCCTCTCCACATGTCTCCTTGTTAGCCTTACCAGCATTCAAGGTAGGTGCAGAAACAAGAAAGCGCAGAGCCCACCTGCCTTCAGTGTTCTCTCGCTTCATTTGGCTGCTCTCTGACCCTCATTCCCAGTGTTTCCAACAGATTGTGCAAGGCAGCTGGATGTGGGGGGGATGGGGATTATGTTATTTCCCCTAACAGAGGCTGTGCAAAAAAGTCCAGTCATTCTACTTCTTTATCTATACACCCCAACCCCGGAAATTTGAAAGCAGAATCTCAAAAAGATATTTACAGTCATGTTCATAGAAACACTATTCATTATAGCTAAAATGCAGAAGCAATTCAAATGTCGATGGAATGAAGAATCGTTAAGTATAATGAGTTGTATCTGTATACATATAATGGGACTTTCCTTTTAAAAAGGAAGGAAATTCTGGCTCATGCTACATCATGGATGAGTCCTGAGAACACTATGTTAAGTGAAATTAGTCAGTCACAAAAGACAAATTTTGCATGTTTCATTTATAAGAGGTACTTAGGAAAGTCAAAACCATAGAGACAGAAAGTAGAATGGTGGTTGCTAGGAGCTGAACTGGGATTAGCAAGGACAGAAAAGTTATTATTTAGTGGACATAAAGTTTCAGTTTTGAAAATGAAAATGGATTTGGTGATGGATGGTGATCCTGTTTTCACAATAAACCATCAAAATGTATGGTAAATCTTCAGTGTATTATCCCACAATAAAAAATAGGGAGGGGGAGGAAGCAGAAGCTATATATTTTTAAAAACAATTGTCTATGAACATTCACAATTATTTAAAATATTAACTTTGAGAGGGTAATAGGAATAAAAACATTGATTTCATTAAAAAATTGCTTTTAGATTATAAAATCATCATAATGCTATTCCAGAAACAGACATAGAACAAGAAATTTGGAATAAAGAAGAAAACATGAATTCCAAATTATGTAAGCTTAGAACTATCACTTTAAATACACATATATTTCTTTCTCTTTTTCTATTGTTTGAAAACTATAGCTTTCCTCAAAATTTGTTTCTGAGCAAGTTATTTCCTTGAGTTATTAATCAGTGCTACAAGGTAAGGGGGCTTTGGTGTGATATTTATTTGAAAAATAATGAGTTAAGCAAAGAGTAATGGTTACTTCTACAAATTCTCACTGATCATTAAGATGATGACTAGAGAGGCCTTAGGAGAGCACAGAGTATGCATAGAATAGTTCAAGCACATTTGATATTCTTGACCTTATCTATCTTATTTATCTCCTACAACAAATAGTTCTTTGGAAATACTATTTGAAACACTGTAATTAGAGTATGTAAAAAGTTTAATTACTGCTCTGTAAACTTCCTGAAAATATTCAGATAGACTTTTTCACCTTGGCCTGTGAAACTAAGGTCCATCAAGAAACCCTTACTATTACTGAAAGTAACTTTTTTTTAATCAGAGAAACCTATCTTAAGGCAATTTATACAGAGCATCTAGCTTTGGCATTGAATGTCATCCTTTCCTCACCACCTGAGACCTCATGGATGACAGGTCTCACTGTGCTCCTGGAAAAGAGGGGTGGAGGCGAGAAGTCAGCTGAAGAAATGTAACATGGAAGGCCGGGTCCTCAGGAAGAAAAAAGAGAGAGAGGTCTTGTTCTTGCAACATAACTTGCACGCTGGTAATTTTAGGGAGGAAACATGTGGAGGAGACATGGAAAGACACTTAAAAGAGACAACGTGGGTGAAAGTCATGTGGGGAAGCAGCATTATCTTAATATGTTATCTCCTGACAATGGTAGCATTATCCTGATATGGTATCTCCTTTCTGCCCAGTTTCCTGGGACTTAGCTTCAAAACTCATTTCCAACAGTTCCACATCAGAAGATGCCTGAGCCGTATGGCAAGCCTTCAGGTTCAGCAGCACCTGTTTGGATGGACATATGCCCACAAGGGGATGGATTGTGTTTTATTGAGAAACTCTTATTAAGAACCTCTCTCTCTCTCCCTCCCTCTCTTCTCCACACCAATTCTATTACACATCTTTCACAGTGAGAATCTGCTTAGCCTTTGTGCACATGGAATGTTGGAGCTCCTCATATTGTTCAAGATTGGGGGATCCCTGTGTGTCCCTTGGTCATGCACTTGACTTTATATAAAAAAGATAAGGAGCATATTGCATGAATTTTCTAGATTTGGTGTTATTAAATTTAGGATATATATTCTGTATGCACACATCGAAATGATTTTTAAGTTTATATAAATTGGAAAAGTCACTAATGGTATTTGTAAACAGTTTTACTAAATCCTCACCAAATACCAAGTCCTTCTCTTACAACACTGACTACCTCCCATTGGAGAATTTAGTGTTCTCAGAAACATATTTTTATGAAGACTAGACTTTAGGAAATCATCTCAAAAATGATAGAGTAAAATGAAAAAATAGTCTTGGTTTATGCAAAATAGGTTGGATTTTTTCCCTTATATATCAAATTGTCTAAAAGTACATGTGCATATTTTATAGTCTGGTACATTTTCCTATTTTATAGCCTGGTACCAATTTTCTCACGAAATTTATATTGCTTCCATTCCCCTTCAAACACGTCTATATATCCTATCCATCTGTTTCTCTCCAAATATATAGATATATAGATTACTCATATTTATGTGTAAACTGTCATGTCATCTTTAATATAAAATACATACTACACTGATATCTAATGCAATATGCCACATTCTACAATATTTTATTATTGTAAATATTTATCTTGTATGTATATTCTTCAAGAGTTTGAAGAAAAATAATGCTTGCTTCTCTTACATGTAAATATCTGGTGATAGACAAGTTAGGACTGGCATATAGCAATTCTCCATGAAATCCTTATGATCCAGGCTCTCTTTTTCTCCACTTTGCTCCACCATCCTAGCCAGGAGGGTGGATAAATGGATAGAGAACAGGTGTATGAAAGGTTGTACAGCAGCTGTTTCTTAAGAGATTGCTGGAAGTTGCCTCCTGCTCTATTTTCAACTTATTGGCAGGTGGCCACACTTAGCCGCCAGGCACAGAAGAGTTATGAGTGGACAGGTTCAAACTGGGAATCCATGTATCCAATGAGCATTTCTTTCACATGCCAGGAAAGGAATAGACTATGATTATAGGGAGAAAACTAACTTATCTGCAATAGTAGCTTCAATTTTTTTTCTGCAACCCAGAAATTAGTAACTCTCTTAATTCTCAACAATGATGCTGTGAGGTATTATTTCCACTTGAAAAATGGGGAAATTAAAATGCAGATAAATTATTCTCAGATAATCCTGCTAGTATAGGGAGAGAAAAAAAATCAAGAGAAATTTGAGTTGTGTTCCCACTCACTTGCTTGATTTGGGCAAATCTCTTAACCTCTCAGAACTGCAACTCACTTATCTGCAAAAGATAATGAAGATTCCTACTTCTAAGTACTGTTCTGAAAATTAGAAAAATGTTTCGATTTAATAGTACTCAAAAATGGTAGGTGATAAAAATCACAGTTGTGGTGGTAATGGTGTATCAAAAAACTCAGAAATAAGGAACAAATTATGAATTCAGTCCCAGGTTTGTTTATTTTTTCCTATATTATATCCAATTTAAAGTGACCTCAGTAATTAAGAGAAATTTATGTAGCAGAGACCAAGAAACAGGAAGATTAACAATCCTATTTAATTGTGCTGAAAAAAAGATTAATTTTATCAAATAGTTTGATCAATAAACTACTGTTTTTTAAGCTGCTATTTAATAAAAACTTAGTCAATCTTACATTAAGATTCTAAATCAGTGATGTGAAGGAAATATCTTACTGCTTTATTGGCTTTTCTCATTTTTTCCCATTATTGTTAGTTTTTTAGTACAAAAATCACATCTTACATTTTTTGTCTACAGAAATGCAGCTTAAATGAGGACCTAAATCTCTAATAATTTTATTATCTGGTTGCAATAAACCTTGTTAAGTAACCATTGGCTTAAGTTAATAGATTTTATTATTCCAGTGTTTCATAAACTGGGATTCTTTTTTTAAGATAAGGATTTCTTAGCACCACTTAAGCCCTATTAAATTAGATTCTATCTTGATGGAACCCTACTATCTGCCTATTAATAATCCCCTACGTTAATCTCATGTTCCCCCACATATATGTCATCCTCAGTCCTCCCTTGCCATCATGTCTCCTTTCCTAGTTATTCAAGGCAAACTTAACAAGATTAGAATGTCATCAATAGTCTTCTCTTCTGAAAAGTTTTATAAAACTCCCTGCTGCAACTAAATTTTAAAAAAATACCAAAGTAAAGAAATAAAAGCCTTCTAAAATCCTTTCTTAAAGCTCTCTACATTCACTGAGAGTCAAAAGTTTAATCAGCATCAGTCTGTGAACAAGATCTGACTAGGGAAGACAGTGGAATCATGCAGGATTTGTCATTTATCTCATTTAGTTTTAGACCCCCTGCCTCATTAGGATTAACAACTTTTCCACAAAGGCCATTAAAAAGATACATAGAAATAAACAATTTGAGTATTTGGGTTCCATATGAATGAAATATTGATTTCAAAGCTTGAAAGAGAAATATAATGAAGCAAAAAGAGCAAGAAATCCCTGAATTCCATAGGAAACCCAACTAAGAAACATGTAATAATGTGTTAATTATCTCATTAAAGACAAAGATTCACAAAATTGCTTTTGTTTGATAACCATGCTTGTACCTGCTTTCTTTGCTTCCCAATAAATTATCTATATGGTCATTATTATTCTTCTCCATACTCTTAGTAACAACCCATTCCATTGACCCTGGAAGATTCTATATTATCAAAGGCCATCTATATCCCAAAGATTACTGCACGTAACTAAGTACCATATCTCCTGTGGGGATCCTTTTCCTAGAATCATTTAACTTTCATCTGTCAGATAGGAAAATATCATATAGCTATTGGTATTTTTTAATATGAATAAACTATGATAAAGGGGGTAGAAACAAAAAGAGATGCTACCTTCAAAAAGTTTACTAGACAAGAAGGATTTGTGCTGGACTGGTAACCTGTGAAAAGAAACTAAATGAAACAAGGGAAGCCACTCTGGTGATGAGTCTGTTCCAATGTGAAAGAATAAATATTTCAAAGATCCTCAGGCAGGAATGAACTTGGATATTCCCTGGCAAGAAAACAAGTTAACTGGAGCAGAATGAACTGATTGGGGATGAGGAACAGATAGCAAACACTAATACCAAAAATGTTGTAGAGAGCTACATTATATTAGCTTTGTTGTGATGGTATTTGTGCTGTGTGAGTTGCCAGTTTTTAGGAAATTATAGCATAAAACTCACATGATCTGATTTATTCATCCATTCTGGTTGCTAAGCAAGGGTCAAGAGTAAATACAGAGGTCAGTGGTAATTAATCTAAGTTTAGCTAGGACTAAATTTAGAGCAATGAATATGTAAAAAGTAGTAAGATAAAGGAAAATATTGAAGATGAAACACAATCAAATAATTTGACTGGGAAGGAGCTGAAAAAAGAAGAGAGGGCTTGAAAGACTGCTATTTTTCATTTGGGGTATTGATTATTTATTTTTAATTTCTTTGTTTTATTTCCCCAACAGTTCAGTGAATTGAATTAAATTGTCATTTACTAAAGTGGAGAATATGGGTGTGGGAGGAATAAGAAATCTATGGATGGGAAGATATAAGTTTGGGACATGATAAGTTAGAAATTTTTATTAGACAGCCAACTGGGGAAGATGAGTAGGCAGGTAGATGATTTGGCAGCCTGGAGTTAAAAGGCCAGATTAGAGATATATTTATCAATTGTTATTACACAGGTGATATTTAAAGCTATACCAATAGCCACGAGACAACCTAAAATCTGTAAATATTTAAATATTTTCCTGTTAGTGTATTAACAATAATTGAACTTCAACATTCTTTTACACAGTGTGTATTTTTAAATACAATGATACATATCATTGTCTATATGTCTATGTCTCTTCTATATATCATCTACCTATTATCTCCCCACAGATCATAAGATATATAATATATATGACTACAGAGAAAAAAGTGAAAATGTACTTTGCAGTTTCCTAAATAAATGTACTAAAATTTCTCTGTTTTTTGACAAGCAAGTATATCTCACACCAAAAGTAAGTGGAAACTGAGTCAATTTTTGTTATAATTCATACATGGAAGCAGTAAATATTCCCATCATAAAGGACTTTTATGTAATAGTAAAAGATGGTCTTGAACATCTTAGTACTAGTCATAAACAACACACTGGGGTCAACAGTACATGGCATGACCAAGGAATTTCATTAGATTTTAAATTAGGACAGATAAAATTTTATCATGCTATGGTTGCTAATAAGTTCACCTCAATTAAACTCATATTCTTTTCATGTTTATTACATATATGACATGTGCTAAGGGGAAAGACACAAAGATAAGCAGAAATGGATACAGACCCTGGAGGTCATACTCTATTAGGAGAGAAGTTTAATCCATAATCACACTGCTGATTGTGTACAATAGTTTCTCTCTTTGGTAACCTTTTTACACATTTTTTTGTCTAAGAAAGAACAAAGATTATAAAAGGCTCAGTACTATCTACTATTTGCATTTTCAAGCATCTAGTGGGGATCTTGAAATTTTTCTCTCACTGATAAGGTGTGACTTCTGTAATTGCATAATAAAATAAAAGATACAGACTACAGCAACATGAATCTATAAAAACATGTAACAATAACTAAGTCAATCTAAGAAGTCAGAGATAACTTCCTGAGGAATTGATACTTAAATTTGGTGAGGAACCATTTACAAATCAAGTGAAGGGATGGGCACTTTGTGTTTCACAAAATGAAGAAATTCCAATGAAGATGGAAAATTAAGAATGATGAGAAACAAAGACTATCAGCACTCTTCACATTGCTGTGTGATATTTGTAAAATATTTTAAATTTTTGTATGATTTACCTTTCAACCTGAAAATGTGTTCTAATTTTTATTACTTCAAATATCCTTTTCACTCAAAAAGTATAGAGTGCTATAATTTCAGTCCTCAAATTTTAAATTGAGGGTGCTGTCCATGGTGCTAAACTATAGTTGTAAGAGATATGAACTAGACCTAAGGTCCCAAACTTGACTATACTAGGAATCATCAAAAATTTCACACTCTGGATATACTAAAATACAATCCCAAAAATAAGAACCCTTGAATCTGTATTTTTGTGGATATCTGCTCCTTGGTGAATCTGACATGTTAGTGGCAAAATAATTTTCTAAGACTTCTGTTCAGAGTAACATTTTCAATCTTGGCATTTATAAAATGTAGAAAGAAAATTTTAACTGTTGATAACCAGATTCTTTTTCTGAATAGTTAGATCAAAAATTCTAAAGAAACCTAACAATGACTGTCTTCTCAAAGATCCCCAAGTGATATCAACAGTGAACCAAATAACCACATTAGGAAATTTAAATTAAGAGATGGGAAAATTAGTCAATTTTATGTGTAAAAGAGTCACCCATAGAGGTTGGTTATTAAAGGTTTATGATGTCAACAACTACACATACATTCACAATACACAAATCAATGGACAAGACTGTTTTTGCCAATGATATATGAATCAACTGAGTAAAAACATGTGGATGCAAATATTTTAAAGTGCCCATTATAATATTTTATTAAAATTCCACAAAAATAATTGAATGGATACCAGTTGATTTAAATACAAATAAATATATATCAATCTTTGTCTACTGAAAATACATATAGTCATTAACTGTATTATTCAGTTAGTATATACAGTCACAAGCATCCTGCAATAGACAAGAATAGATAAAGAAACTGTGGAATATATACTGAATGGAGTAATATACAGATATGAAAAAGATGAAATAAAGGCAGTTGGGACAAAATAAATGGATCATGTGGTAAGTAGGTAAAACAAAATAAGTCAAAAAGTGATAAACAAGTATCAGATAGTTTCGCCCATATGTGGAATACAAATAACAGAAAAAAAAAATACACAGCCAAATTATAGTTGGAATACATCTTGAAATCAGTGAAAGAATATAATGGTTACCAGAGGGAACAAAAGAGAGAGAAGAGGGGGTGGGGGGAGGAAGTTGGGGTAAGGGCACAGGTGATAGGTGTAGGGTGAGTGGAACATGTGTACATATAGAAAAGTAAAAAATCAATATAAAAAAACAAAATATATTGTCAAGATAAGCTTAAGAAAAGGATAATTTGTTTTTTCAAGAATTATATATTTTGGGATGATTATTTTCAAAATCAGCTTATATATAAGTATAAAAAGACATGTAAATATTAATATAAAATTGGGACTTATTGTAAATTATTTAAAATCAATATGTTTAAAATGCTTTGTATTAATTGTTAACTTTGTTGCTTTTTTTTTTTAAAGTAGTTCTTTCAAAAGTTCACTCTTACTAGTCACTGTGCAAATCCAGGATGTGGTGGTCCTTGAAAAATAAGAAATTCTTCCTACCATCTGAAATAGAGGTTTACTTTGAATTTACTCTTATCCTGCTATTTGTAATATATCCATCACCTAAATGACTCGATACATTTAATCAACAAATTAATCAAAATAAGTGTGTAAATTGATGGAATATCAGAATGAGTTTATACATTAATTCACTACAACCCAAAGTAAATATTAAGAAGGAATATGGATATTTTCCAAGAATTGTAATTTTAACACTTTCTAGAGAAAATGTCATAATCAGGGCAAAGATCAGAAACACCAAAAGTGAGTGGATACTGAGTCAAGTACTTCAGGCTCCTACCCTGGTCACATAGAAAAGTGAACCATTAGCCTCGGGCATGGGCATGATCAATTGGTGAGATGGGTCAGTTGGTTGCTAGTCTACTCCCATCAACCAAGAGATCTAATATTTCATTTCAGTTTTGTCTACTAGAACCTGAAATATATTGAAACAAGAAGAGAGAAATCTGGATGGATGGATTTGCCTTAGAGCAAGGAGATATGTAAATGGCTTGAATATAAGCCTCATGTTTTATTCATCAGGTTCAAGTGATAAAATTTTAAGGGAAGTGTCAAGTAAGGCAGATAAATTATTTTAAAGGTCTTGAGTACTTCTGCTGTCTGTCAGTATCTCTACATTTCCTGAGTAATGTTATTTAACCTCCAAGTTCCTCTTCCTTACAACAGAAAAAAGAAGAGAAAGTTCAAGTTGTTTTCCCAGCAGGATTGAGGAGAGAAATAATACAAACAACTGAAAAGGTCTTTTTAAGAATGATACATTATTTGACAATATAAAACCAGTGGACAAAGAGATTTGGACCTCAAAGGAACATGAGGTCTAGAATTAAGACAAAATGAAGAAGCTCAAGAAACATATTAAATCATGAGATGAGCAATACAGAGCAGGAATACCTATCGTCTGTGACTTTAGCTAGCAAGAAATTACATGCCTTGAATGAGATTAGTTTTTTGTTGAGTATGGAAACTTTTCCAGAATGTACTCATTCTACTGCATGATTTTCTATCATTTTACAGATGAGGAAAAAGGGGTATCTTCCTGAATGCCATTCAGAAGCAATAGGCCTTAAATATAATATAGCAAATCTGTGCACATGTGGCTATACCACTGTTGAAATTATGTCTTAAAGAAGAGATATCAAAATGATACAAGTGCATAAGAAAAATGGTTACTCAAGAAAATAGGAAAAAGGGGAGAATTTTAAGTACTTTGAAGGGATGGGGAAGCTTTTCATTGGATGAGCATTTTCTGACTTTATTGGCAGTAAGACATGCAGTGGAGAGTGTGATGACCCAGACTACCCCAACATAAATATAATGGCTAAGAACATGACATACCACTGGGCCACAAATTGGGACTCCAAGATCAGTATACTGAAACCTCAGTTCTCTAACTGTGCTTCTTATTTGGACTAAGTATGATGGTTTACTCTGCAGCCATGCTCAAGAATCACCTTACAACTTCCCTGCTCTAAACCAGATCTGTATTTCATTCTGGAAACTGCACCACACAAGTGACCAGAAAGCCTAACCTCACAGTCAACCACTTTATAATCCACAATTGGTGTATCCCCTAGGTTCATCAAAACCAAACCAAGTATGATTAAAGAACTTTTTAAAATGAAGAAGCTGAAACTCCTTTCTTCTACCCTTAATATAACTTTCACTGATCTAGTGTAAGTATTGCAATTATATGACCCTTTGTCTTTTGTTTTGTTCCTTCTATTACCATTATACCTTTTTTAAGATAAAGATTTAAGTCTAGTCTGCCAGTTGTTAAAATGTAAAGTAAAGAAACTAAAAGATTCTTTCTTCAAGACATTCAACTTTTAACACTATTATCATTTGCTGTATAGATAACCTTTTAAATGAGATTTTAAATCTCTACTTCTATATCATTCTTTCTAAAGAAAAAATTATAATCTCTATTCTGAATCCCTGAACATATTAAGATTAGAGTCATATGTTCCAAAAGACAAAAAGAATATGAACATTAGATATTTTCAAAATATCCCTCCTTATAGATATAAAAGTCTTAAAATATGTTATACATTCAATAAATCACTCCTATTGCTACTTCTAAAATCAGCCATTTGTATTAATAATAATAGTTAATACAACAATGGAAATCTAACATTTAACATAAATGAGCACAGTATCTTGAAACTATGCATAGATATATTTTCTCATAAATGAAAAACTATCATTCTCTGTTCATCTACAGCCAATTTGCCTGATGTACTAACACAACTAACAAGTGAACTACCAAGTGTACTAACAAGTGAACTCTGACACTTGGAAATAGAATTTAAGGTTCCAGAAGAAACTTCCAGATTTCACATCAGGCTGTCCAGGGAAGCACCCATCTTCATGACTCTTGGCCTGAGCACCTGGTAAAGGCTGCCTTTTTCATTGGTCTGATACATTCTATTGAATGGCAGATGAAGTCCTGTAATCTCTCAGGAAAATACTGGAAGCCACAGTTCATCCAAAATTACCTTAGCGCTAACTCTCTAAGAGTCTACACCTGCTGGCTATTACTGAGAACTGATTACTTGGGGGAAAAAAGGCGTATATGTTCTTAACATTTTGATTCCATAGGGTTTCCTGCTTCCAGAGCGCATATGTGTTTGATAACTTATAAATATGAAGTCCTAAAGATGGAAAGAAATGATCTCATGAGACATTTTTCCCTGCAATGGTTTAAATCTGAAATGAAAGTGCAAGATACTTCAGTGACAGGGCAGGCACCTCCGGGATACCCAGTGTTGTCACAGTAACGAGCCACTCAGCAAGCACAGCACCCCTGCCCTTCATGTGTCAGTGTGACTAAAAACAGTTTCCCAATAGCCTCGATCAGCATTCCAGCCTAGTCCTTCAGGATGAAAATGTGTCATTACCATGAGCACTTCCCATGGCAATCTGCTTGTCTCTTTGGATTAATTATGGTTGTAGGAAAGGCTTCACCTCACTGGTGATCTCTATCAAAAAAGCCCCACAAAACTGTCTACAATATTATTACTTGTCTCATTTGTCCACTCACTCTTCAGCTTGAGTGGAGACATAGCAGGAGGTTATTATAAGGCAGACATTGCCAGGAAGTTCACCACAGCTTTGGAAATAACGGAATTAAATGCTCTGCTCAGGACAGTTTATATCACATTCTGACCACTTTGCAATCATCTCACTATACTTTTCTTCCTTCAAGTCTTGCTTCAAAGGAAATGAATTATAAATAAAAAAGAAATCAGAGATGATGTGGAAATGCATTTTAAATCTTTGTCTTTATGAAAACAGCTGTAAATTATAGCAGCAGACCAAGGACAAGGAGAGATGGACTTTTTCATACAACCATTATACCAAATGAAATTTTATCTTTTAAAAAATAAATTCTGTAGTAAAAATATGATTTAACTTGCCAGTTAAGTAGTAAATTAGCAGTAATAGGTAAGTCACACTTATAAAATAAGACAGACCTAATAATCCCCAGTGAATTATCACTCACAGTGACAACATGGTATTGATGACTTGCAAGTGAAATACAGATCATAGCAAGAGACTGGACTTTGTATAAAATGCCCATTGGTGAAAGTGGGGCTTGAATTCATCACTGGAAACTTTTGAGGAGAAGTTGTCAGACTTAGCTTGCATTACTATCACCTCAATTTGCAGACAGCCAGAGACCAAGAGTGTTTAATTCAATAGCTCTCAGCAGGGTCTGTGAGTTGGCAATTTTAATAACTGCTAAGATATGTCGGTGCTGTTGACCAAAGCTAAATGATTTTTCCCAGGTATCCTCATATCCAAATTCATATTTCCCCAGGAGAGGTTGGACCCACTGATCTTTGGTGAGGGCAGTGGGAGATGGGTGGGAAAATGAATAGGTGCTACTTAGCGTCTTCTCCACTTCCTCTTCCTCCTTCTCTTCATCTTGCTCCTCTTCCTCTTCCTTCTCTTTTTCCTTCTCTTCCTTTTGAGTTTACCAAGCCAAGTGCTGCCCTTATGAAAAATGCTTAGGATGTCCAATGCTGGAAACAACTGGAGAACTAGAACTATCAAAGTATATTTTTCAAAAGTTAAAAATATGAGCCTACTACAGATACGTAGCTAACATGCACTAGAGGTGTATTTAAGGCAATAATGGCCAATGTAGAAGATTGGCAAAACTGCCTCAAAATAATATAGGAGACAGAGTGTTTCTATTTTATGGAAGGCAGAATCCTAAAATATAATTGTAGTATAAAAGGCAAAAATAATTAATGTTGAATGCTGCAATAAAAATCTAACATTTGGATTATCTTTTCTACTAGTTTAAAAACTTTTAAAAGGCCTTTGAAGAAAAATCACATAATTATAACATCTAAATCCATAAATTAACATTTCACTTCAGAGTCTAAGCCTTAATCCATCATAAACAGTAAATCAAACAAAGTTATATTTCTCTAGACTGGGAGGGTTATAATCAGTGGGTAGAATTGGACTCATTAACTGTTTTTGTAAATAAAGTATATTACATCCAGCCACTTATATAGGATTATGGCAACTTTTCAGCTGTAACAGTTTAAATTAAATCACTCGCAGATAAGTCTATTACAATGATAATGCATGACATCTACTAGTCATTCACTCATTCTTTTATCTTATTTCCCAGTTGGGATAATTTTTCTTAACAGAGCAAATACATACTAAAATAGACTGTTGAATGATAAAAGTTCAGGAAAGAAAGCCGAGCTAAACAAAAATCACAATTCCTAGATTTTCCTTCCCTGAAATCAAGGTGGCCTTATTTTTGTCTCAGCTTGACTAAAATTTAGATAGACTTTATCCTCAGTCTTTTAAAAAAAATTATTTATTTATGCATACAGTTGCTGGGGTGTCGGCCAAGGGTGTGTGTGTGTGTAGGTGGGGAGAGTGGATGAGAGGATTCATGAGACAGAGTGGGGATCAGAAGAGGCAAGTTGACTGAAGTACACTGCTGAGGAGAGCAGCGGGCAAGACAAAGAGAGGTCTGCTGATCCATGTGGGTCAGCTCCCTGCCTGGGGATCAAACTTACTCACCCTGCAGTAGCTGCTGATAGCTTCATAGTGCTTAACTGCTTGAGACACCAGGGAGGTCCTTTCTCCTCATTCTTGACCTATGACCTTCCTTTTCCTAAAACACTTACTTTAGAAAACTTGAAACTGTAAATTCTTTCTCTGCTCTTAGCAATGTAAATCTTTAAAAATCTCTTGCCAGTTTTATACCATAAAACTGTCTCTTCCAAGGACCAAGTTGTTATCCTTATGAAAAGTAACTGTCAGGAAGATAGTGCCTCTCTGTTGCAGGCACAATGGGAGGGTAGAGCATCTTGCTAAAAGTTGTAAAATTACCCTTATCTTGAAAATATAAGAAAGCTGCCTTTGGCTCTGGGTAAGGTCAGTTAGCAAACACAGATGGTCTACAATTCCTCCCACCAAATCTCTTAAAAACTCCTAGCATTTGTTGAATTGCAGTTGAATCCAGACTGATTTCTGAGGTCTCTCTCATATTGCAATAACTAGAATAGAATTTCCATGCCTGTAACATTGTCTGTTGCAATTTTTTGCTTTAACATCTATATATTTTCTTCTAGGGTAGAACATCAAGGACATTTTGTACAGTATTTAGAAGGCAGAACTGAGCAGCAGCTATATTATTTTTATATTCAGGTGAACACAGGGCAGTCAATGCTGTTGCTGTTCACATACATTTGTCCTTGGTCTGCTGGTTCATTTTATAGTTATGCAATAAAATATGTTAGGCCTGCAGCTTCTTCAGTCTTGTAGGCTCTCCTTTAGTATCAGTAAATCCATGGTGAGTATTTACAGTAACCAAGATTGTAAATCCACACGTTCCTGCCAGATTGCCCTAAGCTCTTCAAATCTTGGGTGCCAGATTCTCTGCCTGGCTCCTGGCATCATTAAAGCTAGAGAATGGCTGGAGGTGTTGAGAGACATATGTATATTTTAACTTGTTCTTATAGATTTTAGTTTGTTCTTGCTACTGCAGTTCCTGTCTATCGTTTTCCCATTTTACTGCTATCTTCTGGCCCAGAACAAAACATGGAAGCAACTGTTATATATAAGCAATTTAACCAATCCCACAGTTGATTGATTAGTTTCTTTTTTCTTTATTTTCTTGTTTGTATTATTATTACTTTTTAAGTTGGTTGATTTAATGATAATGGACACAAAACAGGAGTCAGAATAGTCTAGATGGCTGGTTGACCATGGATTTCTTAGAACTGAAATAGATAGACAGCATGCTAAGTTCTTACTTGGTTGATAAGTATAGAACAACACTATATTTAGAAAATGGAAGCCTGACTTGATTATTTTAATTAGAAAACATGCCCTTCAACAAATTTGCAGATATGAGTTGATTCACAGACCCAGAGTCCTTTAAATTAAGGGAATCCATGAACAAATGAGAAGTACTATTTCATGATGAAAATTTATATAAATATTCCAATCTTCCCTAAAAAAATATGTAATCCTTTACCAGGATAATTGTGTGCCCCCAAAGAATAAATAATCAAACTTTTGAGGGATTGCTAGACATTGGCTACAACTTAAACTAATTCCTAAAGATCAACATTTTCACTGTGGTGTACCAATCTGGTAAAGGTTAATGGAGGCCAGAGATAGATGGAGCTTTGGGTTGGCTCTAATACCTGGTAAATCAATGAATCTCCAAACTCATCCTGCAGTGATTTCCTAGATTCCAAAATGCATGACATAGCTATGCTCAGAAACTGGTAGAATTCCATTTTTGGTTTCCTGCCCATGGATTAAAGGCTATCATGTCAAGGAAAGCCAAATGGAAGTCACTAGAACTGCCTAAATAGTAAACTAAAAACAATATTGCATTCCTAGAGGGACTGTAAAGATTAGTGCCACCATTAAAGACTTGATATTTGAAGCAGTGGCGATTTCTACCTCATCCCATTTAATGTGTCTATTTGGCCTCTCTGGAAGACAGATGGATCTTGAAGAATAACAGTAGGTTTCTATAAACTTAACCAGATGGTGACTCCAAATGCAGTTGCTCTTTCAAACATGATCTTGTTACTAGAACAAATCCACATGAACCTGGCATAAGGTTTGGGTTAGGTCCAGCAGATGTTCTTTGCTCTATACCTGTTATTAAAGACCATCAGAAGCAGTTTACTATCAACTCCTTGCAACAAACATATATCAAATTTATCCTTTCTCGGAGCTATACAAAATCTCCAACCTTACATCTCTAACCTAAGTTAGAGCTTACCATCTCATGAAATTTCTAAGTATTCAATGTCAGTCAGATTGCTGCATCTGACTCTTCACATTACAACCAAAAACACTGGCTTTACCTCTTTGAATATTGGATGTAACAAAATATGCCTCACTTGGATTTCCATTTACCTAGTAACTCAAACAACTTTAATTTTTGTAGAGGTTCAGGACAAGACTCTGAAACATATTCAGGATATCAGACAAGCTTTTCTATCATTTGGGCTATGTGATCCACAAGATGCAACAGTGTTTGGAATATCCTTGTCATGTAGGAATGCTGTTTACAACTTTTTACAACTGTTTATAGTAGCCTTAATAGAAATGCAACACTTAAACATGAGCCACCAAACTACAAAATACAATCAGGTGTTATCTTACTGACCCATAACCAAAAGAGCATAGTAGTATTCCATCATCAAATAGAAATGGTAGATATAACATTGAGCTCAATAATTTTCTGGAGGCACAAGTTGCTTAAGAAATTGGCCCAAATACTCAACATCCACTTTCCTATTGTATTGTTTTCTCCTCAGCCTACACCTATAGCTTTATGGATTATTGATTGAGGAGGAAAAATATAGGCCTGATTTATAGGTGGATATATTGGTACTAGTTGAAGGTAGATGAATATAATGTTACAGCCCCCCTTTGGGGCATCCTGAAAGACAATGGAAAAGGAAAATGTGCCCAATGGTCAGTATTTGGGACAATGTACTGTGTTTTTTATTCAACTGAAAAATGAGGTCACTAGAAGTATTGATCTGCATTCAGTATTTTACCTTATCTGATTCAAAGGCAGTAGCTAATGATTTGTCTGCATCTTCAAAGACTTGCAAGAAACACAGTTGGAGAAAAGAAAACAGTAGGGAAGGAAAATGTCATGGATCTCTCCAAATGGAGAGGATATATATATATGGAAATGTTCACCAAAAAGCATTCTCAGAAAATAAGGATATTATTTATCCATTTGATGGTATGGCCTATTAAGTAGGTGCCAATCAACCTCTTTCCCCAGCCAATGGGCTTATGAATACTATGTCAATGTAACAGGAACCAAGCCTTTCCATCCACTAGACTACAATGGCCTTCTCTTCCCTAAGGCCAGCTGGTTATGGCCACCACTAATCTTCCAACAGCAGAGACTCCAATATGGCATCATACCCCAGGAAATTAGCCGGCTACTTGATGGAAAGTTGATTACTACATTACTTCCATCATGAAAGACACAGGGCTTTGTTTTCACTAGGACTGACATATTCTAGACAGTGATTTGCCATTTCTGTCTACAATGCTTACAGCAAAGTGTCTATCTGTGGACCTAAGAAATTCCTTAGCATTTATCACAGCATTACTTCTGAACAAGGAAATTCATATTATACCAAATGAAGTGTGATAATTAACTCATGTTCATGGAATTCTGATTTTATTATGCTTCCATTAACTTCTGGCTTTGTAGAATGGTGGGATAGCAATTTCATGTCTTAGTCACCATATCAGCTGGATGGTGATACTTTGAGGGGCTAGAGTCATGTCTTCCAAATTATGCTATAAATCAACAACAAAAACCCACTGGGTTTTATTTTTTCATAACTAAGATTCATGCATCCTGGAATCAACTATAGAAATGAAAGTGACCCCTTTTATTATAATGCTAGGTAAACAAGCAAAATTCTTCCTTCCCACCCCTGAAACCTGGTACTTTATTAGTTCCAAGTATTTTCTTACACTGAAATTTGAAGCTACCAGCTCGAAACATCCAAGTCCTCATGCTATGAATCAATGTTAAAAAAGAAAGTATATTTGTAATTTCAATGGTGATTAATTCTGACTATCCACAAGAAATTGGGTTGCTACTGCATAATAAGAGTAAGAAGAATATGTCTGGAATTTAGAATATATTTCTGTCTATATTAGCCATTTTTCTTTTCCTTTTCTATTTCTAACATCTAATAGAAGGAAGAAGTGCTAATAGCAGTTAACTTGAAATGTATTTTTGAGTTATATATTAACAAAGAAGAAATATGATTGCATTAGGAGACAGAGAAAGCATAGAAGAATATTTTTTAATTGTAGAATGGATAGCTATATCATATTATGTAGAAGCATTGTTTTACTATTGCTTCAATTTGAAAGTTATGTTAAGGGTTGCTAAAGAAAGTATATATGAATACCAAGATGCAACCAGATAGAATGTAATAAATTTGTGTTGGGCTAATCTACCTAAGTTGCAAATCTATTTCCCAGGAGCACTTAACCCCCATGATTCTTAGTGAGGTCACAAAGACTTGATACTTGAGGTTTCAGAGCTTTTATTCTCAGAAAGTCGCTGTGATGTTAACAATAGGTTCTTTTGCTACTCACACATTGTCACTGATCTGGCTCACCTTGTTGGTGAGGGCTAGCAGCCATGTTCACAGCTTTTCTAGTTCCCACAAGATATGTATCTCCATAATGAAGAGAAGAATGTGCCAGCTTTTTTTCAACTTAACTCCCTCATCAAAATTGGAAACTTGATAGTGGCAAGAAATTTATGTAGGTCAGTCCTTGCAGGTTTTGATTTTCCTTACTTCTTTATCTCAGTGACTATTTTTCTCCTTCTATCTTTCCTTGTCTGTTCTGTTGATTTCATTCTCAGGATCAGACACAGAGGTAACAGCTATGAAAACAGTCTATAGTCACCTCCTACAATTGTGTACATGCAATAACCTATGATATATTCCACATTTTGTATCATTCCTAGGGACTATGTATGTTAATATGATCAAATCCTAATGAATGCAGGATCAATGAAAATGACTTTAAAATGTTGGCGAAGACCTAATATAGATTGATTTTAAGTCAAAATTTTAAAAAATAATTGCAAAGGATGAGATGTTACATTCTTAGATGAGAGAGGAAATGGCATGTATGGTTTAGGATAAAAAAAACTCTGCATTTTGCCTCTCTGAAGAAAAGGGAATAAGTCTTGACACTGACAAGAAGGGTTATACCATAGACTGAAGTGGCTAAGACCTGAGAAGTCATATCCAGAAAGTCCTATTAGCAAGCCCAAGAAGAGGGAATCTTTAGTAATGCTTTGCTATCTTTAGTAAAGATGTGGCATGCAGAAATGTGAGGACAGAAGTAGGTCAATATGTCTCCATGATTAGAACCATTTAGTAAGTGCTATTTACTTAATCAGATTTACTGCCAATCACATTTTATACATTGATTCAGGAATTTTTTTATAGTGGCTATCATCATCTCTGTTATGCAAATAAAGAAACTGACACCTGAAGGTTAAGTAACTTGCCCAAACCACAAATCTAGAATTAGAAAAGATTGCATTCAAATTTCTCCCTGACCTCAGATGTTTTGCTCAGAAACACTAGGTGTCCTGTCTGGTGACACTTGATACACTGTTAGGAAGGTAAAGAAGATGAGGATTATTACATTTCCTGTGCCTGATTCTTGACTACTTTGATGTATATGAAGTTATAGATGGAAATTTAATGAACAACAAAAACAATTTTAACTATAAAGAAAAATAGGGATAGACAAGTAGGCATGAAAGAATTTCAAGTTCATGAGCACACAAAAGAGTTATTGTGCACATATATACACACAACTTGACCAGGTTGCGTCAAAAATTGATCAAAAGACAAATAAAGCCCATTATCTTGTTTAGACAAATTGTATCAGAAATGACATGAATTTCAATTCTTTATTTTTACTGAAATGGAGATAACATTTTTTTGTCTTATATGTCAAGGCAAAAGGAAGGAACATTTAAAAAGAAAACAGACATGTGTGCTTTGGAAAATGGGCTGTGGAGCTCCTGACTCACTTACGAAACAGCATAAAATGTGTGATTGGAAGAGTAGACCCTGGCACCATATTGCACATGTCTTGAGTCCAGCTCTGTTGCATTCTAGATAAAGCAAACTACTTAATCTCTCTGCAGATCCTTGTTTTCTTTAGGAAAATGGGGCTGACAATTGCCATGAAGATTATTTATGTCAGTATTTGCAAAGTGTTTACAAGAATACTTGACACACTTTATCCCGACATATTAGCTAAATTTAATGACAGGGGCCTCCCTGTTGTCGCAAAGGGTTGAGCACCAGGTTGAGCACCGCACTGTTGGTGCAAGGGGTTGAGCACTGCACAGTGGGTGGGGCTTCTGCAGTAACTGAAACAAGAGTCCAGCCAGGGAGGGGACCCACATGGCGCAGTTGACCTCTCCTGCCTCACCCGCTGTTCCCCTCAGCAGTGTGTTTTAGTGGATCTGCCTGGTTCTGTTCCCCATTCTGTCTTTGATGAGTCCTCTCACCCTCCTGGCCTCTGGCCTGTATCCTAGCTCTTGTATGCATAAATAAATAAATCTTTAAAAATAAATAAATAAATTTAATGATAATATTAAATACTTGATACTTTTGAGAATTTGCTGTAATAGACTAGCATCAAATCAAATATCATCTCCTTTGTACAACTGTTTTCAGTGATTCTATCAAGTATTTGTTGGACACCTGTCAAGTTCAAAGTAGGTCACAGCCTAGGACTACAGTGGGGAACAGAAATGACATTAAATGACCTCATGAAGATGTCATTACTCTAATCTTATAATACCTTATTCATTATATTAGAAAGTTGTTCTCATCTATTAGAGTATTCACCATGGTTTGATGTAAATTTTATTTACATAATTATCTTCTCATTTCTCTATAAGAACCTGAAAGAACCTGCTTCTTTATATTAAGTTCATGTAATGAATAGGTACTCAAGAAATGCCACTTGAATTAGAGAAGAAAAAGTGGAAGGGAGGGTGGTATTATTTTGGTGTGATAAGTTGCAGCACTAATTATGGATTCTAATTACAAGGGCTCAAGTTCCAGCTACATAGTAGTGAATGATATTAGCCAGACTACATAAACTCATGGATTCTACTTCTTACTGAAGATGAAGTTGTTTGTGAAGCTTAAAGAAATAATGAATAGTAAGAATACAGATTAATAGTGATACATAATGATCACACTAATGTATTACTAGTTAAAACTGATGAGAAAAATAAGCTTTAGATAAAGCATTCTCAAAAGATATACTATGATTCAACATGTGTAGGAAGTATTAAATTTCTTGGGGTGTGTGTGTGTGTGTGTGTGTGTGTGTGTGATGGAGTTCCTATAATTTGGAAGTTTAAATGAGTTTTTATTTGAGCAAATATAAAATGATACCAAAGATTATTCTTCCTAACTTACTACACACTATACTAATGTCATGTGAACAAAAGGATTACTGTGCTGGGTCCATGCCATGCTGTTATACAGACCAATTGCAGCAAAGTCAATGAATCAAATGCAATTTAGTCTGGCTAAACTAGATCCAGCTGGAGGCTGTTTCTGCACATGAAGCAGAAAAACCATTATAGACCATAATTTCTGCTTAGATCAGTCAGTCTCGGTCATTCTACTTGGCAGGCAATTGGTCTGACGAAAACGATTCTGTGTGAATGATTCTGTAATGGTGGAGAAAGCACAACCTTTAACCTGCGGTAAAGTAGACTTAGTACATTCCTCTTAACTCAACAGAGGATGATCGTCAGGCAAGGAGACGAGACTGGCTTCTTCTATTTGTTCATCAAGGCTCACAGAAAACCACATGAATGCTACTCTATGAAAATAAAGATAAAACTTTATTCTTCCCAGAAATTTTCTTGATGACCCATTAAGAACACTAGGAACTGGCAAGCAAATGATCATAAAACACATTTTTTGCTTCTGTTGTATAAGGTCTCTATGATAGAATAATCATATATTTATATATAATTATTTATATAACATATATAGAAGTGTGTGTGTGTATTTCAAAGGTTGAGGAGCTCTGTGTCAGGAACATTGGTCAAAATCAATGATTAGCATCACTGGCAGCAGATACATAGATGACCCTTGTCCTTACACAGAGATCCTAAACAGTTGGAATTTCCTGAGTGATAGGAGCATCTTTGTTTTAATAAGGTGATTCTTAGACTTCTCAGTGGGATCTTTTCACTAGAAATCCAATCCATGGTTAAAAGCTTGAAATTTTAGTACCATCCCTCATTTTCTATACAGGGAATAAACTCTTGCAATTGAGTTAATAATTTGTCTCATCTGCATGATAAAACCTTCATAAAAAATAAAAAAAGTACAGGGCTCACAAAATACCTCCAGGTTGATGAACATGTACATATACCAGGAAAGTGGCATATTTAACTCCATGGGGACAGAAGGACTTATGCTCAGGACCTATCCAAACCTCATTCTGCATATCTCTTCATCTGGCTCTTCAACTGTATTCTTTATCATATAACAAACCAGTAGGTAAGTTATAAACTACCAGATAACCAGTGAGGTCATTGACCACCGCCATTCTGAAGACATACTTCATCTTTTGTATGTTCTATCACACTTTAATCATTATCTACAATCTACACCTGTTATTTTCATCAATTTCACATGCATCTGTTGACTGAAGAGTGTGTCTCAGCTATGGGCCATGGCCCAAGAACACACAGCTGAGTAAAGATGCTGGCCCTGACCTCCTAGGTCCTATGCTCCTGCTGCTATCAAAGGCTTTTCTTTGCCCATTCCCACCTGTGCAGACTCTGTGCAGGGATTTCTCTTTCCCAGAGCCTTTGCACAAGTAATAATAATCACAACAACCCCAGTTTACCTCCACAGTGTGATCAATGTAGTGACAGAAACTACTTAGCACTTATCATGTTATTGCATTTAATTTTTTAAACAATTTTACAAGGTTCCTTTGCTAATGATCCCCATTTATAGATGAAGACAGTGAACTTGAAGTTGTAGAGACAGTATTTAAAAATAGATTTAATTGGTTTGAGTGTCCTTTATATACATAAATTACTTAGTATTACCATCAATCTTTAACATAAAAGATCCACCTTCTAAAAAATGGAATCTGAGGTTTCTGAAGGTAGGCACCATACCTTTCATCTATATTCACTGATACACCTCACATAGTTTATATCAATTAGTTCTCATGACTCCTTATGAATCAGACATGTTAACTCCGGTATAGAAATGAAGAAATTGAGAATCAGCTTGGTTAAGGAACATGTCCATATTTAGCACATTAATGGTAAAACTAGCATGCAAATCAATATAATAAGCATAAAATCTGTGTTTCTAAACAACTTGTTTAGGATTTAAGGTATTTATTGCAAATTTGTAAAAATAAAATCTCTCTGGAGAGACACTCTTTGTCAACAACAAGGATTTTAGGACAAAAAATGACATTAAAAGTATAAGTACACAGAAGAAACATAAGGATTCAATTACAGTAATATTTATTAATAGGTATTCATAATTAATTTTCCTTTCCATCTACATGGAACTAAAGATAGAAATCTAAAAAGACATAAAAGTAAGGCTATCTTTGTATAAACATGATTGAAATAATTGGATTACAGAACAGAGAATAACTGATGGAATGAACAGCTAAGGGAAGATGAATGGATATAATCTAAATTATAGGTGGAGTAATGGAAACTACTTCTCTGAAACAACTGCTGTTACAAAAAGTAGATAGTCCCCACACAAAGATTTAATTTTATCCTAGTTATTTAGATGAATATGATGAGTCATGTAGGTCTGATTAGACAGGAGTTTTAAAAAATGCAGTATGGAAATCATGGCGAACACACACACACATATACACACTCTTTATCCTTCTGAGTAGAATCACTGCTAGCTTATGTGGCACTTTTGTTTTTTTATGTGGCCCCTTCTGCTGGACAGATTTCTGCACTAAAATAACTGATTTAGCATTTGGAATTTGGGCTCAGCTCCTTAGACAATAATTGCAGCTGTGAAAGATCATGTCTATGGGAAACCATAACAACTTACTATATCAGCCTTGGTAATGAACTGTCAATTAACTTGCAAATCAGGTAAGTAAGTTTCTCAATGCTATGAATGCAAACAATTTTAGTTGACTGACTGCATTACTAACTTATTTATCAGCTATGGGGTAATATATATGTAGACCTTCTGAAGTGCATGGCCAACCCTGAGGCTCTAAAAGAAGTATGATTTTAATGGTGCTGATATTGTGATAACCATGCTACTGATTTCTTTATATTTTATGATCCTTTGTCTCTCACAAATTGTTCTCATATACACAAGACCTAATTTAGCGGCTCAAAAACATTTCATATATAAATATTTGTCACTCTCCACGCTCATACAGTGTTCCATTATTAGACAACAGAGTAAAATTTATACTCCGAACCTTCATTTTTTAATCACTTAATTTTATGATCTAATTAGTCAGTTGAATTATGTAAATTAAGTGGTACTTATTTACATTTAACTATTTACCATGGGCTACTTTCAAATAGTATCTATGTTCTATTAAAGTGTGTTTCTATTTAATAAAATTTAAAATCTATGCAAAAACTTGCATAATGAAACCTGTTTCATTCACTAGTTGCAGCAAAGTGTCTTAAACAACAAAATTCATTTCTTACACATACAAAGTCTGATGTCAGTTAAATGTGTTCTTCCTAGAGCTTCTTACTCTCTGTAGTCACTCAGGCTGCTAATTTTTTGAGTGCTACCATTTCAATAGATGACCTCCATGAATATTTCCTACCTAAAAGTCAGGGGTTATGGAGGTGGCAGATCTGAATTTAAAGGCTTATTTCAGCCAGAAATAAGCCAAATGTATAAATTTTACTTGCCCCTCACTGGTTAGAATAAATCACATGGTCCTGCCTAATTCCAAAGGGGTCTGGAAAGCAAATTAATCTTGTGTTGAAGCAGAGAAACATAAAATATGAGAAGCCTGAGTAAACTTTATCACAGCTCCCTTGCAAATATTGAGATAACGTTTTCTATTTTTGATATCAATTTTCCACTGAGTTCTCTACCTTATAATAATTCATCATTGCAGTGAAGAACTTTATTATACTTTTCAATATGAAATAAAAGAATATTTGACAAGCTTCATGCTTTTACTTTTATCTACAAATTATATGTTTTAAACATAATGGCAATGCTTCAAAACACAGTTTGGTGCATGTCAGTAATAGCTCTTAATGACTCAGAGAGAATATTATAATCTACCATGATCAAACTAATCTGCCATAAAGAGTACAGAAATATCAAATGGCTTGTTCTGTGGAAACAAATCTAAATTAATTGCCTCATTTATTACAACCTATATAACATACACTTTTACATTGCCATGACTTTATGTAGACATCTCGCTTCTCAGAAAAAAATTTTAGAATATCAAATAATGTTTCATTGTGAAAAGGAGCAATATGTCTAATGATGCAACTCCTAATTCTCTCTGGAAGTTTTATTATTTCATGAAGCAATTGTTTATTGAGTTATGGAATCCTGAGTATAACAAGAAAATGAAACAAACAATGACTTCCACTACACAGCACTTCTTTGAGTAACCAGCACACACAAACACACACACACAAACACACACTCCTAAATACCCTTTTCTCATACAGTTTCAAAAAAAGTCCATGTAATTGTAGGGGAGTGACAAAATTCATGAGAGACAGGGTAGAGAACAGGAAATGCCAATTTTTTTAAATATTCTGCAAGAGAGCAGGGGACAAGATAGGAAGGAGATGCCTACACAACAGCAAGGCCTTGAGGCTCTCTTTTAACCATTTCCAGGGGCTTTCTGACTTGGTTTCAGCCAGTTTCGACCAGTTATCTGCTTACAAATCTTGTCTTGGACTTTGTCCTTTGAGGCAGAATTTGTCCTGGAGGGACTTCTGCATTCAAGGTCATAGTTATCAGGTCATAAGGCCCAGTTCCCATAGCAACCTTATAAATTCCTTTTATCTATTGAAGCCTCCCAATCTTGCCTACTGGGCAAGGAATGGAGAGTTAGTTTTTAACCTTAGTAATGATACCCCAATAGGGTACAGGGTGATTTCCTTAATGCTCCAACAATTTCTTTGTAAAATACTCAAAGTCTACCACTGGCATGATCTAGGTATTAAATATTTTGATTGTCAAAGTATGTATAATAATACAAACATATTATAACTTTTGATTTCACTTACATATAATGTGTATATATAAGATGTGTGTTATCAAGATTGTAATGACTTTATGATTTTACCACAATTCTGCAGGAACTTGCATTTCTCACTGAGTAGTAGTTAATCTAATATCAACATCTGACTTATTAAGATAAAACTTTTCATTGCAGTTTTACTATGAACACTTCCTGTAACCTTCCTTTGGTGATATTTTTGTTCTTTGTCAATGAGTAAATAGGAATTTTATTGAAGTGGTGGTTTGCTTAAAACGACAATTGTATTTTAGTACTCATGGCTGTGGAAAATAGTAAGAACTATAGTTATGTTAGCTTTTCTCAATTATTATTACTCTGTATTCGATTTGTTAATGATCAATAGTTTTAGGATCTTTATTATAGTGCAATTTATAGTGCATTTGCTTGACGGTTTTTATACTTCACAAAGCAATGACTAGGTCTGCGTCCACTTTAGAAAATAATAAAATCTGTTATCACCTCAAGTGATTCTTTTCACTTTCCAGTTTGTTTAATTAATCTGAATCTAAGATTAAAATAAGTTGAGGCCTCAAGATGCAACTTTTCACTTTGCAACTTTCTGTCAGGTTAATATTATTAAAATCCCTAAGGTATTTTCCTCCTCTCTGGCTTCCTCAAACTTATAATAGGGTACAACAGAAAAGATTGAGTCTATTCTCTTATTTTTCAATGGTGGACAAACAAATTAGTATTATTATTTTCTAAAATAATTTTTTAAAGCAACTCTAAACTCTACATATTATCTCTTCACAAATGCAGATTAAAATAGCTGGACAGCAATTGGTCTGGTTTTGCTTTGATAATGATAAACAACAAATAAAAATCTCAGTGAATTACAAATATAAGTATATATTTTCCACTCACAGTTGACTCCTGGTTGACTGTGAGCCAAGTCCTTTTTCTGGGTTTGGCTCAGGCTGTGATTTACCATTTATTAGCTAATCATGTGATTCTCTGAAAAATACTGAGGGTGGGAAAGAAATCTTTGAAATAATGCATTAAAGTTAATGCATTAACACTGAATATTCAATGAACTTATATAATTTATAAATTGAAAAAAACACAATAGTAAAGAATTCTATTTTTTAAAATGTGGTTGAATGTCAAAAGCAATAATAAAGTGATTTGAAAATGATTTTAGAAGGAACAATATTCAAGAACCAGAAAGAATAAGAATGGGAATGCTTTTTGTATTATATACTCTATAGTAGCATATACTACATACATAGATTATTTTGCTAAATATAATTGAAGCAATATAGAAAGATTTTAGAAAATATAATTTAATTACCCACTAAATATGTACTGAAACAAATGTTTAGTTCAGCAATATTATTCAAGTTATAATAAATGATGTGATATAAGATTTTTACACATCAATATTTGTTTGATAATCTAAGGCTGAATGTAGACTGAAGTCTGGGGATCTAAAATACTCTCTCTGTCTCACTCTTTGTCTGTCTGTCTATCTATCTCACTGCATTATAGTCATAAGAGAAAAACTGCTGTGTTCATTTAATAACTTGTTGCTATTTGGAAAGTATGTAAGACATGCTGTTCTTTTATTTGCTGTTCCATAGTTTGCACAATATTTCACCTGTACTGGATTTGCTAACCACAGTTTTATGGCACTTAAAGTCTAATTTAAAGTTTATCTGCTTGGTATTTATACTTTGCAAGACATAACTGGTCCCCTGTTTGTCTCTATGAGGTTGGCCACAATTTAATTATCCAGGCAGCATCATGTTTTAAAAGGCTGATAATGGTTGGTACATCTTGCTTTCAGATACTATTTTTTCCAACTTGATAGAAATATTTCTCAAGGAAAATGACTACAAAACACCCAACCAATAGATACAAGTAGTAAATTAATATTATTCCAGACATCCCTGCAAGTCTAAAGTGGAAGGAGCATTAGATTTGGATCCCAAAGATCCAGCCTGGTTCCTAACATCTGTGTAAATCTAGCCAAGAACTTAACATTTATAGCCATAGTTTTCTATTCAGTAAATAATTTTTTCACTAAATTCATTTCTGTTCAGTAAATAATTGTTGAATGTTTACTGTTTTCAGGCTTTTTGCATGTGGAAGAGGGCAGGAATGGTCTGTGCTGCAAAGACAAAAATAACAGCAAGAGCATTATTGTGATAATGAAAACAAGATCATTAATTCAAACAATTTTCAAACTGCAATACATTACAGGAAATTGGAGCTTTATTAATCTTGCAAACATGAACAAATGAGAATTGTTTTTGAATGTCAAAAGGCAATAAGGATTTACTTAATATAAATATATCCTCTCAAATTGATCTTACACTCAGCTTTCAAACATGTACATGACTCTCCTACCCATACAGCACAAAGCTTCCTTCGGACACAAGTCTCTCTCTGCCTTCTTTCTAGAGGAAGTGTTCCTCATGGTTATAAAGCAAGCCTGTGTTCGCTTTCTACCCCTAGAGGGATTTAAACTATTTAGTTCAGTGTTAGGCACTCATTCTATTACAGGGCAAGATGAGGGGTAATCTGGAGCTCCCAAACCTGCTTATTGTAAATGTGTCCTGACATCTCCACATCAGGACAAATTATACTCTAGTGTGCAAGACTTTCAATAGACAAGAACGTTAATGCAATTAGTGTGCAAAAAGAGAAAGAATATAGTTACCAAATCAGGCACCCACATTTACTCATCCCCTCGTGGGTAAATGCACAACCAAACAGGGTTGGCTAAAGCAGGGCCACTGAGGCATGAGAGCCTGCAGCAAGTCTGAGACACCTCCTGGTGGGAGCCCACAGGAAATGGGCAGAAGGGGGCAGGAAAGTCCAGAAGGAAATGATTAAAATCAACATCAAGATAAAGGCTGCTACTGTCAGCCACCCCCACACACGGGTCTCTCACACACATCTGTTTCCAGCATCTCCCTCCATGTCCCACAAATCTCTAATACAAATCCAAAGCTGAGAAGGAAACACAGCTTCTTCACATGTCTCTGTGCTCCATGTGCCTCCTCCAGGTCCTCTTCCTTGCTCCCCTTCCTTCCTGCCTCTTCAGTTTCTCCTTGCTCAGCTCCACACTTCCTTGGGTGGGTCAGGGAAACTGGAACCTCCCATTTCCCTGGGGATTGCCCTGTTATAGCCATTTTCCAGATATTTCAACATTCATATTTTTATAGGAAAAATAAATAGATAAAACTGCATAGTATTGTGAAAAGAACAATGGACTGTCAGTCAAGTAAGCTAAAACTTAGTTACAGTGATACTTCTAATTAATAGCTTGCCACTCATTGATTTCTTATTTTTCTTGTAAAAAATTTCTAAAGTAAAGAAATTCATGATTTTTACATTCTGCCAACTTAGTAGTGTATGGATAGATGACCATTTTATTGCTGGTGCCAGGAACTCCATTGAATACTCTGGAGTTCAACCAGATAAATTGCTCTGAAATTGCTTAACCATATGAGTTCTTATGCTACATTATTGCAAGAGGGGTGAAATTTCAGAGTACCCTTGTTTTTATTTTTGTTTTGTTTTTCAGTTTATTTATATGCAGCAACTTCAAGATGAATGGTGCCACCGCTCAAAATAATATCTTTCCTTTCCCCTATTTTGAGTCTAGAACAATTTAGAACTTCTGGTCAGTGTAAATGGTAGTGGTAAGTTCACCCTTTGACATTCCTTCTACTCCAGATATAGAGAAGTGATAGGTAAATAGGAAAGGAGAAAAATGTTTTAAATAACCATGTTCAAACACATTGTTTGTTGGCCAGAAACAAAAGAAAACAAATTAAAAGTGATACTCAAAACATGAACCTGCAGGACTACAGGTTTGGAGGCACTCTGAAATAACTTGGGGTTTTTCATGTTCAGGAAAATGGCAAGAGTCGGGAGATAGAATTGCTCCCTGGAACTGAGGACTAGATAGAGTTTGGGGAAGTTACATAGTGGAGATAGGAGAAGACAATTTCAAGCCATATCATGGTCAGGATGTTGTCAGACTCAGCTAATATGTTTGTATTCTACTTCATGCCATCTTGATTAGAGAGACTTATTGCCCATTCAAGGTTGGATCACTTTCTCTGAGATTGGGCCACTACAATACTCTCTAGAAAAACAAGTAACCCACATGTGATACACTCAACAATACAGTCATAACATCTGAATAAAATCTAGTGGTCTTCAAGTTTTTTTGTTTCACTTGGTGCCCAAAATATAGTTCCCAAAACACTTCAGAAAAATAAATTCCTTTAGTGTGTTGAGAATCTGTTTGGTAATCAAAGCTTTCTCCCTGCATGTGAAATGCACACCTCATTCTTTTCCTTCCCACCCTTTACCCTTCTCCTTGCATTTTGATTGGACCCACTATTAACTATTTCCATTATCCTGATTTTTAAAGACTTCATAGTTGGAAGATATATGTCTGTACAATACTGGTGCTACTTGTTTCATGATGTATACTAAATTTTAATAAATACTACAAGGAAAAATGCTCATCGAATGTAAAAATATATTTTATGCAAAAATTCCAACAATCTTGCTAATACTAAGAATTAATTCTACAACAGCACTATAGTTAATGCTCCTTCTGGATGTAGCTTCCCCAAATGAAAACATAGATTATTGATAACAGGTTTGTATGTGAAAAAAATTCAGCAGAAGCGAACATCTGCAGACTGTTATATGCTAAGAGACACTATTAATAGACTATTGCAGACTCCTGCCTGGGGAATGAAGAAGGAATTTAAATCTTGTATATCTATAGAGATTTCATTTTTAAATTTTTTTTTCCTTATCCTGGGCATGCACACAAGTGTGTATCTGTGTTGGCATTATTCTCTTGAATAGTAACTCAGAATTTTTAGCTTATTATTAAAAGCAGCTACAGTGAGAAATAAAGTATATATTCATTCAATTCTAACAGACATGGTCCCAGCTTCATCAACTTTTGCAAAGAATTTAACTCATATTTAGATGAACCCCCCAGTTTTGCCCAGATCCTCTTCTTCACATAATTCTAGTTGTCCAGAGAGCACACAAGTGTGTGGTCAGCCTTGCAGTCCACTAAGAACAAATGAGCTCCCTTCACATATTTCTTAATACCTTTGTTAATCGACTACTGGCCACCATTTTAAATACATAGAAAATTTGGAACTGCTAGGGTCATTGGCAAGGATAGAACTTAATTCCCCAGAAATTTATGAAACAAACAGGATAGTAATGGGATGAAGTAGAGGAATAGGAGAAAAGAAATCTAAGATAATAATTACTCATCCCTACGTGTTTCCGGTATCTAGAATGGTCCCCAAAGATGCCTAAATCCTGATTCCTGTATCATGCGTAAATTACCCTGTAAAAAAGGAGTTTGCAAATGTGATTAAAGTTAAGTAGCTGAAATAGGTAGAGTATCCTAGACCCAACTAATCATACCGACACTTCAAAACAGAGAACCTTTCCCAGCCGAGGTCAGGATCAAAGGGAGATGTGACAAAGGAAGATGTGACAAAAGAAGATAAAGAGATGCAATGTTGTTGGCTTTGAAGGTGCAGGATGGGGGGATAAAATATGCAGGTACTTCCAGATGCTGAAAAAGATGAATAAACCAACTCCTCTCTAGAGGTAATGTAGTCTTATCAACCACCATGATTTTCACCCAATAAAATCTTTGTTTATTTTTGACCTCGTAAGCTGTAAGACAATAACTGTGTGCTGTTTAAAACACTTGATGAAAATTTGCTATATGGCAGCAATATAAAACTAATACCAGGATATCGTGGCATAGCTATTTTTATCTTTTCTTGTCATTTTGCTGACTGGTACCGCCAATCAATTTCCCTTAATGCAGTTCTTCCCAAAGCTCTACCCATTGTTAGAACCATGGCTTTTTCATTAAAAACTTATATCTTAAACCTACAGCAAAACAAATGATTTTGTTCTTAAGCAGTACATAAAAGCCCAGCATTACAGAGTCTTGCCAAAGACAACAACTTTAAACTCCTTATCAAAAGTCAGACCAAGGGAAATGCCGCTTGCCGAATAATTTTTCTATGATACGTCTATCGACTACCAGAGAAATAGGAATTTGAACATTACTCCTTTAACCCAACATGAAAGACAATGAACAGAGTAATTGCATGAAATTCATATTTAACCAAGTGTCAGGTGTTATGAAGAACACTTCTCTTTATTAGGTCCCAGAGGAGAAATTTGGAATCCGGAAACTCTGTGCTTCTTTTGAATACTAGATATTTATTTTTGGAGACTCTAATTCTTATAAAAAATTATATTTCCCTGTATTCTTTTATCTTAAGGAAACTTTAAGTCAATTTTGTGGTCCTATGTCAAGATCATAGGGTAGGTCTGGCTGTGTCACAATTTAGTTTTATTATCACCTTTTCATCTTTATCCTTTTTCATACTTCATTTATTCCTCTCAGTCTTTTCATTGTAGGAACTTTTATAATCATCAGAAGAATTTAAAATCTTCAAAGACCATTACCTTGGTTTTTAACATATTGAAAGAAATACGATTTTGTAAAGCCAATTTACTAATCAAATATTGTGGCTTTCTATACTTCAGGCTTAATATTAAAATAAAGCTTGAATAATCCTAAAATTATATAATTACTATTCTTAAGCTAACTTTTGTGAACATCTACTGACCCAGCAGAACTTTGATATGTGTTCTAGGGAACAACCTCAAAATAGAAATTGCTGCAAAAAACATCTGTATCATATATATTTAGATTTTGGTTATAATAGAACTGGTATACCTTTACATATTATAAGTGTGGGTAGATGGGTTAAGGCTTTAAGATGAACTAAGATTATAGAGATCTAGTCTTTGGAGTTGATTTAATTTGATCCAACTCTCAATCTCCCCTTACTGTCTGCATAAGTTTATAATTTTTTCCACCCTTCCTTTTCTTTTTTTTTTTTTAAAGATTTATTTATTTATGCATACAAGCACTGGGGCACAGGCCAGAGGTGTGGGGGGTGAGAGGATTCACCACAGAGAGCGGGGAGCAGAACAGGCAGACCAACAGAAGCACACTGCTGAGGGGAGCAGCGGGCACAGCAGGAGAGGTCCGCTGCGCCATGTGGGTCCCCTCCCCGGCCAGCAGCAGGGATCGAACTCGTGCTGCAGTGGCTGCGGGGTTTTTTTTTTTTTGCTTCACAGTGCGTCGCTTAACCCACTGCGCCACCAGGGAGGCCCTCCACCCTTCCTTTTCAATTTACACTTTTGAGAAGTTTAGGTTGCTTGGATGATTAAATGAAATAATGTGCATGAAGCATTCTGTATAATGTCTGACATAAAGTAAATCAACAAGTGAAAACTATTATTGTAGTTTGTGTGACAATTATCTCAAAATAATAGATATCAGGCCATCTCTATTATGTTTTTATCTCAGAACAAAAGTGACCCCACAGAGACACCTGAAATCTATTCAAAAGTCATACAGTATTTGATAGAAACTCCAATTTTTCATGTCACTAAATTAGAGAAGCAGAAGTTTTTGAGGGTAAGACTTATCAAACATGTACCTATAACATAGTATAACTGAATCAGCTCCTATGACATGTGTACATTTGAATGTATATTAGAAATCCATCAAGCTCAATTAGTTTCAAAGTGAACCCTCACATTAGTTAGTGATTTAACTTGTTGGATGAGCTATTTAGTTCATTTTTCTGACTGCCCAAGCAATTGTGCCAAACATGATTTTAATTTTGGCTTGCATCCTACTTAAATATCCTTAATTGTTAGTCATCAACTAATTGAACTACTTCTGGAAAACAGATGTAGAACATTAAGTTTATTTTTCCATTTTTCAATCTATTTACCTACTGTTTTATTCTTATAGATTTTTCCCACTTAAATGAAAAAATAAGAAGATGAGAAATTATGTTAGATTATCAGTTTAGGAATATATTTTCCTTAAGAAGTAAGTCTTTCAAAATATTCAGGTCAGCTATACCACACGTGAAAATGTTCTGATATTTATTTTTCTCAGGTTGTGTCATTTACTGAAATATTTTTTGAAGGACCTTTTTTTTAACTTTTAATTTACTTTCTTATCTTAATTTTGGGGTTACATTTTTACTCCTCCATATATGTACATATTCATTTCACCCTCCAGCAGCTACCACTGTCGATCTCCTATCTGCATCACATCCCTCAGTTTTCACAACATTAAAACAGCTGATACTGATTAAAAGAAATTAATTTTAATCAATATGACACATGTATTTTTTATACTTATGATTTTTATATGGAATTGATAATTTTATAGAGCCTCTTCCTTCTTGTTTTGCTCCAGTCTGAATGACTAAAACATGGAATGGGGTCCCATACTCAATTAATTTTTAGTAATTAATATATGCTAGTATTTTGACCTGGATAAACAATAAATAATAAATATAATCACAGTTTGGGATAAAAACACTTTTAATGTGATAAAGATTCTGTCTTTGATAAAGCAACAAAATGTAATACAATACTCATTTTGAACACGTTTTGATCTGATACTTTGAAAAGTATAAGCATTGATAAAATGCCAATGTAAGAGATATTGGTTTTTCCAGAATTGAAGACATCATGAACTTGGTATACTTAGAACAAATATTTACTTAAAAACCAACCTAAAATATCTTTTAGGCTTTAAAATAACACAGTTTTTAATAAGTCATTTTTCTCACTTCATCAGGTTTAAAATTATAGTCATCCAGATATTGTTTTTAATTCTTCTTCTCTTATCCTTATAATAGTTCAGTGAATTTCCAGAATTTTAAAAAATACTAAATATATTTAAATAATTCTAATGATTTGACTTCACTTTGCAAACATTTCCAATCTTCAATGTCAAGAAATTTTTACATCATTTTTAAGACATGCTATTAACTAAGTTGGAATATTTTCAACATACTCCATTATGTACAACCCTCCAAACATGTTCTGAATAAAAAGACTTGTTAAGAGTCAGTGATATATTATCTCATGTTTACATATTTCTTTTAATAGATTTACATATAGCTATCAAATAATTGGTCTGCTTACATTTAGAATTTAAAATTTAAATTGTCTTCACATAATACAAAATAATTTCCAAGGCAATTCTCTGGTTATTTGTCTTATCTGATGATATGCATGCATGGTTGATATTTGATGAATATTAATCAGAATTTTAAAGAGAAAAAATAGATTGTTTTCATTCTTGGTGTTACTGAATTCTGGGTAATATTGAAAAGAAGGTTCTTTGCTTAAATTATAATACAAGACAATATTCAATGTTTCCATTCCAATCAAGATGCTAAGTAAAGCACTACCAGCAATTCTAGCATAAGTATCTTTTTCAATGATTCTTCATATAAATTCTACTTTGAAAAAAAAAAATGATGGTTGCTGCTGTTGTAAAAATAAATCCAGCCTGTTACTTTAAAAAAAGAAAATGATGAGAAGTGGCCTGGATTTTCTGAATTGTCAACAAACACCCAAGAAATAAGGAATGGAACTACAGGTATTTCAGGTGTTACCTTGAGCATATACACCAACTTGTTAAGAAATATAGAATTTATAGAGCTTTCTTAAATGACCACTTGATATACCATATTTTCCAATAAAAATTATAATTAGATACGTGTACTATTTCCCACTTATGTCTGTGAGTTTCCAAATCACCAAATGACATCTGGCAATTTATTCACCACTGCAGAATTGCTGATATATATTCAATATCAATTCAAATGTTAATACCTTTAAGAGATCATCTTGAACTTTGCCTCCTTATTCATTTATCTCTTCTCCATAACATTCACCAATCTGTCTATGACAGATACACTGCAGCAGCATTTTTTAAAGAAAATTTCCTTGGTTTTGTTGTATAATGAGGCATTGAATCATCTTAGCAAATCAATATCTGAGCATTGAGGCAGCTGCTTTCTTCACCACTTATTTGGGTTAGTAGAAAAACTTGTCAGGAGAGAGAAAAAGAGAGTGAGAAAGAAAGAGAGAGAGCCTTTTGCACTACCTAAGTCTTTCGAAGGCACGTGCTGGTACAACACAAACTGTCAGATGCAAATAGTCTGGTATCCAGGGCCAGGAGTGGAGGAGGGAAGAAACAGCATGAGTGCTTGCCTGGGAGAGGGTCAGCTGAAGTTGTGCTGGGTAAGCCTCAACATGTGATTGGTGCAAACCCACTTATCACTGATGTTCTTTAATAGGATTATCTGGTGGAACCCTATGAGGGGGTCTTCATGGACCTTGAACTAGCTCATAACAATGTTGATTATGGAGAGAGAGAGAAAGAAAGAGAGGGAGGAAGGAAGAAAGAGAGGGAATAAAAATAAATAAATTTAAATTTATAATAATAAATTTAATACAATCAAAAAAATTTAAAAATCTAGGCACAGGCAGATGTCCTGTGCCATGAAGGATTTTCTGGAACAGAAGGTTAGACAACTTCTCCATAATGATAGCTTTGCTCTGGAATTGCTCTTCCCACGAAGACATGATACATCAATGTAAATTGCACCTATTTGGTTCTGTCATTATCAAATAAGTGGTAGTAATGCTGGATCTAATATGTTTCCAAAATGCTTGCACCCCCACCCTGGAATGTCATCCAGCCTCATTGAGAACCAAGGCACTGGCACAATAGTGGTAGCAACAATCCAAAGCACTCTGCTCAATTTGGTTTTTGAAAGATGAGTGTGTACAAAAAAAAAAAAAAAAAGATGAATGCTTGCCATTTGTAAGAACATGGAAAGAACTTGAGTAGATTAATCTAATGAGAAAAATGAATACTAGTTTCACTAATTTCACTAATATGTGGAATATAAGCAAAAAACAAAAGATCAGAAAACAGGGGCCCTCCCTGGTGGCACAGTGGGTTAAGCGCCGCACTATGAAGCAAACCACAGCACTGCAGCATGAGTTCGATCCCTGCTGCCGGCCATGGAGGTGATCCACATGGCACAGGCAGACCTCTCCTGCCTCGCCCGCTGCTCCCCTCAGCAGTGTGTTTCAGTTGATCTACCTGTGCTGTTCCCCCCTCTGTCTGTTATATTCTCTCATCCCCCCCACCTCTGGCCTATACCCCAGTGCTTGTATGCATAAATAAATAAACCTTTAAAAAAAAAGATCAGAAAACAGAAACAATACATAACCCTAGAAATCTGACTACAGAGTTGCAATTATTTGGGATGAAGGGGGAGCTGGAAGAGGAAAGTGGGAAGAAGACACAATGGACTATGGAGGAGGACTTTAAGTGTCTTGGTGGTGGGTGTGGTGAGGTGACAGGCATGTGAGGAGGTATGCCTCAGAATCACATACGGTGTTGCAAACCAATGTTACCTCAATAAAAATAAAAAGTTAAAAACACAAAGTTTATAAAGAACTCATACAATTCAACAATGAAATAATCTACTCTATCAAAAAGCACACATAAGACCTGAAATGACATTTAGAAAAAACATACAAATGGCCCACAGGTACATGATAAAATACTTATCACCATTTATAATCAGGGAAATGAAAGCCAAAACAACAATAAGATATCAACTCATACATGTTAGAATGCTATATCATAAATACCAAGGTCTAATAAGAGTATAGAAATAAAGGAGCCTTCATACATTGTTGGTGGGAATGCAAGCTGCAACATAAAAAGAAAATGCTACCTCTGTAGAATGCAGTACAGATGCTCCTCAAAAATATTGAAAATAGATCTTCCCTACAATTCCTCAATTCCTCTGTTAGGTATCTAGTCAAAGACTATAAAAACACTAACTTGAAAAGATATATATATATATATATGCTCTCCTATGTTCACTGCAGCACTATTAACTATAATCAAATTATGGAAACAACTTGAGTGCCCAAAGACTAATGAGTGGATAAATACTATATGATATAAATACACAATGGAATTCTACTCAGTTATTAAAAAAAAGGTGAAATTTTGCAATTTTGACAACATGGATGAAATTGGAGGTGATAATATTAAACAAAATAAGACAGAAGAAAGAAGACAAATACTAAATGATTTCATTCATATATGAAATATAAAGAAAGAAAGCAAAGGAACAGAAAAAACAAACCAAATTAAACCTTAGGATTCTGACTACAGAACTGAGGTTTGGGAGGGGATCAAAAGGCATGTGGGAAGAGAGGGTAGAGAGAGCCCAGTGGACTGTAGTAGAGGGTTATTATATGATCTTTGGTGGTAGGCATGATGTAGTAACACACATTTAAGAAGTGTGACCTTTTACGCCTAAAACATATACAGTGTTGTAAATCAATTCTAGCTCAGAAATATATATATATATATATATATCATCTATAACAAGTGCCTTTGGCTTCAGACCCCTTAATAGTAAATTCTTCCTCTGCTGAAACAATTTGTTCTTTTATTTGCCTTGATGTCCTTGTCTAACAGTTATACTGTATGCAAACTATTCTTTGGCAAAGTGTTCTAAATCATTGGTGGCACATGAATTTTCATTATTTGGGTTAGTGGCTCAATGGAATTTAATTATGTATAAGAAAATAAAGTTGCCCACCACAGATTCCTCTACTAAAGCCTATAGTAATTTAACAATCATTATGTTCATTGTCACTGTTACATAGAACATACTACCAGCAAACAAAAGGAATATAGTAATGTAACATCATAATTTTTAGCATAAATCAAGCAGATTAATAGAGACAAAAGAATGCAAAGAGTATTCTTGGAAGATGTTCAAAATATAATCATGATCAGTAATGCTGTGATTTACAGCATCTCTTGTCTACTTGTGCTCCCATTTAAATGACCTATTTCCTTTTTTCAAGTCAATGCTGGAGAGATTTCAAATACAGATGATGTTCAACAGGAATGTAGACATAAACAAAACCCAAATGGATACTTAACATCCTTACTACCCCAGCACATGGGTCAGAGTTCATTAGGTTATTTAATCGAGTCATCCAAATGTGTTTATGTCCCCAGACTGAGCCTAAGGAAAACTGGGTAGTGACTTCAAAAAGATCATCCTTCATTCCCTAGAACAGGAAGTCAATTCAACTCAAGGACTTTGTACTCACTGTTCTTTTTGCCTGGAATGTTCCTTCCCAGAATTCCTGACTCATTTCCAATTATCAACTGACATGATAATACCTTTGATATCTCATCTCTGACCACACATATTCATTTCTTTTATATTCTCCGTAACATTTCTCATTACTGGATGTTATCTTTAAGTGTCCATACATTTAATTATTTTTTTATCCATCTTTCTTTCTCTCACCAACATAATAAAAGTTCTATGAAGACAGGCACATTTTTCTAATTTTTTCATCAATATTTATCCAATACCATATAGAATGCTGATACAATGCATCCACTAAGTAAATATGTGTTAAATGAATGACTAAAAAGAATGAGTATTTAAAGGCAAAATACTCAGTCCCTTCAGTCTAGCACATATGTTAGTGAATGAATGATAAATTGTTATGGGGAGAAAAAAACATTAATGTGAAATATGATAGCATCACAGAAAACTCGTCAAGTGGATAATATAAAGCTTTTGAATTGTCATCTTGAAAGTCATTGAGTTCATTTGTGATGCTAAGCTGAGTACAACAATGAGCTGGATCTCCTTAAATCCAGGACTAGGTTGACTTGAGTATATTAATAATTTCACATGAGAATTATCAATTTTTCACAGAAAGCTTGGTTTATTTCCCATGCCTAACTCTAAGCATAAGCAGTATGGCGTCATGGTTAGGTGTACCGACAGTAGACCCTCACAGTCAGATTTATTGCTGCCCACTAGAAAAATGACCTTGTGTGAATTATTTTACCTCAAACATTTGTTCTTCATCATCTATAGTCAATACTTATCTCATATCTAGTCTCTGCAAGCTGCTATAACCTAATACTATTGACTGGGTGACTTGAACCCCAGACTTATTTCTAAGCGTCTTGAGACTGGGGAATCTAAGGTCAGGTGCTCTTCCTGGCTTACAGTCAGTAATTTTCTGGCTGTATTCCCACATGGAAAAGAGAGATAGAGAAAGAAAGATTGGGCACAAGCTCTCTGGTCATTTCTTATAAAGTTCCTATTTCCATAATGAATATCTGGTCTTCAGGATCTCATCTAAACCTAATCACCACCCAAAGACCTGACCCTCAAATGACATTAAATTGGGAGTTAAGATTTCAACATAAAAATTGGGGGGAACACAAGTACTTCATGAGTGTGCAGTGGACAAAAATGAAATAACACATGTGAATTGGTTAAGGACTTTTGATATATTGCAAACACCTTAAAGGTGTTAACATCCATTATTAAAATATACAGAATAATATTAAATTTTACATAGGATTCATAAATACATACAGTTGCCAAAATAATGTTTGAACAGAAAATATAAAATTTTAGATGTGGATTTTATTTTAATTGAGATAAAAATATATGCTGATGCCATCATTTCATTCTCTGCTTAAAATTTAGTTCATTGCACAGGCTGAAACACTGTCATTTCTGTTATATTTCCTAGGCAAAGATGTGGTTTATCTCTTACTTTAGGGTCAAAGCAAGGTGTGCTGAATAACAAATGGTAAACACCAGCTTTGAATGGAATTGCTCTGTCTAACTACCTATAGATAAAAGGCTTTTAAAAATGGTGTCTTTGAAAGGGATTCACAAATATTTGCTTAATGATCGCCAGCAGAGATGATGCACAACAAATGCCCTCAAGCATCCCTGGTAATTTTTCAGAAGCTGCTCAGGAATTGACAGGAAGAAAGCGCTGGGTAAAATTATGTGCAACTACTAAGTGGCAGCCAGTCAAAATCAGTGACTTGAGGGGGAAAAAATCCACACATAAATATAAGCCCCAAATTGAGTGAGAAAAATCAATAAGTATAAGAAGCCATTTATCTTCCCTTGGTATTGCAACATATGACTAGAGGAAAACTTGGGGTTCCCAGAACCAACTTTATAAGTATTAAATTATTGCAAGTAAATAAAATACAAGACACAAAGATTCAAAAATGGGAATGGAAATAAAAAAATAATCACCCCAATTTTATTTATTTATATATTAGTGTTTTAAAAAACTAAACACAGCAGATTACCAAAGGAATCCTGGGTGTGATTATCACAAGTGAGTTCACTTTCAATTTACAATGCTTCATAAGTGGATACACATTATTTTTATAATGAGAAAAATGCAAGCATTATTTTTAAAATCTTACCTCATTAGTCAAAACCATATGACTATTTGAAGAATTTTTTAAATATAGGTACATTGTGTCAGCCTACATTGCTGTTAACCGTATTGATCATAAACGAAAGTAGCTCATCTGGAATTTGTTCTAAGCTACTCACCCATATAACATGTGCTTGGTTTTCCCTGCTTAGGGACTCTTTGGGACTGTACAAACAAAAATTTAAAACATGAGTTCTCAAGGTGTTATCAATCTGGGAATGGAAAGGGGTGGGCAGGAAGGTATCAAATAATTAAAAAGCAGGTAGAGGTTTATACCTAGATATTAGATGAAATTCGATGAAAAATTAAGGAAAGTTCCAAGGGAAGATAACAAGGGTTTCTAGTTCTTCAGGTAGACTAAATTAAGGACGATCACGGTAGAGAAATTTAAAACCTGTCTTGATCAAGAGATAGATGAGGAATAATAATTTTCTTTGTTTCTAAGTAAACATATCCATGTTTGTTCCCTTAGAGCTAGAGCAGGAGAATACAAACAAATGGCTGATGACAGAATAATTAAAAGCAAAATTGTATGTGCCAGTTAGGAGAGCACATAAACAGCTAGTGGGCAATAGATAGCAGCTTATTAGTACCATGGAAACATAACTAAAAAAAAGCATATTGGCAAAAATTAATGAACTGCAATGAAATGGATGATCTCACATAAATGGAGGTGACACAAGAAGAAAAAAAAACTAGAGTACTCTGTAAGAATCATTTTGTAATTGAAGGGCTTTCTTAGAATTAGAAATAAATACCTGTTGTGTTCAAGTTTTATAATCAGTTATCTAAACTTGGAATATGCCTGGATAACCAAATAGAAATTAAGAGTACTTTTCTTATTTTATGTCATTTCTTGTATGCCTACTGACTTTATTTTGAAATAATATTGAATATTTTCTACATAGTTTCCAATGTTCTTAACTATAAAAAAGCACATTTTAAAAATGTTATTAAAACCCACTTACCTAGTGAAAAATCAGAGACAACGGTTTAAGGAATTATTGATCCCTAAGAAATGATCATGAAATACTTTGCCTAAATTTAATAAAACACTTGCTAATAGTCAGGAAAGTTGCTGCTTTAGTTCTAAATTCAATTGAGAAACAAGTGGGAAATGTTCTTGTTATTTTCATATTTTGATAAACAACTTTATTTTCATCTTTTCCTGCCCTATAATTTTTCCTTCCAATCATAGCATGTTGCGGAAAGCTTTCTTAACATCTCTACTTTTTACAGTTACTTTCAGAAGGAGGAATAATTTTCCCTGTTGTGACAATTTCTGAAACATTCTTATCATTTCTAAGAAGAAGCTTAAATAAACTAAAAAACTTTAAAATTCATCTGGTCATTTTATTTTCATCCTCCAGTGAAGTTAGCTAGTACCTACTTTAGTGACTTATATTATTTCTAAAACAATGTATATTTTCTCATTCTGTGAGGACTTCTATGTATATGGATGCTTCCTCCCAATTTCTTAGAAATTCTGTGTTTTCTTGTCCCTATAAGAGATTTTGCTATTATCCCCTATACTAAATAGTTGTTTGTAAACTTTCCTATAGATTATGTGTCTATTGGGGGATAAATTCTCTATATTCAGGCAAATGCTAGGTAACATTTGCAATTTAGCTTTCTAAAAATGCTTAGGGACATGCATGAAGTTAAATGGAGTCTACAGAACAGAGCTTGTATATTGCCTATTAGGGTAGAGTTTAAAAGCTAATTACATATTCATCTATGCTTAGTTACTGAACCATAGAAATACCTATATAAGCAATTTGTAGTTATCCAAAGTGAATAGTTGTTTTATTAACACTTAATTCAAGAGATGGGAAAAAAGCCTTTCTTAAAACTAAGGATAAAATAGAAATAAATGTTTTCTTTAATGGTTAATGGAGCCCGATGCAGTTAAGCTAACAAATGATGCATGTTCTCTACTAACTTCTGCTTTCCTGTTCACTAGAAAATTATACATCAAATTACAGAGGTTATTGTTAGTAATTTACATACCACCTGTTTTTATTTCCATTAGCATGTTCCTTTATGTGTCTTTTTATATCTTCAATCGTTATTTGAAACATAAATGTTTTTACCTTTCAGAAACCTGAAATTAATGTAATTAATTCTTAGGTTTGTATTTTTTTTAAGGAGTGTTAGCTGCACTTAAGATAATTCCTAATGTAGGATTGTGTTTATAAAATGAGGACTCTTGATGTTTTATTTGGTCATTTTTTGAAGGATTTTTTTTTTTTAGTGTCTAATGGCAAAGCTCAGTACCTAGTCATTACTCCTAGGTAGGTAAGTTCTGAGGGGGCAGACTTGTACCACTTTAAATCACTGATTGTACATTATCCAGTGGAAGGCCTTCAAATGCTTAACTGATAGCCCTCAACACATATCTTTTTCCTAAGGCTAGAAGAAGGGTCTGTAGTAAACCCATCTGTGATGCAATATACAAATATAATAAAGGGAAAGTGCAGACACAATGCTCTGAGTTGCTTACTCATTTAGTGTCCCAGTTTTGCTATTTACCAGTGCTCTGTGACATTCAATGACACACTGAAACTCTGGATCTCCATGATTCATGTTTATTGTATTTTATGAAAGCACTTATGTCTATAAAAGATTAGAAATTAGAAAAATAACCTGTGCTAAGTTATCAGTTGAGAGGCACAATTTCACCTACTCTGTCAGTGTTTTGTTGGGTAAATTAGTCATCTTTGGTTGTAGAGCTGGAAAACTCAATGCCTACAATTATACTAAGCCTGAGGAAAAGATTTCTACAGAGACCCGTAGGATCTCTTAACTGCAGAATATCCCACAGATTCTCATTTCTCTAAAGTAAAGAGACAGAGACATCTTTGATGGAACAGAATGCTACTGCTCATACTCTCTTCATGCTGGTCACTGGTACCTACTTCCTGTTGTTTCATCCTGAATATCAAACAAAGCTGAGCAAAAGTCAACAAAATGATGAGGGGTAGCCCATATACTCACTTTGTAACACAGATGTGCAAAGATATTACTTCTTCACCCTTTAAAATGGCTCCTATCTTCCTCAAAAGCCCCCAACCCTGCCCAATAGAAGAAGACTGAATCTAACCTGCAAATCCTAGCCAGATGCCACAATTTTATAGTGCTCTACGGAAAAGTATCTATCAAGATTTCACATCTTTTTACTCTCATGGTGGAGGTTTGTGGCTAATGTGGCCTCACAGAGAAAGAATGAAGGAAATCTTGTGCCCTTGTGCTGTCCTTCGATTCTTTTGGTTTCCATGGTGATATTCTTTGTTCCCTGGTTGCTGCTCATCCTGCTGGAATAAAGCTAGCAGCTGGTGTAACTCCTGGTCCATGCTTTCTTTTCTTGGTTAGACACACATAGTCTAATCCTAGAAAGTTGGACACATCTGTATTCTAGGCCCTGGGCCTTACTTTCACTTTCATGCAATCTAAGCCTGAGCTGAATAAATCAGTATTTTTGATGCCTGTAACTGTTGACATACAGTGTGCTGAGGTACAGAACCCATGTTAATGGAATCTAGAAGATCTCCATCAATGGAAAAGGTTTTCAAAGTTATTGTTTTGTTGCAAAATCTTATTTTAAGTGCTTTTAACCTGACTATAGCAATTTATTCTCACTCTCATGCCCACTTCAGTCCCCCAGACGTAAGAATGCCAGAGACTCACTAAGGAAAACATCAAATAGCAAAAAGGGAATAGAGGAAATCATGCTTTACTTATAAACATGAAAATAATGGAGAAGGTTAAAATAATGCAACATGTCTTGCCTCTCTTTTTCGTTCAGTTCATCTACAACTTCATCCAAAATGTGATGGGGCAAGAAGGACTGAACAGTCTTCAGATGCTGAATGAAAGAAGACAGAGCAGCAGCAGGCAGGAGCTGGCAAGGGATTGGACCAGCCTGGCAAGGAGAGTAAGTCATTCCAAACTCTCTAATTTGGACTATAAAATCTAGCCAAACATCCTCAGATTCCTAACATTGCTTTTTCAAACTATGAGAATCACTGATCTACAAAGTACTAAAAACCGAGAGCAAATCAAAAGGAATTCTAGGGCTCGATTTCCTGGAAAGCCTGACAGTGAGTAGACTAAGGATTATTATTTCCTGGTCTCTCTTATTCCACCTCTCGCTGATCTTGCAATCCTGCACAAGTTGTCTCAATATCGGGTATAGAGATCATAAGATGATAACATAATTATAAATAGCTTCTCTTTATCAACTGAACATTACAGGTGACTTATTTTTCCTGGATGGTCACCGTGGCATTGAGCACATTGCTGAATTCTCCTTTATATTTTGAAATTATTTTTATTGAAGTAATGTTGCATTATACAAGTTTTATCTTTGAGAATCAGCTTACTACATCAAGGTCCTTTATTATCTTTTATCTTTTCTACATTTCCTCAGTCTCTTTTTTTAGGTCATATAGCCATGTCTTTTCAGTATCTTTTTTTTTTAGATTTTTTTATTTATTAATATATGAGCTGGGGTGTAGGCCAGAGGTGTAAGGAGTGGCGGGGCGGGGTGTGTGCAGTGAGAGGATTCACTGGAGACAGAGTGGGGAGCAGAACAGGCAGATTGACTGAAATACACTGCTGAGGGGAAGCAGTGGGCAAAACAGGAGCGGTCTGCTTCACCAAGTGGGTCAGTTCCTGGACCAGGGATCGAACTTGTGCTGCAGTGGTTGCTGATATCTTCATGGTGCTGCGACTTAACCCTTTGTGCCACAAGGGAGGTCTCCTTTTTAAGATCTTATCAACATATGTTTTAAGAGGAAAAATTGTATTTTTCTAGATATATAATTAAACTGATTTTGTTTGTTTCCCTTATACTAAATTTTGACTCTCAAGGGTATGTTAATAAATGTAAATAAACTACTAACTATGTGACTTAAGCAATAGACAGTTATTGTGTCATCGTATTTGAGGCCAGAAGTCCAAGATCAAGTTTTAATCAAGGTTTGTTCCTTCTGAGAACTAAGAGGGAAAAATCTCCCCTTTGTCTTTCTGGTAGTTTGCTGTCATTCTTTGGTGTTCTTTGGCTTGTACATATCTGCCTTCTTCTTCAGATGGTATCCTCCTTGGGTGCTATTCTCTCTATCAAATTTCTCTCCTTGGTATGAGAACACCATTATATTGGGGTCAAGTCCACCATAATGAACTCATCTTCATTCCATATACTTGCATTAACTTTATTTCCAAATAAGATCTTATTCTCAAGGTTGGCTTATGAATTAAACACCTAAATTTGGGGTAGGAAACAATTCAATTTGTAGCATTAGGTATCACAAGGAAATACATTTTTGGATGATTTCGACAGCTGCCTTTACTTTCAGAAAGCTATCTTTGCAGCTGATGCTCTAGCTTTTAAGCATTTGTAGTGACACCATGTTTAGCCCAATTCATGTAACTGAGGGTAAATTTGTGTTTTCAAATTAATCTTAAAATTCTTCCTCAAGCTACTCCAAGCATAAAATTTGGGTGCCAGTAATTACACAGTCACCCACTTTTTATTCAAACCATTTTTTAACCAAATGCCTTTTTAGAGTTGTATACTCTGCTGTTTATAGATTCGAGCTGCCAACAGAAGTCTTCTCATGACCAAAAGAATCTGTTACTCTGGTCTGAGGAAAGGTGATCCTCAGCAGAATGAGCTGCAGCAGCTGATGTGAGATCCAAGAGAGCAGTCCCTAGCACAGAGTGCCTGTGGACTCATCTGGTTGAGTAAATGATGGGGTGTAGTCAAGCAAGCACACCTGTCATGCAGTTCCACAAAGGAGGCGTCGACCTTACAAAGAATGCAATATATATGTCGAGATCCATTTGCAGTCTTTTGATCCAATGTTACTTTAGATTTTTTAAGACACTTACTTCTATCTTTACATTTCACAAATGAAGGAAACTAAGAACCAATTAGGTTTAAAGAATTGATATTAAGGTCATTTTTTGAATCTAAGCACCTCAAACTCAGTCAATTATCCTATAACAGCAAGTATCTTGAATTTTTCTTTTCTTCTAAATAGGTAGAATTATGGATAGAATTTGAGTCCATGTTGTGACAAAGACTTGTCCTCTCCTTGACCAAATTTTATATTCTGAGCCATCTTCTCAACCAGTCCTCAGTCACTGGGTTTGCTTATTTGTTTTTGTATTGCCCAGAATCCTATCACTTTAGCCAGAACTTCAAATCTGATTCCTGATTACTGCTGATATCTAATCAAATTCTTCATTCCCCACAGTCCTTCAGATGATCACTAGTCACCCAGACCTATCTTCAGTAAGAATCCTATCAAGTCAATTTAGCCAGAATCCCCCCTTTAACCCTAATGTCAACCTTTAGCTATTTTTTTTCCATCCACCATGCTCCTTAATGATAAATTTCCATGCTATATTTGGAATTGAGCCTAGTTTTATACTGAGGTCTCTTTTCACCTGCTGCAATATTTCCTGATTAAAATTTGACTTGACTGCTTTAGCTAATGTCTACCTCTGGTTTCTAGACTTTCTAATTTTATCTATAGAATTATTATTTTATATGTTTTAATTGAGCTTATTGCTCAGCAATAATACTTTTAGTTTAGCTAAAAGTATTTAGCTAAACTCATCTGATCAAGTTTATATGACAAACAGGGAGGATTAGTAGTCTCTCTCACACAACATAGGGCTTTCATTTATTAGCACATTAGATTTTAGAATATTTTAAGACATGAACCATGTATGATTTATCACTTTTATAAAATTCTGACACATGATAAGTCTTGACTAAAACCTACTTTAAAAGTTAATGAATTAATAAAGGATGGATGAATGATTGTATAAATGAATTATAAATTAACATGTCTTTTCTTGACTTCAATGCCAACAGGTTAATTGAACCGTATTTATTGTATTTTTGCTCAATACCCAATTACTTCTGAGGGAAAATATACTACCACATCCAGCTAAAGGTAAATTTTAGAGGAAGATTAACACAAATATAACAGATAAGTAGTAAGTCACATGTCCTGAGAAATGATCTCCTTGTTCAGTTTTGCCTTCAATAGTTTTTACTATGCTCCTATGGCCTTGGTGTTGATGATGTGAACTAAGATTTGGTAGTATTCTTCCTCATTTCTTTTGTATATGAAGTGCTCAAGGACAGTGACATAGCCTTCTCTTTCTGTTGTCTCCATGGTGACAGGAACTCTGCATCTTGTGTCTGTTTGAGATATGCTGTTGAGTAGCTGTTGTGTAGCTCTTCTGTCCAAGATTTTCTCAAGTAAGAATGCCTTAGCCAATTAACAGAAGTCCAGAGCTGCACATTTTGTCTATCAGAGTTCAGCAAGTGTTTTATTTGATTCCTTGATTTCTGAGCTCTGCCAATAACTCCATAATTATGATGATTAGGGATTTAACTTCATTGTTTATATAAAAAAATAAATCCTACGTTATGCTTACTGGAGGGTACACTACATGTAGGAAGCAATTGTCTGCATATTCTTATTTAAGGAATATTATCTTATTTCCCCTGTAACTTGATTGCTGAAGAATCCCTTCATTTAAATTTAAATAGTCACACTAAAAGTCCCTGGAGACAATGAAAATACATAACAACATAACTGGGGTACTGTAATGGTAATATTCCATTTGTATGGTGAGGAGCAGGTCATGCTCTCCTGGAAAGTATTGGGTGGCTCCTCACAGTGTAATTAGGGGTCCAAGTGACACTACAAGATATGAGGTGCCAGGAGAAGGCATTTTTATCCAAAGATAGGAAAAGTGTGAAGAAAAGGTTGGTAAGTGGCTTGAGGAGAAAAGGAATATTTTATACTTTTCCTCAAAGACGATATGAAAACTACCCATCTGTCCATGAAGGACAGAAGAAACACTCATTGTAACTTCTGAAATACTTTGCAAAAGGTTTTCAAAAATCTGTTTACATTACCAGTGCAGACAACAATTGCTTCACAAAACATAATAGCACAAAATATAAAAGTTGTGTCATTTTCACATTCTTCTCTTAAAACAAATAGAGAAAATACAGGTAATTATCTCCAAGACAACCATTATAAGGGAACTTATAATTCCTGTTAGACCCACATCCCTGTTTTTTGTTTTTTGTTTTTTTTTTACTTGCTTTTATTTTTTGTCCCAATGTTCATGGACAGGTAGGGAAACCTGCTGCTGCTGCCCTCAACTGTAACTGCAGCCACAATCTATAATGGATCCCGACCATTTCCAAATGTCAGGTTTCAGTGAGGACAGAAGAAATAAGGCCTATGAAGAGCAAGAGAAAGGTAAAATTTATTATTTTCTTCATGCTTCATTGGCTAACTCACTTTCCACGAATCACTAGCAACAACTGGGCTCTTATATTCATATTGTCTCCTAGTCTTACTTTGCTACCTGGCCTTGCTCCAAGAATAAGCTTCGTTTGCAGTCCTCTCACATGGCTCCTCCTTCCTTTGCGCTTGGGTCGACAGTATATAGAGGTCATCTTCAATCCCCATCGCTGTTTCCTGATCATTACTCCTTGGCACGTTTTTGAAAGACATCATCTGGAAATACCATCCTTCTAGCCTCCTCGATGCTCTCATCTATAGATTTCTGATTTAACTCTCCTCATTCATGGTAGAACCCTGAAACTATGTCTACTCCAAGCTCTCCCATCATGGGAGAAGTCAGGACTCAGATGACTTTGATCTAGCCTCCTGACCTCTTAGTTCTTCAACATCCTTCTACCCAGTGCCATCCACCACTGCAGTTGATTATTTCCATGCCTTATCCTTGTCATTTGCCTTACTTTTAATGATTGCACTTCCAAAGTCTTGCTTTGTGACCAGAAACTTTCCAATGCCAGCTTTGAAATACACATATTTCTTTTATGACTCTCTAGCACGCTTCTTGTTCCCAATGCAGGACTCATGTACTGAAGATTCCTTGGATAAACTTGTGAGATGAAAAGGAAAATTGTGAGACATGCACATCTGGAGGGGTAGAACTTTAACCCCAAATTTATAGACATGTAAATGACTCACAAATTAATTAATTATTACATTTCTCCCTCTATTGAAAAGTTAAATTCTTTTGTGAGTATGATCCTGAATTGCTGTGCTACACCAATGTGTCCAGATACATTCAGCATTCTGCCTTTAAATGTCTTTAAAGGTATCTAGATATCTAGAAATAGTGTGTGCGTGCTTTTGTGGAAGTGATGGGTTTTTGACAGAAGGCACAGGGAGGATCAGAAGAGGTTTTTGCCACATAAATATTACAGTGGAATTTTTTATTTCAAATGTGAAAATATTGCTTCAAACATGACGTCTTAATGCTCAGGAGATAAAAATTTATGTTTGCATAGCTGGATGGATGCAATGACCTGCTTCTCTTTCCTTTTTTCTCTCAGTAAAATTAAAGGTGCAAAAATTCTTTCCTGTGAGCAACTGACTAAGGAGTTATGACAACAAATATTGTTTGAACTGAACTGGGAGCTATAGTAGTAGTAGAATCTCATAAATGTTCAAAATCTTCCTTTTTTATTGAATCAAGCAAGTACTTTCATGAGCAACTTCAAGATCTCTCTTGGTTTCACTTTATGAGGTCCATAAATTTAGTTGGCTGGGGTTATGTTTTTCTTTTTTTTGCATAATGTCTTAACTTGAATGTTTTCCCTTTCTTTCATAAAAAATCATTTCCCTAAATCTTGTGAAAAATTAAAAATCATATAAAGTCATTTCCAGTGTGAAACTTTTCCTGACTTATATTATTCTGTCATTCTGCAAAGTGTTCCTCATAAATCTATTATAGCCTTTAAACAACATCTAAGTGACACTGTAATAGTGTCACTAGTCTCTTAAACAAGGATTAGTTTCTCATGGAGAAAAAAATTATGTCTATGTCTAATGTTGCAATGATTAAACACAAGATAGAGCTCAATAATTGTTTATAACATCCACATGAATAAATGACTAAAACTATAGCAATATGAACTATAATTTGTTCATTCAATGAGTTTTTTATGAAGAATTCATATATGCTTCTGGCAATATATAAGTGAGCAAACAAGATAAATTTCCCTGTCTTACAGAAATCAAAATTTTGCACCCAAGAGTAAAAGAAAGTTATGGTCACCATGGTGCATGTTCCTAAGATGTCACTTTAGGGGAGATTCCATCAGAGTGGGGTGTTCTGTACCTATTTACCTGGGCTGGCGCCAACCAGTGCCTGACTCAGAATAAAAGCTAGAGAACATTATAAGAAACATAAAATTTAAAGAACAATACATAGGAATGAATGCCACTTACTACATTTTTGTTTAGTTGATTTCTTTTAATTTTAGAAATGGTATTTGTGTATTTCTAAGTTTTATATTTTAAAGTACAAACTTGCAGGCAAAAGATGTTTAATTACTAAATAAGTCAAAAACATTTTCTTTGGAAAAAATCTTCCCAGAATAATGCAAAGGAACTTGTGTTTAATACAAGAAAATGATTGGTGGGCTGCTTCCAGAGTAGTTTCCTTAGAAAAGGTTCTGTTAAGAGTAGATAGGTGGAGCATGAAAAAACATGGAAACAGAAAAAACATGGGCATTTATTTTGATATTTTTGTTATCCCAGGACTGCAGTTGATGTTCTCTTTTTTGTGGAATATATTATTATGTTCTACTTTATAAATGTTTTGATATATTTTCTTCTTTTTGAGTTTCTCTTTTTGTTTTTGCTTTGTTTTTTTAGGAAACATTTTGTCATTTGACTTTACAAAACCATATGAGAAAATTATCTGGTTACTTATTTTCTGTGATCAAGATAGAATAATATTAGGACATAATAATAAATAAATTTATTGCATGATATTTTAATAGAATGCATTTCCTTGGAAAATCAGAACTCATTCCTTATCTTTGATGGCACTAAGACAATACTCATTCAAAAGAGTCCAAACAAAATATTAAATAAGGAAAGAGTAAGTGGTGGTCCATGACTCCTTTGTTATCTATGTGCAAAATAAGTATCATTGTCATTTCCAACTCACTGAGCATGAAAAAGTCTATGTTTCTTCTTTTCATGTTATGAGATATAAAAAAAAATCTTTTTACAATGGTCCTGATTTTTAAAATGTGCTATAAAATACTTGTTTAATATTCTCATATGCTTGGGATCCCTCTTAAATGATACACTAAGGACTGAACTGTTTTCAATATCTAAAAGAAACCCTACAGTTTCTTATATTTCAGATGTCACATAACTTTCTCTTTCCCTTCTGATTTTCTTTTTGTTCAGCTTCTAACAATAAAATATATACACAGACATTAATTAAAATATTTATAATTTGAGTCAGAGCTATTTTATGTACTCTTAACTATTTATGAACACAATATTAAATATGCCTGAATTAGTACTATTAAGAGAAAAGAACAGAAGTTGTTTAATTATCTAGTATCCTTAAATAAAGCATTATAAAAAAAACCTCTGGTTAATAGGGATTTTCACAAATGATAACTTTGGGTTCATGTGTGATGAAAGCTTTTCCTGCCATTTGACTCTGAAGTTTACAATCCTATAAGAGTACCATCACAAATAAACTTCACCAAAAATTAATATTCTGACACTTTTTGTAACAGTAGTTCCAATAACCAGAATAATTAGCTTCCTTCTGCCCATCTGATAGTCAATCTCATGTCATAAGAAACTAAAAATTGTAAATATCTGCTCATATTCTACCATGAAAGACTTACCGCTAAATACTGTGCCCCTAATCCCTGGAACTGTGACTATATTCCCTTATGTGGCAGAGGACTTTTCAGATGGGCTTATGAATCTTGAAATGGGGTGGTTATCCTGTTACCACCGTAGGTTCAATGTAATCATTAGAGATTATATAAAAAAGAAAAAACAGAAGACTTTGTGAACATTTTAAAATTGCTGCTTCTGACTTTGAAGATGGAAGAAGGGGACATGAGTCAAGAACTAAAGGTATCATTTGAAGTGGAAAAAGGTAAAGAAGTGAATTCTCCCCCAAGAAATTCTTGAAGGTACAGATCCGACAACATTTTGATGTTTGCCTATTGAAACCCATTTCAGACTCCTGACCTCCAGAACTGTGACTGTGAGATAATAAATTTGTGCTGTATTAAGTTATTATGATTAAGTGTTGTACCATTTAGTTTCTAGCAATTTGTTATAGTGGCTATAAGAAATTAGCACTTTGTACATCCCAGAAAAAGGAAAAATAGACAGTATTAATATGAAGTCCCTTTATAGAGCTGAACATGACATTGAACCAGCAAAGAATCACTTGACAGTATCCTGGATTTTTTTTCTATTTATTCTCAATGTTGTTTTGGTATTGAGAAATGTTTTCTTTTTGATTGTATACAAAAATTATTTTTTCCTTCATGGCTTCATAAAAAAATTCTGTAAAACCTAGAAACTAACATTCTTGAGACAGAGCAAGCTATTCCAATAGTGAAAGAGAGAAAGGGATGCATAGAATTTAAATTCCAAGGGTTGGAGTATATTCATAGCAATGACTTCATTTTCACTTTAAAAAAGAGCACTTGCTCTAGTTTCATTTTTATAACTTGAGAGTGTTTTAATGTTCAACAGTGAGGCTATCCCACATGAATTTCTACACACAACATAATTGTCATTATCAAGATTCTCAAATAAGATTGTTCTTCAAATCAGTAAATCAAATGTGCTTTGGTGCTACTAATAAATATAGAAACACTCTAGAATACACTGCATGATAAAGGCTAAAATGTTACAGATTCGTTTATGTTAGCCTAATTGTTTAGTCTGAATAGATGAACTGTAGCTGAGCATTGAAGGACTGTGTGTTTCAGGGCAGAGATTGCTGCCAAATTCCTTCAAGTGTGGCTTGAGGGGTGTCATGCAAAAGCTCATTCCTAAATACACTTCCAGGCCAATTTGACATAGCCCAGAAAATGCACAATAGATATTTATATATACTTAAGACAAGGTATTGCCAAAAGACCTATTGAAAATAATTTTTATAGTAGCATATTTACTCATGTCCACAATCATAAAAACTTGTGTAGCAAAAATATGCTATAAATTCACACATTGGTTTAAATTCAGGTTTGATTTCTTATGAACTGCTTAAGAATACCATGTCACTCTCTCTGGCTTCCAATATCTTCATTAGTAAAATAAGGATAAAAGCCACCTTATTTAGGAAGTAGTGATGTCTAATGGTTAGAACATAGGTATGCAGACACTGGCTGGGTCAAAATCTTGTCTGAACCATATACTCTGTGATTTTTGAGCTATAGTCTATGTAACTTAGTGGCCTTAAGGAATAACTTTGTCTCTATTTTCTCATCTGTATTATAGCACCTAACCTAACAGAGTTATTAAGATTGCAAAGAAAACATATCAGCACTGCAGTATAAACTGATTCTCTGTTACCTATTGTAATATGGTTGTAATGATGAATACATGACATAATCTGTGAAAAACACAATATTTACTGTCATCAGATTCATTTATTTGAACATGATATAACAAATATGGTTTGCAGATGCATAGCTATATCTACAACATATATAGCATGTTGCATAAGTGTTTCTCAATTTTAGTGCTTATCTTTTTTGATATTATTTCACATCAAATATTGGAATGCATCTTTTAATTCACTTTTATGTTTAACATTGTGCTATTTTCCCCAAAAGTTATACTTAAATTTGTAATGATATCTTGCAGATTAGGAATGGTACATACATGCATGCAGCATGTATGTATGAATGAACATATTGATCAGAAAATTTCATTATTCACCTTTTCCCCAAGGGTCAACACAGGGTAGATGCCGTTATTTGTTCAATAAATGTGTGTTATGCTATGAATAAATATCATCCACAACTCTGGATTTAGCATTGACTCCACTTTTCCAATGACTTTTTCTGCAAATTTTAGTCTATTCAAAACATTTTTTGTTAGTGGATAGCTTGTATATACTGTGCTGCCTTTGCCCTTGAAATAAATACAGATCTCATCAAATTTGAAATAGATTTTGATCTAAAATCGAGGTTCCAGCTGGTTCTGTCTACTTTGGAGACTCATGTGATCCGTCACCTTTCCGTTTCCATTCTGGAAACCAGTTCCTGATCTAGTATTGCTGTCTGGATGCCCTAGTACTACCCTCCCCAGCAGAGGACAGGCATTGGGAGGCTGGACAATCAGGAGCATAGGACATGGATTGTGAGCCAACGTGGCCAGAGCATCTGCAGAACCTTCCCATGAGTTTTTATCCATTTTGACCTCATGAACAGAAACTGCATTTCACCCATATGTCTACCTTGAAGGTGTAGTAGAATGTCTGACACAGCAAGTGTAATGTTGTTGAATTAAATTCTTAAACTTGACCAAGTCACAAATTATATATTCATGCTCTGTCTTATTAGTTGACTATTTATTGAGAACTATGAGCTAATGACTGGGAAAAAAAATAAAATTGACTTCCTTCCACAGAAAGACTCATAACGGGTGGGGAGATAAATTTATAAAATAATAATTATAATAACAGTAAGAAAACACTCAACATGCTTGTGTATGAAATCCTATAAAATAAGATGCAACAAATTACTAACTCTTCTCGGGAGAGTGCAAGAGTAAAAATGCAGTTGGAGTCTAAGGGACAACGATGTGCTCAGGAGACACAGAGTTTGAGATGAAGGAATCATCATGTCACTCAACAATTCCATTCCTAGTCATAAACCCAAGAGAAATGAGAACATGTGTCCACATCAAAACATAAACACATAGACCATCAGTCACAATAGTCAAAAAGTGAAAACAAGTCAGAAGTCTCTATTAACTGGGGAGTGGATAAATTAAATGTGGAATATGCTACAGTAACATATTGAGCAATAAAAAAAACTAATGCATGCTTCAGTATGGTTAATCCTGGAAAATATTATGCTAAGTAAAAAAAATATTAGAATTGTTTCAAGCATGCTTTTATAATATATTCTATTTATATGAAACATCAAATAAGAAAGTCTATAGAGATCAAAAGTACATTTTCAGTTGCTGGGCCCATAAGTAAGATATTGGGGAGAAATAGAGGGTAACTTAATGATAATATGGTTTCTTTGGGGGTGATGAGAAATTTCTAAAACTAATGTGGGCATATTTGCACAGTTCTCTGAATATAATAAAAATCACTGAGTTCTACACTTTAACTAGATGAATTGGATCCTAATAAAACTTATACCAAAAGAAGAGTAAAAAACAAGTGAACCCCAAAATTCACTATTTCCAAATGAAATTGTTACAACTAAGATACCTAGTTGTTATATTAAAAAACAAATATTTTTAAAATAAACAATGAAAGACCATAGAGAGAAAGAAGCTGATAATATATGACAGATGGGAAAGGGAGGAATCTGAAAAGTACAGATTAATTGTCCTTGAAAAATTTGTAAGCAGTATCCTTTTGAATTAATGTTTTGTATTCTTTTGGTAGATTCTTAGGAGTGGAATTGCTGGGTCATATGGTAGCTCCATTTTTAGTAGTTTGAGGAATCTCCACACAGCTTTCTATCATGGTTGAACCAGTTTACATTCCCACCAGCAGTGTAGGAGAGTTTCTGTTTCTTACATCTGTATGGTCATTTCAGCACCAGTTACAATAAGTAAAATATGGAATGAAACCAAATGCCCAAAAATAGATGAATGAATCAAGAAGATGTGGTATATATATACACTATGGAATACTATTCAGTAATCAAAAAAAGATAAACTCATGCTATTCGCAGCAACCTGGATGGAACTAGAAGGGATTATGTTCAGTGAAATAAGCCAGAAGGAAGAAAAATACCAGATGGTTTCAGTTATAGCAGGAATAGAGGGAAACCAAATAAGGGATCAGGAAATAATAATAATAATAAATAAGTAACCAAAATTAAAAAGCAGCTATAAATCAGAGACATTATGCAGGAGGGGGAGGGAAAGAGATCAAAACCAGGAAGAGAAGAGCACAAAGGACTATGGTGATGGTGCACAAGTGAATGTGTGATTGTGCACATCTGAGAGGAGAAAGCAAATATTGTAATGAACAATGATGTAAAACATATATGACTAAATATATTTTAAAAAATAAAGAGAAAAAAGATAATGCAAGTACACAGCAAAAAAAAAATTGTGAGCAGACAGAATTCAAGATGGAATGATTATCTCTTCCACTGTAAAGGGAGAGGGATGCAGGCTACAGGCAAGGAAGACAAGGAAGTAGACATACTAATAGGTGGGGATATGAAAAGTTGAGAGTTTTATTCAACAAATGGAGTCTATTGTTTCATTGAGAGTTTTTTCAACAATGGAGTCTATTGTTTCTAGTAAATATGGCATCTTTCTTTTTGAGTTATGGGGGGAAAAAAGATGGATTCAAAGATTGCGGAGCTAGCTGCTAGAATGATAAGCAATAATTCACCAACTCTTTTATTCATGCATCTGTGCCATAACAGTCTGATATAAAATGAAAGTGGGCACAGAATGAAAGCTTTTGTGAACAAAACTCAAAAAATAGAACATCAGATTTTATAATTTTGGTATTATTATGTAAATGGGAAAAATCAATTATGAATACCTCAAAACCTTTCTGTGAATATTGTTTCACTGATAAGATCCCATGTTCCATGTAAACTTTATATTTGCCCAAAAGTAAATTCCCTTTTCTATGACTAAAATAGTATAAGAAGACATTTCTTTATAATAAAGTAAATGAGAAGGAATCTAATTCATTTATTAATTTAAAAAATTGCAAATGTATGGAAGTACAAGCAATAATAATAAAATATTAATAATTAACACTCTTATTTCACTGCATGCCAGTTTTTGTTCTAAGGCACACACATTTAATATACATAAAATTCTGAGATAGGTACTATATTCTCCATTTGCATAAATTAAAACTAAGGCATAATTTAGCAAAATTCACACAGGTAGTAAATGTGAAAGGAAAAAATTAAGCCCATGGAGCAATGCTCTTTAACTACTGTGCAATACTAAACAAATTACAAGCAATATCCAAGACCTATCAACTGCTCTTTATGGTAGAAATACATATAGACTTTGTATTGCAGTGTCAGAAGATGAGCTAGAATGGCAAGTTGTGCTGTTTGTCAGTATCCCCAGACCTGGGAACCTAATTAGGACTATACAGCTGGGTGGTTGTTCAGTGCACTTATTTACATGAGACTATGAAATATCACTACGTACCAGCAATTTATTAGAAAGATAATGATATTCAGCAAAGCATATTTACCGGGATTCTTCTCAGAAGAAATAATAATAATAAAAAAAGGTTCATACTGTGTTAGCAAAAAATCTGATAATTTACTTGGGATAAAGGATGAAACCCCAGAGGGACTGGTTCAAGCAATAATAGATGATTTATAAATGCATTTTTGTTGGGATAAAATTCACATAAAGTACATGCATCTTAATTGTTCAGTTAGATAATGTTCGACAATTGTATCTGTCTGTGAAATCATTTATCACAACAAAAGAAGACATAAAGTATCCCTATGTTCCAGAATATTCCATAGACCCCTTCCAGTTAATTCTCTCACCCACAAACTATTTTCTCACCACAGATTAGTTTTACCTGTATTTTGGTTTCATATAAGGTAATGTATACAGTATGGGATTTTTTTGATGTATACTTTCTTTCACCTATACTATTTTTGAGATCTAACTGTGTTGCTGTGTGTAACTATTATTTGCTTTTTTTAATTACTAAGTAGTAGTCTATATGTAAATGTCTGATAATTTGTTTATTTACTTTTGGTTAAGATATAAGGCTTTTTGCCAGATTGGCACAATTATAAATAATCCCATTATGACAATTTTTGTACAAACTTTTTTTATGAGCATGTTTTCATTTTCTTGGTCAATTGTATTAAGAGTGGAATTGCTGCATCTTAAGATATGCAAGTTTGAGACTAGAATTGAAGTGTGTGTGATAACCAAAGAGGCTGAGTGCTTCCTCCCCCCACCTTTTCTCATAGATTTTCAGCCTACTACATAAATAACCAATGAGCAAATATTGAAAGACTATTGGTTTGAAGAAATGATAAATTATTAACCTACACCAGGCGGCAAAATGTTGTGGTCTGGCTTAAATATATCACAGTTGTGAACATAGAGTATGTTTAGAAGATTTTAAGTGACATGATTAAATTTATGTCTAATAACAATTACTCTTGCACATTATGGAGAGTGGACTTGAAACTGGAAAACAATCTTAAGAGCTATTGCAAAAGTACAGGTGAAAATAATGAGATGAGCATTTTTGGAAATTTCATAAGGACAGATGAATTCAAAAGATATGCAAACATCACTTGTGAATATATGCCTGTGTTTGCACAGTGCATGTGTGTGCATGTTTTGTAACAGAAAAATAATTTTGTTATCATGCTCTCTTTGTTTCTCATCTATTGTACTTACTATATCCACACACAAGAAATTATGTATTACAGGTCCATTCTAACTAAAATACACAGTGCAAGCCCAGTGCACATCTGATGTGACCCATATCACTCAATACATCAGGGATTTCTAGTTTGTTTTTGTTCAGAATGTTTCTCACTCTCTTGGTCTTTGCAACATAGTATCTTATATCAGGTCTGAAAACTATAGAAACCAAAAAACAGTCAATAATTTATAAGAAGTATGTAATATCAAATTCTGACCTAAGCATTATTGATATCTCTTTTCTTGTATTTCTCAGTCTTCTTCACATAAAAAAAAAGTCAAGAGATTAACTTTTATATCATATGCAGAGATCAACAATCTATTACTTTTCAGCTCCAAAAGTCCAGGAAGAGCTTATCTTTATCCTTTTCTTGCTGTAACAGGCTTTATCACTTTACTAGCTGGGACATCAAACCATGATCTCTACCTCTGACCAAAATAAAATTGTTGCTCGTGGTTTAGATCACTTCAATACAATGTACAATCTCACTGTTTATTCTGTGTTATTGGCCCACCATGCTAGAAGAAATGAAGACTAAAGGAAAAGAATTACATTGGAAAAAGCCGTTTATCATGTTTCTCCATGTTACCACTAATATAGTCATAGAATCTTCATCATTCCACAATTTACTTCATAAATTCACTGTGGACATCAGGATGATTATTAACAACAGTTCCCCTCCTTTCCTTCAGGAATCTCTTGAATATTAGTCTTCAAAAATGAAAATAGTTCCTGAATCAATCTTTGACTATAAAAATTAGAGATGTTAAACACTCATTGCTCGATCAGAATTGCAACCCAGGATTAACTATTCAGAATACTTATTACAGGCTCACTGGTTTGTGGATTTCATAAACAGGGGCTCTACAATAGTTTGCACATCACTAAATAATTGGGGTCATCAACCTATTGCATGTCTGGAACAAGAGCTATGTTTATGTCTGCTGGGGAGGTGACTCTTTAGAAAGTAGAATTCCTCAAAACACCAGGAAGAGTGCATGTTAACGCCAGTACTATAGAGCTTTCATTGATCTAGTGAACCATCTATGTTGCAGCTCTCACCACTAACTGCACTAAATCCGAGTCAATAGGGAATGCAGTCTTGACATATGTTAGAGGGATCTGCTGAAGGCTCACTCGTTAAGTCCCGATATACATCCACATGCAGTGAAAAGCGATACGTAATGATTCCAGTTTAAAATTAAAAATAAAACTCCCTCTGCAATATTTAGATTGATATAACATTCTCCATATTGGCATATCTCATCAAATTAGAGCTTCAAACTTGAAACAACAATTGCTGATAGGAATGTTAGGATGCTTCAGTTTCTACGTAGATAAGACTGTACACTTATTGCAAAATGAGAGCTATTTATCCAATTAGGTGGGAAAGGCACACCAGTCTTTATCAGGAAAAGAATAAACATCTCCCTAATGGTCTTATTTTTTTTTTCTTTCAGCTAGGTTAATTAAGTGAGTTTCAGTATCCATGAACTTTAGTGGCATATGCAGAACAAAATACCTCCTTTGTGCTAAATAAAGTATCTTTAATAAGACCCAGCACCCACACATTACCTCAATAAGGGCTGAGTAAGACCAAATTCTGTGCAAAAACTACAGTAAAATATTGAAAATCTAGTCACAATGATGTTAATATGCTAATTAATTTCTAACAGATATTTTAATCCTTATTGTATTCATAAACAATAAGTAGTGGCTTGCTTTGAAAATATTTTCTTTTTCAGACATCCAAATGTAATAAACAATGTTTGCTTTATAATGAGATTCATTATGAGGTTATTTATAAACATTTGCTTTTATAGGATAATATTAATGAATAGAAAGCAGAAATTCTGTAGCACAGTATTTTCCCAAGATTTGAAAAATCTTTCATGGTGTTCAAGTCATACATACTGATCTCTTCTACAGCACTGAACTCCATACACTAAAAAATCTTCCTTTTTTATGTTCTTTAAGACTTTCCAGAATGCTACCAAACAGGCACAGTAGATTCTGAGAAATAATTTTTTAAAATAAAGCATATAGCTTTTCATAATATATTTATTCCATTATAAATATTATAGAGAAAATGAAAAAAGTTGGTAAAATTCCAATGGTTTGGTTTTGTTTGGCTGGTAAGTGCTAAATTTCATATCAAATTTCTATTTTTATAGAAATAATTAAAATACTACTATAAAGAATCCATAAACAATTATAAAATTTCAATGAGAAATAGTGGAGCATCACTGTTCCCATTCCACTTCTACTCTGATGATGGCTATCTTTGAAACATGGTAGAAAAAGTATGAGTTCTGGAATCAGAAAAAATACAACTTCAAGCTTTCTCCAGTTCTTCGAAAGACTGTGTGATCTGGGAAATATTGCTTTGTCTACCATGATCTCAGGATGCTCACCCTTTCAGTGGGTGTTAAAACTCCTTTGTTAGGCTGTTGTGATAGTTAATGAAGACATATTTTTAAACTATCTAGAAAGACTTGTGATATTTATTATGTGATTAAATCATTTTGTTTATTGCTATGATCATCTTCATTATCATAAAGATCTATAACAGACTCCATAGAGTCAGTATCATTGAAATGTTCAACTACTTAATTATATCTGCTATTTTCTTGGAGTCTTGATTTTTTTCATTTTATTTTTTTAAATTGCATCATTGTTTAAATTGAGGTGACATTGATTTACAACATTGAATGTGTTTTAGGAGTGTAAGTTCACTCCTAAATTTGTTTTCATTCCTGTCTTCAGAGGTAAGTTACCACACCCTGCAAAGCACCAATAAATTCTCCAACATAGCCCATTGTGTCCCCTCCTACCTTGATTTCCCTATCCACACCCTTTTCTGAGATCCTTTTTTATGAACTTGATCTGCCTAAGTTCATACCTTGATTTTCCCACCCACACCCTCCACTGGAATCTATTTTCTGAATTTAATCTGGCATTTTGGTTGCTTCTTGTATTTTCTGCTTGTTGTTTTTTAATATAATTTATATATTATCTTAATATATTATTTGGCACAAAATTTTTGCTGAACCTCCACAATGAATTATCAATTTATAACAAATATTCTATTTAATGTATTTGGCACCCTTTTTATCTGTATTTGCCAAATGTACCTTTACCTATCTCTTTATTTTCAATCACCTGGCACCCTGCATCCTAATTGCCTGTGGCATGCAGATGAATTTTGTTCTCTAATTTATATGTGTATTGCTGTCTTCAGATGTGTTTTGTTTCATGTTTATTTTAATAACTCTTAAAACTCTTTAATAACTCGAGAAAAATCAGGATTACTGTTATTAAGAATAGCACATGGGTCAGAGGGCTGTAGACTTCAGACCAAGCTGAGATAGTATCGCTCTTGTCATGTTGACATCTTCAGGTGCCAGGTCTGGTGCTGAAAAGACAGTGGTTTGCATACATGTGAAGAGGAGTGAAGTAGACCATTGAAGGACCATTGAGTGTGTGAGGAGAGGGAAATTCCGATTTTATTTTAGGAATTAATTTTAAAAATACATAATGAATAGAAATCAAGCTGCTTATCATAGAAGTTGGAAAAGAAACATTTTAAAGGGTTCATTTTAATTGGGACCTTATGTTCATATGGCATAGTTCTTTTTTATAAAAAAGCATTTTTTTTTCATTTTCCCATTCTACTTTATTTTTGGCTATGTAGCTAAATCTATTTTGTCTATAACTTTGTAATAATTTAGATGATATATTTAACTTTTGGTTTTACTACTGGATATCATGTCTTTAAATATTCAAAATTATATTTCTTTAATTTTTGACAATAAACAACATTTTTTATTATTATTATTACAGAGCCATGGTTGTTCTTTCTGATTAAAAACATGTAACTTTCCAATGCCTGGGTTGTTTTCCTTGGATAATGGGCTGTAAGGAGGAATAGTAACAATATGAAAGAGATTGATTAATTTCTTTACTATCAGGAACATTATTTTTTTATATTGTCGGGGCATCTAAAGATGTATTAACTTAGTACTTCCAAGTCTCCTTGGTTGGCTTTTTTGGAAAAATTAATTTTTTAAAATTTTAACCCATTACCATTCCTTTTGTTCCATTGTCTCGTCTCTCTTGAGAACCTTCAGGATGTATGTTGATGCCCACTCACTTTTGAAAAGTTTTTATATTGTCAAAGAGTCTGTTATATATTTGTCTGTATTGTTTTTATTATTCTGACTTGCTTGCTACATATCATATTTATAAATTCCCTCCATTTGTTGAAAATGGTTGCATTTCATCCTTTCTTGTGGCTATGTAATATTCTATGGTATTGTATATATCACATCTTTTTCATTCAGTTGTCCACTGATGTCCATGTCCCAGCTACTGAAAATAATGCTGCTGTAAGTACAGTAACATATGGGGAGGAGGTGTTTGATGAGTTCATGTTATTGGATATTTGCCAAGTGTGGAGTTGCTAGCTGGGCTATATGATATTTATATTTTTAATTTTTTAAGGTAAATCCAGATTGTTTTTAATAATAGCTTCACAATTATGTTGCTCTAGAAATTTATTCTTTTCTTCAAAATTATCAAACTTTTTAGCATGTAATTGTTCATAGTAATCTCATAGTCTTTGTACTTCTGTGCTATGTGTGATTTCTCCTCTTTTGTAATTTTTCCTATTAATGTCTTTGTTTTTCTTTCTTTTTTATTCTGTTAGTATAGGTAAGGTCTTATCTGCTGTGTTTATTTTCTTAAAGAACCAGTACTATTTTTTTTTATTTTTTATTTTTTTTGGCATGGTCTCTCTTTTATCTCTATTTCATTTATTTCTGTTCTTATTTTTATTATGGCCTTCCTTCAACTGACTTTGTGAGCTATTTGTTCCTCTTCTCCAAGTTAAGGGAGCAGATTTTAAAGTTTGTAATTGTTTAGAGAGAAGCTTCCAAGTCTAAAATATTTACTCTCTGACCCTTTAAAGAACGTTTGCTGACACATAATCTAATCTAAATTTCTAGCTCAAATATAAACAGGAGTCCTAAGAAAATCTGACTCTCTTCCACTTTTATTTTCACTCATAAATAATATTCTTCTCCTTTCCTGTAAACAATCAGAATAGGCTGAGTCATCAGATATATCAATTTGTGACTTATGACCAAATGAACTTTGTTAGGGTTATCAAATGAAATATGGATGCCCAATTAAAATTAAATTTCAGTATATATGCCATTAAATACTTGTCCATCTGAAATTCTAATATAACTGGTTTTCCTATAATTTTATATCCTAAATTTGGTAACTCTATCCCTGTTGTACATCCGAAGGAAATATGTAAGTCTTCATGAGCCCTAGGCACGGAGCTGGCACACTATCACTTCTGCTCCATTCAGCTAGTCAAAACAAGTTATAAAGATAATGTACAGTCCTGGCAAGGACAGGTCACCAAGTTCATGGTAGATTACATGGGAAAGTATATGAATACAAGGAAGCAGTAAAAAATAGACTATTAAAATAATAAATCCACTTCAACATTTATGAGCACAGAAACCTCATACTGGCTTAGACTGTCTTTCAAGGTTACAAAGTTCATTATTTGTGATCTTACTTGGACAGGCTTCTATGACTTAGATTCTTTAACAATGCTAATTTTCTTTTGGTCTGATTACTTACAACACTTACTCAACTTTGGTATCACATAAATAAATAGCATTAGGTTATTTCAGTAGAAAAATGTTAAGTCTTTCAATAGATCACAAAGCAATCCAAGAGTCTTTATACTATAATGTTAAGTTCTATAAATGATGTTATCTCTTACCTAAAAATGTGTATTCATACATAACTGTATACATGTACAGAACAATATACAATAGACTGCTTGATGTTAAACAATATTAGTGCACAAAGTATTTTATTTATTTGTGCCTTATCGATTTATTTAGACAGTGCCATAACTTGCAGTACCAGAAGAGAAAGTGGTGGGGAGTGAGAAAATCAGTACAAGGGATCAATTATAAGGTAATTAACTCAAAAACTAATCTATGATGTTTGAAGTTAGGATGTGAAAAGATCTGGATAAGATACAGAATGAGGGACTTGTGGTACTGGTAATGTTCAACATCTTGCTCTAGTGAGAGGCATGTGGTCACTTTCTGAAAATTCATCAGTTGGAAAAATTTATCTGTAACTGGGTTGTGCTTTCCTAGCCAAGGAATCTTCAAAAGACACTTTATAAAATCACCAAATAATGAAATGGTGTGTCATTAGAAGCTTAAGGACTTCAACCAATTTTTGAAGAAAGAAATAAGCTGGTAGCCAAGTCACATAAAACAGTCACGTGTGGTGCTCTAGTTGACAGCTCCAGCTGAGCTCCCAGCTGGTAACCAGCATCAATTGCCACCTTATGGATGAGTTACTTCAAACATTCAGCCAGCTCAGCTTTTAGATGACTACAGTCTTAGCTGAAATCTGACTTCAACTGTGTCAGAACCCCCATGTGAGACCTGCCTAGCCAGGTCTTTCATAAACTTCCAATTTACAAAAGCACTAGCAGAATTTAAAAAGTTGTAAGGAACTAAGCTTTGGGATAATTTTTTACATCATTAGAGTAACCAAAAAAAAAAGTTTCAGGAGATGAAAATAGGAGATGAGATTATTTTTCAATAAGGAATTAATATGACCAAATTCTCCAGTTTTCAAAGAAAACAACTGATGCCATATTGAAAGAACCCACTGTGAAGCAAGGTAAACAGAAACAACAATCCACCCCTGAATCAATCAGCTCAGTCAAGGGTGTCAGACTGTAACACCCACACCCCTCTACTGAGAAGAAAATTTTTAATTTTTTAAATAGTCTATGGTGGTGTAGATACACACACTTAACCTCAAATTACTATAAATTAGTTTAAAATTACAATTACTTTCTATATTTCATGACATAGAAAAAAAAGCACAATTTTACTACAAGGAAGTAAAGCAGATTATAGAAGAGCCTTTAGTCTTAAATCCCTTCCCCCAGGAAAATCAAGACATTCCTAGTGGGCAGGGGTTAGAGACTTCCTTTATTCACCATATGCAAAGGTTATAATTTTCTTTAATTCTACACAACACAAAACTATATTATTATTCCACATCAAACTAACTTTTTTGGTTAACTGAAAAAATATATGACTACTTTCTTTGCTAATAGCACTCTTGCTAAAATTAATTCATCCTTGTTAAACCAATTAATAAAATAAGCTAATTAAATTAATACCTGTTGTATACTAATCATCCCAATCACATACTTTCCATACAAAGTAAGTATAAAACATGCTTTTCTATCCCAGATGTATGAGTTGTTTGTACTCAGCACAATGAGGGAAATTTTTTCAGATAATTTCCAGTCTGGTAGTTGTCTCTTAACATTAAAAGCCACAATTATGTTTGTTACAACTCATACTATCCTACTTCAATTCAGAGAACACACTGCAGGGAAAGTAAAGCCATTTCTGAGTAAAAGGCATTTCAAAGATAATGCACTGAAAGGAAAAGGACCCTTTAAATTGAGTATTGTAAGAATCTGCAAAGAAAGAAATTAGGGGCCATAAAAAATTATGGTCGATGAAAACTCAGCATTCAAAATATGAGCAATTACAGATAGAAAAACCTAGACCTTTGCAATTCAAATAAATTCCTTGATAAAAATATAGTCAGACATGTCAATAAATATACAGCTGTCATTTCTGTAGCAGTTCATGGGAATTTAGATTGGGGAAGGTGAAGAAAGTTCCATAAACCATGTGGAACATAAGTAGAGATTTTGAAAGAAATGTATAATTAGGCATTTGGAAAGAGAAGGGGCATCCAAGCTAAAAGAGTATCATAGAAGAGGTGATTGAATACAGCTCTATGGGGAATCAATTGTGACAGGTTAACATAACCTCTGAATTTTATCTGTAAATTAAAGAAAATTCTGAAGTTTTGGAAGATTAGATGTCATGCAAAGAAACATTTTCAAATTTTCTTTAAGAAGTAGTGTAAAGAATATATTTCAATAGAAAAAGATTATAAACCAGAATACATGCCTTTATCTTAAAAATGTTAGTAGCTTCAACTTTTTATTTGTATCTTGCATAGATATGATTGTCTTTGAAATTCAATTTTAAGCATATGAAATTCTAAAATTCAAAAAAGCACATCTGCCTTTGCCAAACTGTTTCAACTATGTCTCCATTATGTGGTTGGAGAAAAAATGAATGTCAATTATTATTGATTTAGTCATTTCAAGTGCAAAATTCTCAAAATCAGGATTCTCCTAGTCCCTTCCTCTCCAGAGATGTTCCAAGCAATCTGATGTATAAGCAACTCATGACTGGGAGTAAAGAAGATGCGGTCCACATCTCTTGTTGAGAGGCAGTCTTCAGTCATTGCCATCTTTGTGGCCATCTACTGCTGTGGCTCTGGCAGTCCATATTCCACTTTTATAGGTATCATCCTCCCTATTACCCTGATGTGTCTTCCAGTCTTTAGAGCTTTCTCCGACACCTTTATGTTCTTGGCACTACTGGCAACTTCTGTGTGCTCTCTCATGCTACATTGAGACCAAGGTGACCACTCCAGGGGATGGAGGGGTGGTGATGATAAATGTTGTCTCAGCAACATCCCTTGCAAAACATCCTGTGTGGTAGGCACAGGAATGCATTATGAATTTTTATACCTGCTATAGCAAGCTGATGTGCAAATTTCTGTGCAAGGTTATTCTCTCTGGTTGGTGAAGGACACTGTTCTCAGATCCCCTAAAAGCCATCTAGCTCTATGCCTCTCACCCAAACTAATCTCTTCTAGTTCTTTAATATTTTTCCTGGGCCATCAAAAGTGATCTCCTTTATGATTAGAAAACAGGTTTTTAAAATAACATTCAATCTTTTTAGAGATTTTTTTTGAGTACTCTAAGCTTTTTACCAGTTTCTTCCAAACAGCGTTCTTTATTGGTGAAACTTGCAATTGAAAGTCTTGGAAGAAGACCAGAGTACTCACGTTTGTAAATCCTAGAGTTAGATCTCTGATGGCTAAAAAAAAAAAAAGGTAGCATCTCTTAAATCAGTATAAATTGATGCCAACTGCTTTTTCTGGTCATTTTAGAATTCAAATGATAATTATAACATTTCTGGGATTGTTCTGAAGATTAATTCATAAAGTATATGAAAGTCTTAAACCACCACCTGGCACATGATATGCACTTAATAAAATTGAGTTACCTTCCCTTTTTTTAAAAGATTTATTTTATTTATTTATGCATTCAAGAACTGGGATATAGGCCAGAGGTGTGGGGGTGTGAGAGGATTCACTAGAGACATAGTGGGGAGCAGAACAGGCAAGTCTACTGAAATACACTGCTAAGGGGAGCAGTGGAGAGACAGGAGAGGTCTTCTGTGCCATGTGGGTCAGCTCCCTGGCTGGGGATCGAACTCATGATACAGTGCCTACTGACAGCTACCTAGGAGCTGAGACTGAACCCCTTGTGCCACCCGGGAGGCCCTCTTTCTTTTTTTAAGAATATTGTGTCAAGGATTTTTTTTAAAAAATTATAGATTGAGATTTCTTTTTTTATCCTTATGAGGTTTTTGATTTAATTCTTTTTTTAATTTCTTATATCATTGTCCATTTTTGTACAATATTTGATCTCTCCCTTCAGGTGTGGTCCCCGTAATTCTCCCACCACCATATAGTACCCATGAATAGTCACCATAGTTCCCTTGTGTTCTTCCTGCCTCTGTTTTGATCCCACTCTCGCCACCCTCCCCTTCTGCATGCCTCAGATCTCTGGTCAACTTGCAATTTTTGTCTTTTTCCTGATCCTTTCTTGAGTTCCCCTATATCCCACCTATAAGTGAAACCATTCATTATTTTTCTTTTTCCTTCTGACTTAGATTGCAGTTTCTTTTTTAAAAGACTTACTAATTTATTTATGCATACAAGAACTAGATCACAGTTTTTAACCCCACTACTATCACTGTTGAGGTTAGATCATTTTTCTCTGTGGGAAGCTATTCTGTGCACAGGAGCCTATTGAGCAGCCTCTCTGGGCCCAATCCACTACCTACACAATTGCTCCCCCTTTCAGATATAACAAGTAAGGATAGCAGCTGCTCAAATAATGTTGATTAGTCTGACATAGTTTTGTTAAAAGGTAGATGAAATCAAGTAATTCATAGGTGGGGCCATTGTCTATGTAGAGTTGGAACAAACTCTTCATGTCAGAGTCACTCTTCTCCAGTAAGGTGCTCTCTTCATATAAACCAGTAACATGCATGTTGGGTTCACTGTCCTGTCTAACCTGTGTAGGTCAGACTAACTGTGGGTGTGTGTCTGAGTATTCCCAGTGATGGAAAGGTGGCCTGTCCAGCATGGGTACTTTGCTATCTGTGCTGCCAAATAGGCTCTGGCATTCTGAGACCCTGAACTGGATTAAGAAGTTTGGAGAATGAATAAATTAAGTGCTTGGGGTTTATATTTGGAATCATGGTGATATTGTGATCAGAAATATGTCAGAACTTAACCCTTGTTGCTCTCAATTAGCCAAAATTAAATCTAGTTTTGTTAGACATCATAAGCTTTAAGTCAGTTTCCAATAACCTATCAATGAGTGTAAATGAAGATATGCTCTACTTTCTCTAGACCTTGCCAAAGATTGCCTGAGGGGGCAAAATTATACCCTGCAGCAAATCACTGCATAAAATAGAGGTGAAAACTCAAGAATTTGAATCTTTTGTCTACCTTGAGTCTTTTTGTTAAGTGGTATGTCTTAAATTTGCAGTCCAATTTCTGTGAATGATCTGATGGTACTACAGAATCTTTGAAAAAGTCAGTTAATATTTCAATATTATAAGCCTCATTCTGTAAATATTTAAATCATAATCTTACTGACAGTAAATAGAGAAAATGACACCTTAAGCTATCCCAGTTTTTCTTTCTTTAACTCAGTATGAAATTAATTGTTATATTGTTATGGGAAAGTGGGCATTTAAAAAAAAAGAATAACATTAATGCTGACCAAGATATAGCTATATAAGGCATTAAGTTGCTTTTTAAAATTTAGTTCATTAAAAATAATAAAATAAAATTCAGTTCATTGTAATGTTCACCAGAATTAATTAGAATTTTCATTAATATGCATATTAAGTGGTTCACTGTTATGTCACGAGTGAACAAGACTCCTGCTTAAGAATATAATTTGTACTGCAATGAAATAAAATCAGTTTCTAAATGTTACTACTGGTTTATAACCTAATTGACTTGTAATGTTTTTCTTGATGTAGTACTATTTTCTTCATTCATTGCTTGAAGTATTTTGAAAACAATAATAATGTTTCTTCTTTCTATGATCTTGAAAATTTCTGAAATAATCATTTTAGACTAGAATTTTTATTTCTCGTCTTTGACCAAAAATGAAATACGTTGTAAAGGTATTAGGTTAAGTTCTTTACATATACTGTGTAAATAAACCTCATGTAGTAATATTATATAGTCTTCCTTGTTGAAAGTAGAATATAAATCAGAAAATATATAATAATAACCTAATTAATTACCTAACGAACTATTTAAGATTAAAAGAAATATGTGATTTACCCAGTCAGTATTCATAAACTCTATCATGTTGGTGTAATTATTTTAGAAGTGATTGCAAGTTTTGACATGTCAGTAAAAACTAAATTTGTTCTATGCTTATTTTATCTTATTACATAAAAATATATATTAGCAATGAATGTGTAAAAGAAAAATTCTAAAACTTTATCTTAATATTCTTTGTTTTTTTTCAGTATACTTTTTAAAAATCACTAGAACAAAAAATCTGAGTAAAATGCACCTTCAGATTCTATCCTAATGTCATAAAACTTAAAGTCCTTAAAATTCTAAACTTTATAACATTAAGAATTATACTCCTTTGTCAATGGTCTCTTTAACCTGATAAAAACTTTAATGTAAGCTAGACTTAAATTACACATAAATTCTAAAATCTTATAATCTCCAATTCTATTATCACCTGTAGAATTCAAAATACTTGTGTTGTCATTATGTAATGCACTATGAATCTATACTTGAAACATTTCCAAAGTAATTATTGACAAAATGGCAGTTAGCAGAAACTTGGCCAAATGTAATTTATTACTGGATCAAAATGGAATTTGAAATTAAATCTGCAAATATTAATTTACTTGTAATAGCATTGAAAAAATATTAAATTTTCTGGCTATATAAAATATGTAATATGTATTGTGTTTTACCTATGTTTTCCTCTATATATTTTATAGTTTCAGGTGTTGTGCTATATTAGAACTTTCACTCCAAAAAATGTTCCTTAAGATTATAAAATACTTAAAAGATAAACTTTTTATATTTTGAAATTATTTATATTTATTGTTTGTGGTAAAAGAAAATTCATTTGGTTTGCTTTCTTAAATTTGAAATTATCAAATGGATTTTTTTTTCCAAATATCCCTTAAAGACTAAACAGGAAACATTTTGCAGCAAGGTGTCATATATATTAATATTATAATTATCTTGACTGACCAAGATGTTATTTATATTGACACTGACCGGTGAAAAGGTGATAGCAACTGAAACAGAGAACTTACGTACGTTATCAATTAAAAGGCAACCACTTGTTTACCAAGACACTGATAAACAGACATGTAAAAGGCAAGAGCATGTAAAATCTGGCTGTGTGGAGACACCCCTCCTAAATCAAAATTTGCAGGTGGTTCTGATATGGTGCTTCTGAAAAGTGGAATAAACATAGGTGGTAAAATAGAGATAATTTGACAAACTTATGAACTCCAGGCCTATGGCCCTACAGCCTTCTCCAGAGTTGCCAGAAATCTCCCCTCAAGAACTGACATCCCAAATACTATTCAGCAATCAAAAAAGAAAAACTAGATGCATTCATAGGAACATGGATGGAACTGGAAGGGATGATGCTCAGCGAAGTAAGTCAGAAGGCAAAAGAAAAATACCAAATAGTTCCTCCCCTAGGAGGAATATAAGGGAACCAAATAAGGATCAAGGAAAGGAATAAGAACAATAATAATGATAACAATAAAAACACAAAAACCATAAATGAAAAGACAAGGACAAATTGGGGACACATGATGGGGAGAGGAGAGGGGGAGGGTAGAGGACAGATGGGAGCATAGGGGATTGAGGTGATGGTACACTGGTGATATGGTGATGGGGAATACATGGGGATTACAATTGATGTCAAATCTATATATATATATATAAATGATATATATATATAAAAGGAATTAGCTGAATCAGCTGTAAATATACTCAACAGTGTTATCTGTAACGGTGAAACAATGGGAGCAACCTAAATTTCCCACCGAGAGATTTGTTAATATGCTATAATAGTCACAAAAGAAAATACTTTCCGCCTATTTGAACTCATATATTTGAAATATATTTGATGGGAAAATATCCATGATTTATTGGTAAATAAAAATTGAGATTACAAAACAAAAAAAGAACTGAAAACCCGTCCTCCAAGATAATGGGCTGATTTCTACCCACCCTGGAACCCACCCATTCTGCATTGTCAGTCTCCCAAACTTTGCCAAGAGGTAAGTTACCTTCCCCCTTTTGGCTGCTAATTTAATTAGATGCTCATATTACTGCAATATGAATTATAATAATCCTTCCCCCAATAAAATCATATTATGGCTATCTGCTTTTGGCCTGAGTCCTCAGTGAAACCTCCCTCTAGGAAGTTAGTACCCAAGATCCCAACCTGATAAGACACAAGAGAAATCCACCATAAAATCTCAAAAATTTTTCAGTGGATATTTATTCATTGTTATCGTAATCCCTAGGAATATTGAGCATAAAATAGCATAGGCTTTCCAAATGGAAGTCATGATAAATCACCTCCCAAGGACTGCTCCTCACAGCAGTTGTCCTTACTATACTATACTATACTATACTATACTATACTTTGCTGCTCATAACAAATTACCACAAGCAATGGCATAAAATGGCACAAATGTATAATCTTACAATTCTGAAGGTCAGAAGTCCCAGATGGGTCTCACTGAGCTAAAGTCAAGTGTTAACAGCCTTCATGACTTCTGGAGACTCAAGAGGAAAATCTGTTTTCTTGTGTTTTCCTGTTTCTAGAGGTCACCTGCATTCCTTGGTTAATGAACTCTTCTTCCACCTTCAAAACTATTTATTTCAAATCTCTCTTTGATTTTGCCTTTCTTGTCACATCTATGCCTAAGTGTCTGCTAACAGAAAGCATTTCACAGAGTAGGCTCTACCTGAATATCTGCTTAATCTTCAGAACAACCTTGACTGTGAGTGTGATAGGTGCTCCGTGACTTCCATTGTCCAAATAAATGTGTTATTCCTACATTTGGCTTGATAGAGATTCCCTGTTCAGATATACACACTCCTTTGTAAAAGTAGCTCAAAAGAACCAATTTCTGAATTTTAAGACGTTGTACCCAGATTCATTGAATTATCATGTCATTCAAAGGTATAAGTCCATTAATTTGCTTTTTAATCACCATATAACACTCTAAATCACCGTGAGGACAGGAACCAGCAGCTTTTGGCTGATTAGAGCTTGAAACCATCTGCTTCCTTAGCTTCCCCAAGTTGCTATCTTCAAGACATTTTCTAGTTTTCTGGTCAGAGGGGATAAATTCTTTATATTCCAATATTTTTTTGGCACAGCTCACATGTTTTCAAAATGCCTTCTGTCAAATGCAGAAATTTTTGAAATGACTTGTCAAGTGAGGTGGAGAATAGAAGCCAGCACCTCCACTCTCATGTCTGGCTAACAGGGGTGTTCACATCACTTCCACCCACTGCTTTAATAATAGACTTCATGTGCACCCCCTCCTCCCCTCATGCTGTATAACCACACGTTTCATCTTGAGTTCATTTACTCAGAAGAGAAATTTGTCTTTCACCTACTCATCTTACCTCCTCACACATCTTCCTGTACTTAAATATATGTGTATATATATATATATATATATATTTGTGATAGTACGTGCTCATATTACTTCTTGATTCTTGTTCATTTTAAAGCATATGCCAGATATTATAATGCACATATAATTACTAACAATAAACACAAGGAATTATAAGTATCCTACAAACTGACTGAATCTCTATGTAATAAAACTTTCACTTGTCACTTATTTGGAATTTGCTGTTTAATTGTGTAGGGCTCACACACATCGTCCAGTTGTCCTCTTTCCCACTGGTCACAGTTCATCATAAATGACCATCAGTAGAACTTTCAGTGAAATACTCATCAAGCCAGCTCCATTCCAGCCATTTAAAAAATTTAAATACATACATAAATGCAATCATTCTCTGTCTTCAGTAAGACTATAAAGGTTGGAGTGTTTTAGTCACACACATCTTCAACATTAAATTTATCCTAGAGAAAAACACAGGGCTATAAAATCCTTTGTCATAATAAATCTGAGAATACTAGTATAAAACATACCAATATAATTTTTTACAATTATTCTATCAAAAGCTAGAGTTGATGAGAATTCACCATTCACATGTGCATTTTGTACTTGCTTGTTACTGTTTTTATGAGATGCAGGACAGTGGAAAAGAACCTGCTTCTGAAGACAATACACATCTGAGGGCCTACTCTGTATTGTGAACAATGCTTTACATTATCATATACGTAAATACGTACACACACATATTATATATGCTGCATTACATATATTTTACTTACAGTAATCATATTTAAATTTTATAAGAAGCCCAAGAGGTAGACAATATGATGTACATTTTATAAAGAGATTAAAGCTCAGCAAAATCAAGTAACGTACACAATGTAAATGAGCAAGAGTGATAGAATAGTGTTTTCTGTTTCTGTTTTATCTATTCCAGAACCCACATGCTTTCCACTATATAAAAGAAGATACAATCACTAATGAAATTTATTTAGTGAAAATGAGTTAAGTATGTGTTCTACCAAAGCCATATCACTAAAATGTAGGCTAAAAACTGCAGCCAGTGACTCTGGGGCTATTTAAAAGACTAACACTTGGGGCCTCCCTGGTGACACAGGGGTTTAAGTCTCAGCACTATGTAGCTATCCAGGCACTACAGCATGAATTATAATCCCAGCCAGGGAGTGAAACCACACAGTGCAGTAGACCTCTGCTGTCTCGTCCTCTGCTCCCCTCAGCAGTGCATTCCAGTAGACCTGCCTGGGGTATTCCCCTCTCTGCCTCTGGTGAATCCTCTCACTCCCCATACCTCCCAGCTCTTGTATGCATAAATAAATAAAAAATGAATCTTTAAAAAAAAGAAAAGACTTTAGGGCCTTCCTTGTGGCGCAGCAAGTTGAGCGCCTTACTGTGAAGCATCCATGGCACAGCAGCACGATTCAATCCCTGGCCAGGGAGGTGACCCACATGGTACAGCAGACCTCTCCTGCTTTAACCGCTGCTCCCCTCAGCAGAATATTTCAGCCAATCTGCCTATTCTGGTCCCTACTCTGTCTCTATGAATCCTCTCACCCCCAAAACCTTTGGTCTATATGTGCTCTTATATGCATAAATAAATAATTTTTTTTAAAAAAAGACTAACTCATGTGGTTGAGTTAGAAACAAATATGTAAAAAAGTAAGAAAAGCTACAAGTATAGGTGTTGAATGAGCATTTAAGTTTAAAAATGGACTCAAATGATTAAACATCAGGCCACATGAAAAAAAAATTACAAAAGGAAGTACTTTAAATTCCCAAAAAAAGGAGAAATATTGTCATTACTAAACTTAGTAAGGATCCAAGTATGATCATTAATATGATCATACCTAGTATGACCCAAGACAGTTTTTTATATTCAAAAGAGAAGTTTAACAACCTCTACAGTACCTGAGTGTCTACCTGCATTATGTTGGAGGAAGTCAGAGTTTAGCTAAATGTAAAGATCTATAAATCATCTTCCCCTAAATAACAAGCAGGAAAGCTAATTTACTTATTTCTCTGCTAAAGTAGAAATACCATTAACAACAAAATGTCAAACAATACAGAAAAACTCCAAAAGAAAGATATTGTACAACACAGTTACTGCTAAAGCCATAAGAAAAGCAATCCAGATCAATGCAAAGAGATAATTAAAGCATTCTTTCAAATCATTGTTAATGACAGCAAACACAGCCTAACCTCATTAGTAAACCACAAGGTACAGTCCAACTAATGGAACCCACTGGCAGCTTCAATAAATATTCCATTTCTGAGAGCTTATGGAGAGAAAGTGGTTTTAGGGGAGAGGAAGAGGAGATTAGTTTAATCAATTTCCTTTAAAGACCTTTGCTGATTATAAAATTATAAATCAGTCTTTCAAGTGTTGCTTAAGAGCAGAAGACTAAGACGATGGAAGCAAATAGAAAATATTCTTTCAAAAACACACTTCTATTGTTGACTTAAAACAACAGATCTTTAAAAAAAATCAGAACCACTGCAATTCTCCTGATGCATAAAAACATCACAGCTAATCAACTGTCATATTGTCAAGCTCCAGTGTACACAGTCCTATCCTACTGATGTAGTAATTTTCTTCTTCTTCTGTCATTTCAGACATTTACATTGATGTTTAAAAGGGGGTAAAATTATTTTGAAGGTTGCTGAATGTATGGATCTTTTAACAGAGGAAGGAAGATTCACAAAAGAGGTAGAAGCAGCTTGTGGCATGATGGTGAAATGCTACTTACAATCCATTGCTCAGTTAAAGTTTTAGAAAAATAAAAATTTAAAAGCAAAGTCATAACAGCATAGGTTAGAACAGAAGGTTTTCCTTTACATTTCCAGAACTTTCCTCTTTTGAATAATTCAAAAAGTTAAACCTGCTATAAAGTTATGTTATTATGTGGTCTTCCTCTGTATATGACATATTAAACATAGTACACAATTAGTTTGAAGACTATAACAATCTCAATATCATGAAATATATATATGAACTAATTGCACACAGCATATAGCAAAGCAAAAAACTTTGAAGGCAAAAATTCAACAAAGTGTAGGAATTCATTTTCTTACATGGGTCAGATATTAATTGGCCTACTGATTTCAATGCCTCACAGAAATTTCCAATAACCTAGGATGAAATGATCAATACTATTCACCCTTCAAGATGAGATGTCAATCTTACTCTTTTTAAGCTTCCACTGATTCAGATTCATACAAAGTTAGTATTACAAAAGGAATTACAAAATGTATTACAAAAGGAATTTTCCTAATATATAAAATAATCTGGAATGCCTACTATATAGCAAGCTAGGTAGCTCGGAAATATGCTTTAGTATTTAGCAAACATAAGACAGATGGTCTATGAAGTTTCTTCCACACATATTGGAACAAAAGCTTTTAAAGAAAGTTGCTTAAATAAATTATCTAAAATTACTTTTCAAAAGATCCCAGAATTTGTGAAAAATAACACAAATTTAGCCAGCTTCAGATTTCTAGCTTAATTTTAATTTAGAGAACTTGTTCAGTCATGGAACAATCACTTCTCAATCATGATTAAACAAGATTAAATTACATGAAACCAAGAATTTACTTTCAATTTCATATCGACTTCAAATACTGTTAGATTTAAAATTTATGCATAGATGAATTAGTTTTCTATTGCTGTAGATTACCACAAACTCAGCACCTTATAACAATGTCTCTGTACTATCTCCTAGTTTTGGACAACTGGGAATGTCGGTTCAAGGTCTCAGCAGATTGAAATCCAGATGGTGACTGGAACTGTGGACTCCAAACACATATAATCTATGACATTCAGTTCTGTCTAGGTGTTAGAAGTGAGGTTCATATTTTCTTGTTGGATTTCATCTGGGGACTTCTGGACTCACCTGATTACCTCAAGTTCACCCCCATAACCGCTCTTTTGGTTAGTTCAAAAATCAGCTTATTAGGGAAATTCATTATATCTACAAAACTCCTCCTGGTACATATAATCAAAGGAGTGATAGTCCTTGATACACACAATTCCTATTCACTGTAAAGGGAGGGAATGATACACACGTGCACAGAAAATGCAATATTACAATTCTGTTGTCCAAGATTAGAATTTTAAAAATAATGCCACTATAAGATGCAACTATATTTTATGAAAAGATAAACTACATTTGTTTCTTGAAAAAAATGTATTAATAATTTATTTAAATACACATTGTAAAATGCCCAATGCTATAGTGTTTGAATATCATAGAGCTGATGAAACTCTGAAGCATTCCTGTCATGAAGGTATTTTTGTTCTCTCCCATGTGGAAAGCACACTAGTCAACAGGAGAAAAAAAAAATCATCTTTAGTTAGGATAGCCTCAGTATTCCTAGAAGTAGAGATAGAATTAGATCTCCTGCATGGACTTTCCTGGTTTCTAAAAGGGTATCAAGAGTAATCCAGCAAAGTGGCCATGATAAGGTTAATAAAAAACATCAGAGCTGAGACAATGTGAAGATGTTAGACAATGTAAAGAAGTTTGTTTTTAGTGTAAAATTAATGAGATAATTTTGTATCAATAAGTAGTGATAAGGACAAAGCAAATATAGGAATGTAGAGGATAAACTGACTAGGTCAGAGCTTCTAGGTGTGTGTTGTCATGAATCTTGCAGATACTCAGAGGAATATCAGCCAGAAAATCCAGAAGCCAAGAGATGAGAATTCTCAAGGCAAAGTAGAAATGAGAAGTCATCAGAAAGAATTCTGGGAATTATTCTTTTAGATGAACCCAGTAGACCCAAATTCATTGAAGTTGAACAAGAGGGATTATATCTGCCACAGCAAAGAAACCAGATTTGGACAGGATCAAAAAAGAGACCAGAATCTACTTCACAGATAGGAATTCAAAGAGAACAGTTGCTTTTCCCAAGATTCCTATCCCAAGCTGGATAAGTAAGAGCCAGATTCTATTTTCACATTTTATGATTATTAATTCTGATATATATATCTATAACTATAACTTGTAGTTGTGCTATTACACCTGACTCACACCAATAAAAAACATGGCCTGAGATTTATAGTCTTATGCTCTTGAAATTCTGACCTCATGATATCAAAAATCATCAACACTAAATGAGACATATTGGTGCTCACTGTGTACATATATGAACTTTTCTGTTACTTTGAAATTTTTCCATAACAAAGTATTTCTCAAGAAAGTCAATTGATACTTTTCTATAAAATGAAGTATTTAATTTGTTAGCACCCAATAGTTACACTAGCAGGAAAGGAAGATACCATTTGTAAAGGTAGGGTTCTAGTTGAACCTTTTAAAAACAATGAGAAGTTTCTACAATGTTATCCAAAACATTCTTAGTTTTGAATAGAAAATATAGTTATGTTTTAATAGAAAAACTAGTTATTCAAAAGATATTTCGATCATGATTGTGAATTTTTTGAAGAAATTTCACTTCTCTTGCATGCATTATATAAGGGACTTGAAACCTTCAATTTTATTAACATACAAAGTAACTATGCATCTTGCTCTTGGGAAAATCCAATTACACTGAAAATAAACTAGAGACTATAGCCCTTGGGTTTAAGGTCATTCAGTGAGTTATGAATGCATGTAGAATATCATGAAAGAAAATAGACTAAATAATAATAGTAGCTATGATTTGTTCATCACTTTAAAGTTTACAAATCACTGTCATAAACATAATCTTAATTTTTCTAATATTCTATTAGCATTAAATTTACCTTTCAAATAAAAATTGTATTCTATTACTAGAATCAGAAAAAATGTTTTAAATGCCACTTATTAGTAAAATATATTTGTTATTATATACATTTTTTGATCCTATACTCAATAATCCATATAAAGAATACAAGTGTATGACTTAGATTTCCTTGATGCTTGGACATTCTCATCCCACTATTCAAGTAATCCAACGGTAGTTCAGACTGCAAAAAACGGGCATGCGGGTTGCATGTAATGACAAAGACAGTTCCTCTCTCACGTGGAACTCCCATACTGCTTGACTGCAGGGTGACACAGTTGGATCACAGTGAGCAGATAACATGTCATATATTTGTAGATTGAAACTTCTCACCCTGAAAGGCACTGGAAGGTGCTATCATGAGCCAAACTACCACGATCAAATATGTCTGCATTATGTGGATTCCACTCAACACAATTTCTCCTCAAGTTTATAAGCAGACCCTTCAAGTTCCCTAATGTTTTTTTGCTTGGCCTGTGAGTTGTAATGAGCTATCAAGCATTTTAATATTGCATAAAAGAACTCAAAACAAATGAGAAACCTATGTTTTTAATTGCATGAATAACAAATTCTGCTAAATGAAATTTCATCAAATAGATTCTGAAAGATAACCCATCAACACTGCTTTATTTAGTTACTGATTAAATTGAATTTTAGATACTTAGGAATAAGAAATAAATTTGCAAATACTAGAGTCCTTCCCATACAATTAAAAAGCATATTTAGTGGTATTATGAAAGAGCCCTTTCCATGAACCAGCTGATCACATGAAGTTCCAGAGTTTTAACAACTGGAATAAACTGCAGGCTAGTGCAAGTTAGTGCAACACCCAAAACAACCTCCATCCACAGGAATTATAGTTAATAAAATAAGCTTATGAAAAAAAAATGTTAAAAATGAAAGTGACTCTAGTTCACTTTGAGAAATGATCCTGAGTAAGAAGTTAACTTAATACAGTTGTTAAGAAACATCAGTTGCTCACAAAGGAAGATTAATAGCAAAAAGAAACTAGACTCAGATAACAGACTGGTCTCATGTTTTCATTGTACAAACTGGATAACAAATCGATAAAGTCCTGTCAACTGAATCTGCGGTACCCAAACAATACCACACGTAATTATGCAATACATTTAACAGATGTGGCTTCTGACTAAGAAAACAAACACATGAAATTCAAGCAAAGAAATGGACTGGCTTTAATGTACACTAAACACTGTACTAAAATGATCTAAAAAATAAAGACACACCTACATATATATATATACACAAAAATACAAAAATGAAATCTATTATAAACAGAAATTTGCCTAATGAAATTCTCATGACTGGAAGAATTTTTTTTTTTTAATTTTGTCTTCTCTAATTTTCTCATTATATTTTGGGATGTGTGAAATTCTCATTTAGGAATGTCATATATGGGTATAATTTAGATGAAAAACAAAAAGAATAATAATTTCTTCAAGTTTTAGCTCCCTGATAACAAGCAGTAAGAATCCTAATGTGCAGGATCACACTGGTCCCTAGAACCTCACCATCTTTGGCAGGGAGGAGGAAGGTGAGTTTCTATATGCTAGAACATACAGGGAACCTCTTTTTATCTTGAGGGATGCATCACAGCACATCATCAGCCCATCTGAGGAGGGGAAGGTTATGGAATGAGTACTAAGATCTATGTGGAGTTGTTTGCTGCTTGGCATCCTCTGCCTGGTAACTCAGGAGCAGGTGAAAGGGACTACCTGGATCCTTGACCTTGAACTTCAATAGAAGTTTGAATAATCTTTGTATTACTTTTTAACTTAAGTATCTTTGCTGTGTAACACTATATATGATTCGGGGGTACACCTCTTCACATGTATGTCACCACACTCACCATCAAAGCACCCAGTGTCCCCCACCATTGTCCGTTGGTCCCTTTGTTCACCACCATCACCCTCTGCGCAATGCTGCAGTAGGATTTCTAGGGATTGTTTCGCTTTAGTTTTGTCTGTTTCTTTGTTTTGTTTCTCTGTATTCCATGCATTAGTGAGATCATCCAATACTCAATAATCTCCTCAAGCTCCATTCACGTCATAAATAATAAGATTTCATCTTTTTTTATTAGTTATTGTATGTGTATATATACCACATCTTTATCCATTCATAAATTATTGGCTACTGAGGTTGTTTCCAGAACTTAACTACTGTAAATAGTACTACAATACACATAAGAATGCATATGTCCCCAAATTAATGCTTTTGCATTTTTCAGGTAGATGCCTAGAATGCGATTAATGAATTGTGTTATAACTACTTAATTTTTTTTAAAGATTTATTTATTTATACATACAACAGCTGGGGTACAGGCCAGAGTCCAGGGTGGTGAGAGGATTCACCAGAGACAGAGTGGGGAGCAGAACAGACAGATTGACTGAAACACACTGCTGAGGGGAACAGCGGGCACAGCAAGAGAGGTCTGCTACTCCATGTGGGTCCCCCTGGCCAGTGGCAGGGAGCGAACTCATGCTGCAGTGGCTGTGGTTTGCTTCACAGTGCATTGCTTAACCCACTGCACCACAAGGGAGGCCCACTAATTAATATTTTAAGAAGTCTCCTTATGGAAGAAAACATTCCTTATGAAACGTCTACATTCTCACCCACATTGTGTGAGGTTTCCTCTCTCTCCACATCCTTGCCAACACTTGTTTCTGGTTTTTCCAACGTGGATGATTCTCGGGGATATGAGGGTATTAAGCAATTTGTGATTAAGTAATGATAATAATCTTTTACCAAAACAGCAAGTAAACATCCTAGAGACACCTGTCTGAGCCATCACCTCATAGTGCAGTCACCAGACGGATTCTCTTACACCTTCTGTACTTCCCTAGTGGAAGAGAGGGAATGCTGATTAATCCTGGCAAATTTACTTTTCTGGCCCTGAGATCATGCTCTTAGAAATAATAAATGACATCTACAGAGTGACTTAACCCACAGTTATTTTTTTTCAAGCAGTGTTTTGCCTGACCATCATTTATTGGTAAGACTGTTAGTATATTTGGACTTTAACACAAAAGTATGACAGAGGACAAAAAGTAGACAATATGCTTACAGTCTTATTGACAATAAATTAATTATGAAAGGAACTACAGTTTAATCAGCACTTCACCCAAGATAATTATTCATTTTATTCAGCACATACTTAATGGACACCAACAACCTGGTAGGAGTGAGTAATGGGCAAGAAAAGCAGAGACCAGCAGACAAGCCCTACTCTATAGAGCCACTCTTCTTCCCTCTCACTACTCCAACTCTATGTTCCTGCCTTGTCTTCTTTATTGCTCCCTAAGTGAGAAACCCGACACAGTAGCTTATAGCAGGGCAGTGCAGATAAGTGCTGAGCTGGCTTCTTCATGCAGACAAAAGCTGCAGCCAAGGATCTGGCATAACTCACACTTCTCCTTACCCGCAGTCTCCCCAGTCTTTGCCATCAACCACTCTAAATTGTTCTAAGTGGTGCTGCGGTTTTGGTTTCTAGATAAGCACTGACTTTAGACACAAACAAACCAAGGTTGATTTCCCCTGTGGATACCAGGCTGTCCACTGGTCCCCGCTACCGCAGCGTGGCCACGCCACACCAGATGCCCCATTAATACACTGGGAGAAAGGCAGCCAGTTCGCATGGTGAACATGTGCGGCAGCCTTCACTGGAAAGAAGAAAAAGTGTTTCTCACCTAAGGGCTTTCTTCAACTATAAAAAATGACAGTACCTTGGAACTGGAGGCCGGAGCCTTCAGAGGAGACAGTTTCTTGTCGTCATCACAGTAATTACTTCTGCAGCTCTGAGTGCAGAAATGGTGCCCTTGTGCTGCTCTCTGTCTAGGCTGACAAAGAGTGGCTGAGCAGCCAACAAGGCAGGAGAGAACAAAACGAGGGATCCATGCACCAGTAACTTCCTCAAAAAGAGAAAAAATGTTTTAAAAAGACAAATTTCCAGGTTCCCAGAGAATTAAACATTGTTCCTATGTGCTCCAGGGTCCATATCAAAGTATCTACCTAAAGCATATACTTGACTCAGCATTATATACGCTCCCTAACAAAGGCCATGAAAATTAGCAGACTGTACACTTTCTTCTTTTTTTTTCATCTTTTTTTTTATTAAAATATTTTAAAATTTACATATACTTGCCATAAATTGTAATCCCCATGTATTCCCCATCACCATCTCACCAGTGCACCATTACCTCAGTCCCTCGTGTTCCCATCTTCCCTCAACCCTCCCCCTCCCCTCC